>CM029558.1:16440806-16900806 GCA_017141385.1 Sogatella furcifera | reverse complement strand
ATGATGTCCAAAAGGTAATGTATAGGCGTATGTCACGCACTTCAAATCTACTTCATCAGCAGTTAGATGTATAAAGCATCTATTGTCTCTTTTGATTCCAAAAACATCATCTTGGCATAACTGAATGACAACTCTAATTGGGAAATCAGCTGTTGGAGCGCACAAGGAGCAGACGAAATCTTTTTGGCGTCAGCTATAGCTCTACTAGCCGCTATCACTTATCTGATAGAACGAGCAGTGATTCAATTTGATCCTCAATTCAATCCAAATTCAATTTCAAATCCAATCCAATCCCAATTTCAATCCAAATTCAAACTCAATTTGATCCAAATTCAATTTCATCGGGCCATCGAGCGCTTTTTTCAGGGTTCTAATAAAATTTCTCTATGATGAAAATTGTAAATTGACCCATATTATCAATCAAGAAAAATTTTTTCATGCTTAACCACTGTCTCATAGGTACTTTTTCAATGTAATCTTTACAATTTTGTGTTTTTGATATAGAAAGCTATGCTTTGTAAACCTTCCTCCAATCAATTAATTTGTCATTCCGGATGAAAACTGCACTCAATAAATCCAAATTTATTGAGTAGTCTTCATTGTTCTCAGTCTCTTAGAAGGTGAAACTTGATTAATAAGAGACAAGTACCACTGGCGGCTCATGCCCACAAAACCGGTGAAGTGCCCGTATCTTTTACAATACAGCACCTCACCTGTTTCGTGGGCACGAGCCGCCAGTGACAAGTAAAATGAAAAGCCAAGATATTGTCAAAATCGAGATACCAGTTCCGATAAACTCTGATTTACCAGAGATTTATAATGGTGTAGCACCCGGAAACCGCGTTTTAAATAAATCGATGGTTTGAGAATATATTGCTTTTTCATTCAATATGGACTACTACCACTTCATCACCTTTACAACCTCTCAAGAAGCACAAGTATCTTTTTGTATCTAGCTCAAAGATTCTCCATGCTGAAAGAGTAGAACTTGACTGTGTTTTGTTTTGTTTTGTTCCATTCAACTTGACAGCTCGTCTAGGAGTAAGGTGTCTAACACAGATACTTTTTCCGTTTCATTCGATTCGAAAACACAGCGATGTTGCATGCAGTAGGTGTGAAACATGACCTTAAGGTCTAGAAAGCAGCAGAGTGAGGATGATATTACATTGACCTTCGCGTGATAACAAATAGTTTAGAGGAACGGAAACATACCGGAAGATAACGCACATCGCTAACAATGTGGAAGTGAACATAAATGAATTCAACTATTTGGAAACACACGAGTTATCCTAAAAATGTTCCTTCCCTACGCTGTAATTATGGCAGAAAAGGGAAAGAGAGAGAAGAAGAAGAAGAATAATTCTTCCCTTTCTTTAAAATCGAAGTTCTCAAAAATCTGTGAGAAATTAATTGTTCTTGGACGAAAGGTGAGGAAACAGTTCTTCAAATACCCAAGAAATAGTCTATAGTCCATTCACGATGGCTTGAGACGAGATAAACAGAAGTTCTGAATGTGTGTGTGTGTGTGTGCGCGCGACTGGAGTGGCTTCGTTTTAGCCACGACTTAAACAAGTCACAGCAATTCCGAAATCCCAAATTTTGTTGTGGGCAATTCAGAATAAGTATCTTTAAGTAATCTTTTTTATAGATACACATTGGTAATTAGCTTGTTTCGTTTGTCTCTCGACTGCATGAACCTAAAATGAACAAATAATTATAGTAAAAGTTTTTGTGTCAATTCTTTAGTTACAGTCCCGACATTAAAATTCGGGATTTTGGCACTGCTGTGACTTTTTCATGTTGTGGCTAAAACAAAGCCACTCCAGTCGAACACACACACATTCAGAGCTTTTGTTTATCTCGTCTCAAGCCATCGTGAATTGACTATAGTCTTTTCAAGCAAAGAAGACATCCTGGCAAGATGGGAAAATGACTCCAGCTCGGTCGAAATTAGTTCAAAAATAATAAGTTTGAACTCAAATAGTATATTAGAATGTTTTCTACAATTTGGGAACCAATATTGTCTGAGATGGAGTAACTTTCCCATCTTGCCAGAATGTCTTCTTTGCTTGGACAGATTATAACAATAATTTTATACCAGTAGTCTTACTAATAATTACGACTAAAGTTCTAACCAAATCTTATCATACAAACAATATATCTATCTTTGTGAATATTTATCTCTTCATATCTTTTTCAGATATGCCTTTCTTAGTTGAAGGTATCAGAATTCAGTAAGCAGATCTCGTATTTTAAATTCCATCAAAGTCATCATAATTATAAGAGGATAAAGTTTTGCTATCTGTATCTATCTCAAAGATTTAAGAATCTATAGAACTATCTACTAGGATTCTATTTTACCTTTCCTAGTACTAAGAGAAAGAAAAGAGAGGTAAAAAGATAATGGGAAAGGAGCTGCAGAAGAACTATAAAGTGTAAAGTAGATTCACTAATCGGTTGAAGTCTAGTTGAAACGGAGAATAGGATTTCATCATCTTTATCAAAGAGATCAACCTGCAAAACATTGTACCAGAAGGCCATTATAGTAAAATGGAAAGTTCAAATAGGCTTGATATGAACAGAGTTCAGTTAATGATAAAAAGGTAGAAATGCATAGAATCCAATGTCAGCTCGTGCCCACGAAACAGGTGAAGTGCCTGTATCTTTTACTGTACAGCACTTCACTTGTTTCGTGGGCACGAGCCGCCAGTGATTACTGGAATCACGAAGAAACCAGGGAGAGACTGTAATGGACCAAAATTTACTCAAAATTAATTCAATTTACTCTCAATTGAATTAAATTCTTATTATCAGTAGTAGATGGGCCAAAGTGATAAATTGAGTATTTTTACATTAATTTTATTAATTTTGTATTCGAGTATAGCTGAAAGTATAGTACAGTACTTAGTATGAAATACGCTATGTACATGTAGGTTATATACGATGACAATTGGCAAGACAATTGTGTTCTGAAACCTGCAGCTGATAAGTATAAGTATCTATTGAATTTTCGGACTTTAAAACCATCATCTAGGCATGGCTAATTGAAAACATCAGCTGTTGGAGCGCACAAGAAGCAGTCTTCTGACAATAATTGTATCGCTAATTGGCATCGTGTAAACACGACATCACGGGTTCAGTGGCCTAACTTGTTTAATCAATGATTCTCAGTATCGAATAAGTTTCAAATTGTGTTTCCAAGAATAATTATTTATCTCATCATACTCTTATCGAGAATTAGTAATACGCTTCAAATCCAAGGAAGGCGGAGCTTATACGATGAAGCTCTTTGATTGGACGAGACCGCTCACTCCCCTTTCGAAAAAGAAAGGCGTAGCTTATACGATGAAGCTCTTTGATTGGACGAGACCGCTCACTCCCCCTTCGAAAACGAAAGGCGTAGCTTATACGATGAAGCTCTGTGATTGGACGAGACCTCCCTCCAACTCTCCCCCACACACGGGTAGGAGCTAGCCAATGGGAGTCAAGCATTGAAGACAGTGCAATGTTATAACTGACGCCAAAATTTTGATGAATCTGTCTGTCTCTTGTACGTGATGTAACCTACTAACAGCTGCGATGTTGAGCATCTATTCTTTATTCTTTCTTTACAATTGCGACTTGGTTTCCAAGTATTTTAAGCAAAGGATGAATGAGTGATGATGAATGATGATGATGAAGGTTTAAGATGTAGGTTATTATGTCCACTTTCACTTAGTATTATAATTTCTCACTTCCAAAAATATTTTATCACAAACAATTTTAAGTTCAGAAATGAACAAGATAAACCATAGGATTTCAATATTATGGATTCACTTGAAAATTTTTCAGCAAATTGTCTCTTATGATTTCAAAAACATAATCTTAATTGAGTTCAATAACTACATGGCAACTATAATATTTGACAACATCAGCTGTTGGAACACACAAGGAGCAGACCTCTTTTGACGTTAGCTAATTCCTAACAATGTTCTTTGTATAAATAATTATATACTTCAAGATTATTCAATTTCTTAGTTTGATGAATGTCACTGGCGGCTCGTGCCCACGAAACGGGTAAAGTGTTGTACAGTAAAAGATACAAGCACTTAGATGCGAGCCGCCAGTGAATTTGGTGCATGTATCATCTTGTTTGCCTTCCTGAATAGTGTGTAAACAACTATATTGATAAATGCTCAATAATTACTGATGGAAATCTCATATACTCTATAGCACATTCTTCCCCTAAAGGCACAAATATAGGTTATCCCCTGTAAAGCGAATAGAGTCTCTCAAAAAAGCTCTTGAGCCTCAATAGAGACATTGGTTTCCTTGTGTAATGAGAAGAATCGCCCATTAAAATTTATGACAACCAATAATAAAAAGTAGAATGATAGAAGATCCAAAAATGGATTCACTCACCCGCTCGAGTTTGAAAATGGGATAGTCTTTCCGAGTAAAGAAGACATTCTGGCAAGATGGGAAAATGACTCCAGCTGAGTCAATGTTGGTTCAACAATTGGAAGTTGATCTCATATTGTAGAAAACATTCTCCTCTACAATTAAAGACTGTATGTATAAACTTTGAACCAATATTTACCGAACTGAAGTCATTTTCCCATCTTGCCAGAATGTCTTCTTTGCTCGAACTAACAGTACTTGAGTATTTGCAGATGAGTTCCAGGCTACCTTTATAATTCCAACATCTTGATAAGTTTTGATCGATTCTAGAGATCGTGTTTTCCTTGAGGTAAAATTTCGATAATCCACATCCACTTAATAACACTATAAATCACAACCAATCATAATAATCGATTATACATGGGAACGATCATTATTAAAATATTGATAAATTGTTTTCAAAATAATGAAGATGAGTTTCGACCTTCTGGAAAGGCCAAGGTTATTGTGATTAAAAGGAGTGCCTTAAAACATGCAAATGTCAGACAATCATTATTATTTTAAAACTGTACAATTACCGTGAATTTACAGTAACTGTAATTGCAATCACAATAACTGTGAATGATGTACGTAAATATTTAGCAAATTTACTTTCAAAGTATTGTTTTCACACCGTGAATAACCATTTAATGACTTAAATAATTTGCTAATGGTTTGAATGTCAGGTTCCCAGAGTAACATTGAAGGTACATGATGCAGAGATAATAGAGTTCAGTGTTGAGAGATTATGAAATATTGATGAATTTAATATGGAATAATCATGTTTGGTATGGCTGAGGCCGTAAAGTTGAGCGGTTTGGTCTGTTCCTTGTGCGCTCCAACAGCTGATGTTGTCAATTGGAGTTCAGCTACGCCTAGATGATGTTCCTGAAATCGAAAGAGAAAATAGTTGCTTAACATCAGCTGTTACCCCTCCTATGGGAGATTGGCTGTTGTTAGTAAAGATAGTAAGTCGTTTGGAGGAATATCAATTGTTGCATTGCTCTCTAACTTTTTAACTGGATGTTATTCAGAAGTGTTGTGTGCCGCCACTTGGTTATGGAGACTGGCTTATGAGTGAGAGGATCAACGTGCTAACCACACGTTACCTCTATCCTGGTTGATGATTATTCGATTGCTGTATGATCTGTCCGGGTGGGGAGGGAATTCTTGGGGGGTAACCAGTTGGTAGGCCTAGGCCCTTCATAGGGCGGTTGGGCCATTGACAAATATCAGCTGTTAGTAGGTTACATAGAGTACAAGAGAAAGACGAACCCGCCTATGTCGTGAGCTCTATTTTTGTTAAATATTAATTTGAGATTTGAATATTCTAAGGCCAGTATTACACGATAATAGTTCTATGATCATATGGAAAGAGATGAAAATACGAAATCATATTTTCATCTCATTCCATATGATAATAGAACTATTATCGTGTAATACTGGCCTTAGATCAAATTTCTTGAAATTCATATCAAATTATTTTGAACTGAACTGGGAATTTTTATCCTTCTATACTTCGCTATATCAGACGCGTGGTTGTTTTGTTTGGAATGAAAATGGATTGCATAATTTTCCATGTTTGAAAAATGCATAAGAAATCACAACTTCGTTACACATACCAAACAAAACTATTTCCCAATAAGCTACTACTTACAAAGAAAGAGTCATGATTATTGAAACCAAAAGTGCATTCCGTCTGAGTGTGGGAGAGAGAGAAATTCAGAAGGCAAAGAACGAAAACAAAGAGATACCGATGAAAATGAGAGTGAAACGAAAGTAGAAGTAAAGCTCAGTGATGAGAAGAAGATGTAGAAGAATGAGAAAGATAATAAATTTTATTCAGATGTAGAAGGGATGAGATCTGCTTACCTCTCTTCTTGTACTATACTTCTCTCTGTCCTCCTCCTCCTCCTCCTCCTCCTTCTCCTCCTACCTCTCATCATCATCATCATCCTCTCTTCTTTCTTCTTGTGCTTCTGTTCAAGAACGAGAAAGGTAACAATTTTATTCAAGCGATTTAGTGATGGACTTCTTACCTCTCTTTTTAGCTCCTCCTCCACCTCCTCCTCTTCTCATCCTCCTCTCCTACACCTCCTCCTCATCCTTCTCCACCTCCTATCATCCTCCTCCTTCCCACCCTCTCATCGCAAACCTCTTCTTCATACTATCCTCTCCTTTCTCTTCTTGTGCTGTAGTGATATGGTGATGCTCCTCTTACTCCTCCTTCTCCACCACCTCCTCTCCTCCTCCTCCTCCTCTTCACCCTCACCTTCTTCCTCTTTTTCTTCTTCTTCCTTCCAGACGTCCTTCATGATCCTTCACCGGCACCCAGGATGCAAGAGTCCTTAGCGGCTTCCAGTCAGTATCATCCCAGTCCAACTCACGTGCGTTACCTACTCTCTCCGCTCAGCTTTAATCAGCGTTAAGATTTAACATTGGTTAGCTAACTAACAGTTGAATCAGCTGAAAGTATCCCAACCCCAAGCTGAACACCGTTAAGATTAGCTGACTAAATTACTGTCGTGAGATTCCCTTCGGTTTCGAAAAAATTTCGTTTTTTGAGACATCTTTCGTTTTGGATTATTCTAACCGTAGCTGAATTTTGAGGTGAGTTTGCATGTTTTTTGTTTGTGAATTTTCATTCATTGTTGTTTGTTTTTTCTTCTTATAGTTTTCTTTCATTGTTGTATGTTTTTCCATTCATTGTAGCCTAGTATGTTTTCTAATAGCTTGTCTTCTATTGTTGACTGTTTTTTGTAAGATTGCCTCTCATTGTTGTATGCTAATAGCTAGATTTTCTTTGAGTGATGTATGTTTTGTGGGGATTCTAGAGAATTACTATTATTAAGTGTGATTAATAATAGAATACCCCTCTAATATCAATTTCAGGAAAGTTAATTATTTTCATTTTACGATTGGATTATATTGTATCTCGAAGGGAAGGGCCAAGTTTAAGTCATTTTTTTGATAATAGGCTAATCGATTATCATATCAGAATTTAAAGTTTCTATGCTATCATGTTTAAAATGGATGTGATATGAACCAGTTAACTCAAATAATTATTTATGACAAAATGGGATTGTAAGATGATTTTTTGAAGAGAATATTCATCAGAAAATGGAAATTGTGAGCTATTAAATAGACGGTTGATTGTAGCATTTGTAGCCTAATATTCACTTATTAGATTGTATTATTCTGTAAAATTTTCAAGCCTTGAATTTCTAGATTTCCTGCTAAGGAAATACTATTCAATTACTATTAAATGGAGAAATACTATTGCTCAAAATACTATTGAATTCGGCTCGGTATTCAATTTTCGATCATAAATTCTTAATTATTTTGGATACTGCCATTTTCAAATCATGTCGAAAAATTCTCTCCAATATTGATCCTTTTTTGAAAATTTTCTTGGATTTCACAAAGTTTTGCCAATATTTATGATTTTTGTTGATTGACTCACATTACTCACTGGAAAGAAGTTTGGCAGAATTTTCCAATCAAGGTGAAGTTATATGTATCTATTTATCTATTGACAAACAATAAATAATTCCAAAAAGAATAGTAGATTTGATAATGTGAGGTTGAGACTAGAACAATTAAATTGATCAATTTCAATCAATCAATTTAAAATTTCAATTTTAATTAATTTCAAAAAATAATTCCCATATTCTAATCTAGTTCTCTCAGTTGATATTTCATACGTTGAATTCTATTAGAAAACAAGTAGTATTCAAATTAGAGATAATTTATTCAACTGCATTAAGGAATAATGTACTATGAATTGAAATAAGAAATACGATTGATTTCATTGATGCATTTATGGTTTTTCCTGTGAGAAAAAAAGTGTAATGAATTAACCAAAGATGTGGGAACCAGCTCGTATTGTTGATGGAATTTACAAATTTGAAATGTTAGAAATAGGCTTGTTGAAAATTGTATTAATTTGATAGTGTTTCTCCTTGTTAAAGGCGGATTCATATTGATGACATTGTAAATTTATAGCTTATATTTCACACATCAATTCCATACATTGAATGCCACCAAAAGTTGATTTTTTCAAAATGTTCTATATACAAGTTATTTCCAATACTACTGAACTCCTAAAATAAATCATCTTTTTTAATTACATGAGCACTTCTTGTACTGCCAGTTTCAATATTAATCAATCACATACTCCAAAGGTAGCCTATGTCAATCAATTTTAAATCTTGTTCGTATTACCTGAATTTTGAATTTTATGTAATACAGTTAGTAGGAGAGAGAAAATGTTGTCTTCTTTTATTTCTTCTCCAACCTCTTTTTCCTCTTCTTTTACCTTCTTCTCCCCTTTTTTCTTCTTGTTCTTCTCTTTTCACCTTCTTGTTCTCCTAGCCCTTCTCCTCCTTTTTCTTCTTCTTCGTTTTCTCCTTCTTCTTCTTCTTCTCCTTTTTTCCTTCATCTTTTTCTATCTCTAGTCCTACTCCTTTAGTTTTTTCTTCTCCTATAACGACAAGGAGATACTTTTTCTTTTTTCTTTCTTGTTCTCTTTCCTCTCCTACTTCTCCTCTTTCTCCGCCTTCTTCCTTTATTTTTCTCCTTCTCTTCTTCTTCTTTTTCTTCTTCTTCTTCTTCTTCTTCTTCTTATTCTTTCTTCACTTCCTCCCTCTTCATCTTCTCATTTCATACACCCATTGTTAAAACTCATTACATGCCATCTCAGATCGTGTACTAATAACTACTGAATGACAATAATGTTAACAAACTTCGCTAAATCCTAGTGTGTAATACAGTAGTCGGTTCAAGTAGAGAAGACCCTCTGGCAAGATAGGAAAATGACTCCAGCTCGGTCAATATTTGTTCAAAAATTATAAATTTAGTTTCAAATTGTAGAGCAGAATGTTCACTACAATTTGAGACCTGATTCATAATTTTTGAACCAATATTGACCGAGCTAGAATCATTTCCCTATCTTGCCAGAGGGTCTTATTCGCTTGGACAGACTTTACCAGAGTGTTCACAATCATGGGAACCGCGTGAGAACTCTCCTTAATGGTCTCCACTCTTAATAGGCTTGCATTATGTGTGTTAAAACTGCGCAAACTTAATAATTCTCTTTCATTCTTTTTGTCTTCAGTTTTGTAAATGGCGGGCTCGGTTTTGTAACCGGGTTAGCGCGTGTACTATGAGAAGAGACGCCGACGCAATGTAAAGTTAATGGGACGGCGTGTCTTCTCAGCTAACGTGCGCTGGTAGTTTTGTAACTGTGACACTTACAAACAATAATGTGAGCATTGCTGTATACGAATTATGATCGTTATCGTTAGTCTGAAGTTACTTGGAGAGTTTTTTTCTGCAGTATTTCATGTTGTTTGGAGAGTCTAGTATGCAATACCTATTGAAACAGATATTTGGTTTTGGCGCGTCTACATAAGGTTTTTAAGTTAAGTTGTCACTCAAGTCGGCTTGATTGCGAAAAAGTACCTTATGATGGTCGAAATTTTGCGTATCGAGTGCAGTGAATTTCATGACGTGCAAGCTGGCTTGATTCAAACGCAAAGTGTCGAACACTCGAGTAGGTATAGTCGGTCAAAGCGAAGAAGACCCTCTGGCAAGATGGGAGAATGACTCAAGCTCGATCAATATTGGTTCAGAAATTATCAATTTGGTCTCATATTGTGGGAAACAAATTTATCTACTATTGAGATCACATTTATAATTCTTGAACAAATATTGAACAAGCTGGAGTCAATTTCCCATCTTGCCAGAGGCTCTTCTCTGCTTGGAAAGAATATACTTTTAGCAGTGAAGCCAACTTGACTCAAATACGGCCTCAAGTGGAAAAAAATTAGTCTGTCCAAGTAACGAAGAACCTCTGGCAAGATGAGAAAATGACTCAAGCTCGGTCAATAATGATTCAAAAACTATAAATTTAAGCTCAAATTGTAGGAAAAATTCTAATCTACAATTTGAGACCAATTCAATGTTTTTTGAACCAATATTGACCGAGCTGGAGTCATTTTCTCATCTTGCCAGAGGGTCTTCTTTGCTTGGACAGACTATACTTATAACAGAGATGTAGAGTATCACAAAGACTTATGAAAGTTCATTCCACAGACCCCAATAAATAATCATTCAATCGATGAATTGTATTGGTAATTGTTTCCTGTCTAAAACTAGTGAGGTAGACAAACAGGATGAAGAGGAAAAAGAAGAAGAGGATGAAGAATGAAAAAGTATAGAGAGAAAGATGAAGAGGGATGAAGGAGAAGAACAAGAACAATAAAATTTTTAAATGAGAATAATGAGGAGAAGTGAAGAGAACAAGAACCACTCTCATTACCAGATGCAGATATCTCAGAAATAGACAACAAAAAGCAAAAGTAATTTCACTTTCTTAGATGTTTACTGATCAGTTTTACGATACACTTCAAGATGAACAAGTAAATGAGGTGGAAGAAGAAGAAGAAGAAGAAGAAGAAGAAGAAGAAGGAGAAGAAGAGAAGAGAAAAAACATAGGAAGTTGGATAAACCAGTCACCAGGTATGTGGGACTTGAGCTTAGTAGGTGAGCTTAAAGCAGCAGTAGAGGGCTTGATCTTCAACCTCTGGTCTCTCTCTTCAAACTTGTGCTAGTGTTGCATCTTCATGATGATAATATCGACACAGTGGTAGAACTGGTTTTGGGATATTATTTTGAAAAAGAAAAAGAAGAGAAGAAGAAGGTGGCAGATAAAGTAACATCACGCCGAATGATGTAATAATGATTTTCTATTTGAAGATTTTATAATCTGCTGACGGCGTTTACGTAAAAAATGTTTGGATGCATCCGTTGCCCTAAAGGCTTTTAGAAGACTTTAGTTGTTTGGTTGGATTGTTATAATTTATTATAGTTTGTCCAAGCAGAGATGAAATTCTGGCAAGATGGGGTAATAACTCCATCTCTGTTACAATATTTGTTCAAAATTATGAACTTGGACTCAAATTAAAGAGCAGAATGTCTTCTACAATTTAAGACCAAATTTATAATTTTTGAATTAATACTGAACGAGTTTGAGTAATTTTCCCATCTTGCTAGAATGTCTTCTTTGCTTGGACAGACTGTAGTTCAACTAAAATTTCCATATTTTAGGTGGATTGTTCTGCTAGAGTGGGTTTATTACTGTTAAATTAACTCAAAATAATCAAACACACAAGATGGTACATGCTTAATATTTCTAATTGAATTCTTTCAAATAGTTGAATCTTCCATCACTAATTACTATTTATTGATACAATTGCGACTTGATAGCAAGTATTTTAAGCAAAAGTGATGATGAGTGAGTGAATTATGATGTAGAAACAAAACAATACATTTCATCAACTCGATAATTCCGTTTGACATAATATAATTCTATCAATTTGAGTATTATATTGAGGGTAGATTGAACTATTTAGGTAAATGGTACGACACTAGATTACTAAATTTCAGTTTTCTTGTGATTTCTAAAGCTTTTAAGTACTCTTCCACTATGCTGTTACTGTGATAATGATTATTGGATGTCGATGGCGGCTCGTGCCCACGAAATAGGTGAAGTGCCGTACAGTAAAAGATACGGGCACTTCACCTGTTCCGTGGGCACGAGCCGCCAGTGATTTGGATGTGTGCTTGTACACTTCGGAAATCGCTAAAATACTGCGAAATACTGAATCTCGTCTGCTAATAATAATAATATTCGTGTAACCTGGCTGGCTCAGGTCTGGTGTCGTCTGCTACTTTCGCGCTCCATTAGCTGATGTTGTAAAGCGAAATTGCCATTTAGCTATTCACCTAGATGATGTTTTTTGAATCGAAAGTGACAATAGAAGCTTTACATCAGCTGTTAGTGGGTTACATCAAGTACAAAATGAAGGATGAGAATGCCTAACTTTTAGCGCCAGTTAAACATACAATATTTAGATCCAAATTTGGATTCTAGTGTAAAAATTAGTGGAAATAGGTGTGAAAAATATCATATAAACTACTTTTAACATGTTTGTATAAATTGTAAGAGGAACAATATTTCGGGCTTTGCCTGTTGTAGTATTAAGTCTGTTCTATGTATTATTACTCAATGAAGATTATTGTGATTAATATGAACAGTAGGGATACAAAAACATGCATTCAAGTGACCAGCATGAAAACAATAGCAATAAAAAACAAACATGTTATAGACAATATAATAGTAAAAAACTTATAAATATTATTCAATATCCTATTATATTAAGCGAGTAATTCCTGTATGTATGTATGTATGTATGTTTGTATGTTTGTATGTGGAACCACGGATCTAGAAAACGGCTCTAACGATTTCCTCGAAATTTGAAATGTAATATAACCGTGATGGAAAAATAAGATT
This sequence comes from Sogatella furcifera, assembly GCA_017141385.1. Classification (NCBI taxonomy): domain Eukaryota; kingdom Metazoa; phylum Arthropoda; class Insecta; order Hemiptera; family Delphacidae; genus Sogatella; species Sogatella furcifera. The sequence goes on along the minus strand of CM029558.1, from coordinate 16,888,031 downwards.
GCACCAGGTCTCATGTCTGGCAAAACTCTCTGGCAGGATTGCTAAAAGAATTAAATATTCCTTCAGGAATAATCCCAAGTACTGCGTATAATGGCTGTTATCGTTAGCTGATCAACGCTATCCAGCTGGAGTGAATGGAGTTACATTCAATATAACACATGTTCAAAATATGTCAAAATATTGTGAGAGGTGATCATATCAATTTTGAATGTTATTTTTTACAATATCATATTCATGTAATTCAACGGTTCGGCCGCAGCTTCAGAGCAAAGCTCAGTACCAGATATTTCATTCTTCATCAAGAAAACTCATTAACGGCTGATAACAAACAAATTCAATTGAATATATTGTTCAAAATATAAATATGTCTAAATTAATGTCCAATGTTTCATTTTCTTTGAAAATCCTCTCTCTAATACCTATGAGAATAGGAGACCTTTTATGTTGAAGGTAGTAGGCTATGGTAGTAGCCTAGGCTATCTTCTAATCAAACAATATAAATTTTTTCCAGTGAAGATTTTCCTTCCGATCGCACCATACAACGTAACAATGCACATCCTCACATCCCTACATCCTGGAAGGAAGTATTTATTGCAATTATTTTCACCTCCAAACGACAATAAGGATACACCGAAGGATACTGAAAGAACGAATGCTAAGCATAACGAATAAGAACATGAAAGCAAACGGAATTCGAATATCTATAGTACCGTACTCTTCTATGGTAAAAGATAGTGTTGAAAAAGAGTTTATGCACTGAAGGATACAAATGCTAAGAATAACGATAAAGTTATAGTCTTCTGTTCAAGCAAAGAAGACATTCTGGCAAGATGGGAGAATGCCTCCAGCTCGATCAGTATTGGTTCAAAATATATCAGTTTGGTTTCAAACTGGAGATTAGAATGTTTTCGACAATATTAGACCAAATTTATAATAGTTCAATCGATATTGACCGAGCTGGAGACATTTTCAAATCTTGGCAGAATGTCTTCTTTGCTTTGACAGACTATAGAAGTAGTGTTGAAAAGAAGTTCATGCATCAAAGGATAGAAGAATGAACTTGATAAAGAAGTACAGATAAAAGGAGTATTAAAATACCGGTCATGCATCGAGTAATGCAGATTGAAAGGTTGAAGATTGAAGAAGATATAATGGAAAAGATAGGATAGAAATATTGCTCAAAAAGTGTGCATGTGGTTTTAAAATCTTATGCAGGTTATACAATGAAATTTTCTAGCTGATCACTGATTCTAGCTGAAAAAACCCATAACTCCAAATTAACCAGAATATTTCACATCATTTAATCTGTCAATATAAAAATCAAATTCTGAGAGTGAATCATCCTTCTTCAATATTCTATTCTTGGAGCTTTGAGGAAGCCATTTTGAACAGTCTGTCATCTTCCACGTCATAACAGCTCGACCAATCACAGACGAGGAATGGCGTTGTAGCAGTTCACTCCCATTTTTAACGCATTCTCATTGGCCAATGAAAAAATGTGATGATATAGGCCTAGTCTGTCCAAGCAAAGAAGACATTCTGGTAAGATGTAAAAATGACTCAAGCTCGGTTAATATTAGTTCCAAGATTATAAATTTGTACCTGGGCAACATTCTAAAATGTGAAGCCATGGATGATTATTCAATGTGAAGAAAATTTTTGTACAGTTGTTTTATTGTAGTTTCAATTCAATTAATTTATCAAATGAATTTTCCATTCTTCTATGATTGAGATTAGGAAGATTGGGATATTGAATAAGATGAATATTGAAAAAATCGAGATTTCAAGCAAGATTAGACATAAGTGGGTTTTTAAATAGATATATTCGATTTGTATATCTTATTACATGTAAATTGAATCAATCACAAAACTCTCAGAGGGATGTTTGAAAGACTGGAAAAATTCTCAGAATAGGTAGAGATACATTGAACTCGGCGAGTCCGATCCCACTAGACGTCAAACCTGCAATCATATGATAGTAGGAATCCGACAAAGCAAATAATTCACATTGAACTGTACATTGAATAACATCATTAATAACTCTTTCTTGAACAAAATCCATATAGTTATAATGAACCAATCTCGAAATTGATCTCCTGGATATTGATTTATCCTCAAATCTGAAAACTCATTTCCTATATCAACTCTATCATTGAAGTTATCGAATCCTACTTCACAGTGATATATGCTATTCAATACCAGCTATTTTATGTAACAGTTACAAAGACATGACCCTCCAAACTAGCTGTACGATTTCACAAATCGTGATGGAATAAAATTTTAATTCGTGATTTCTCCTCTTACCGTCATTCTTTCTCTTCTTCTGCCTAATCTTCTTCTTCTACTCCTTTTTTGTACTCTTTTCCCTCTCTTTCTATTCTATTTCCTGCCAATTATCATGAAAATAACTCGTGAAAACACATCCAAGATCTATTTCGTGTATAGTCTGTACAAGCAAAGAAGACATTCTGACAAGATGGAAAAATGACTCAACCTCGATTAACATTGGTTCCAAAAGTTATCAATTTGGTCTCAAATTGTAGATCAGAAAGTTTTCTACAATTTTAGAACAAATTTGTAATTTTTGAAACAATATTGACCGAGCTGGCGTCATTTTCCCATCTTGCCAGAATGTATTTTTTGCTTGGACAGACAACTACTCGAATCTGGGAACATGATCGATTTGTCTACCTAATTTGTTCTATCTATATATACTTTTCTACTTATAACCCACATAAAAACTATGTAACAGATTGTAAAGGAACCGAACACTGTCAACAGTAAATAAATAGGTATATTTTTGTATACAGAAAGTTTATAGATGATTTCTGTTGATTCTCCTATTTCTTCTATGTAGGATAGTGAATATTGGTATAGGATTACTGAATAAATAGGTATACAGGAAGTATATAACTTAGATTGGTAAAATATATTATTATTTGTTAGTCTCCTATTTATTTCATGTATAGGTATAGTAAGGTAGTCTTCTATTCTGTGTTGGTATCTTCTTATCGTATATATAGGTATAGTAAATATTGGTTTAGGATAAGTATGTTTGTTGAAATACGTGATCTTCTTCTAGATTACATCTTGTAGGCGGAAATGAAAGCAGCGAATTGAAGTACGAGGTGCTGACAAAAAGTAATGAGCTGGGTCGTTACAGTTTTATGGTCCAGCTCCAGTCTAGACAGTTCACTGATATGAGATGTCAATTATACCAAGAAATCGTGATTTGTTATTATCGATGATAGGTTTATTCACCAAACAGTTCCACAAAAATTTAACACATCAAGATTTTGAAGAATAATATTTCTACAACTTATTCACCTTACATGAAAGACATCATGACATTATTCCCATTTTAATTTTATTGACATTCGCGATCAATACTTCTTCTTCTTCTTCTTCTTCTTCTTCTTCTTCTTCTTCTTCTTCTTCTTCTTCTTCTTCTTCTCCTCCTTCTTCTTATTTTTCTTCTTCTTTTTCTTTTTCTTCTTCTTCTTCTTTCTCCAGTTTTCGTGTTTTGATAATAGTGAAAACCATTTCTGTGTCATTAAGCTGTTGAACAACTCTGCTATTTAACTCTGGATATTTTGTCCATCCATGATACAATAAATTGAAATAAAATATTAGGTCCATATTGGGAGCCTCTTTAGAGAAAATGGTAAGGCTCCACTTCGATAACCAAGAGGACCAGAGTTCAATTCCTAAACTTAATCAAAATTATTTGATCACAGCTCAATCACATAAATTGAAACACTCCGTCTTTCGATGAACCGTCGGTCCAGAATATCTGAAAAGCAGTCGTCATCTCTCATCATCAACCCTCAAATCACCCATGCACAAGCCTATGTTATGAGCTCATGTGGGCATCACCCTCAGAAAAAAGTGAATTACTAATATTTATGATGAATTAAATAATAGGTACTTATTATTATGTGTAGTTCATTGTGTGATGTCATGTCACATATTTAGCTGGAATAGGTACAAGGTAGTAAATAATAATGTAATGTGGAAAATTAGTGAATTACCTAATTGTACTTAATTGAAGATGAGATGAATTATGATGTGGCAACATGTATCAGCGATTAGTTGTAATGTCAACAAGACTCTACACGTGGTTCAACAGAAAGTAAAGAAAGTCTCTGATGTAACAATGAATGAATACATTATCTTAGGAAAGTTGCGTAGGATCCAATCCATTAACTGCTGACATCCTGAGATGTAACATCTTCAATAACTCATCACCGTTGTTGACAATGAATTGTTGAAAATTTGTTTTTAAATTTATGCAAATCGACGCTGTTACAAGGGATCCAAAGATGGGATTATCGAATTTACATGCAGATGTTTGTGAATAATCGCTCTTAGTAAAGAGCTTGGATTTCGACTGTGAGATTATGGTACTAGGGAGTGTTCAAGGGAATTAATCTAAGATTATAGTTGGCGCAAGCTGAGAAGACACGTCAATACAATGCACTTTAGATTGTAATCGCGTGTCTTCTCAAATCGCGTGGACGAGCTTTACATTGTTTTTGGATAAGCTGCTATTACAATAATTAGGGTGATCGTGATGTGTGTGTAAGTAAAAGGATCTTTCGAATTAATTTCATAATCTTCTTTTTTTAATTCTTCGTCTCAACTTTTTTCATTATTCTATAATTTTACTTTCATTCATTTCTCTTCTCCCAATTTTTCTTTTCCTCCATACTTCTTCTCTTTTGATGTTTTGTTAAGATGCAATTCCATAATCTTCCATTTTCCATAAGATTCCATTTTTGGTCTTTGTGGAGGAATTCCGTGTAGCGTATGTATCTCTTGCTTTTTCTATTTTGTAAAGTGCCTTTATGTTGTTAAGAAGAAATAAAGATTATTTGAATTTGAATAATTCACCAATGTTATGAAGGAAGGAATAACATTGAACTCATAGATTCTATGACGGTGGGCAGATACGACTGAATGAGATAAACTCATTTAAGCAGATGTAATGGAGAACTATTATTTATAAAAAATAGAATATTGTATGCGATGGCCTAGCTACTGCTCCAATAAAATTGAAGTAGGCTATTGTATTAATGAATTGACAATCCGTAATATCGATTAATTGCGATTTTATCTCGTGGATAACCAATTAAGAGCATAACACTAGAAGTAGAAAAATCAATCAGCTGACAGAATAAAAAAGAGATCGGAGAGAATATGTGAAGGAGGATTCGTAATAGATCTGGGAGAGAATAGAAAACGCCCATACTTGTGTGATCTATTTGATGGAGGAAAAGAAGAAGAAAAAGAAAAGTAATGAATAGAAGGTTTGAGGAAGAGAAGCAAATGAAGAATAGTAAAACAGAAAAGAAGTTGAAGAATTAGCTGCATTCGTAATGTAGCATGACAATGCTTATGCAGTTTGAGTCATGCTTGGTGACTTACTAAACATGTGACTGCAAGACTGTGACATAACTGAAGAAGACGAAGAAGAAAGAGGAGAACAAGGAGAAGAAGAAGAAAAAAGAGGAAGAAGAGGAGGTAGAAAAGGAGGAGGAAGAAGAAGAGGGAAAGAAGAAGAAGAAGAAGAAGAAGAAGAAGAAGAAGAAGAAGAAGAAGAAGAAGAAGAAGAAGAAGAAGAAGAAGAAGAAGAAGAAGAAGAAGAAGAAGAAGAAGAAGAAGAAGAAGAAGAAGAAGAAGATTTATAGAAGTGGAATTAGGGTCAGAGATGATATCTGAGAGGACAACAGAGTCACATTTTTGCCACAATGACGCATCTCACCTTTTCTGTTTTCTCAAATCAAGAAATAGTTGTGTTCTCGCATAAAAACAGTGCTAGTTGCGTTCTCTAGTATCCCAGAATCGTAGAGTTTTCTTAGAAAAAGGGATATTAATGGATTTTTATTAGTTCACTGATACTACAACAATACATCGTTGGGATACCGTAGTCAAATTTTGTAATGTTATTCAATTATATTCCAGGAATCAATAGCGCATGAAATAAATTTAGCACGCGAATGCTGCTATTCTTCGGTGTTTCATTCTCTAATGAATTCTATAATATATGATTGCCAAAACAGATAAATTCATCAATAACAATAAAATAATTAAATCCCAAATTTCGGTTCCAGAAATCACAAAGTTATGGTGTTTCAGCGTGTCTACTCAAGTGTATTCCAGTATTCATTTTCAAATTGAATTTTTCATACAATTGGAAGAAATTGAATTTTAGGAATTTTGCATTCTATTAAACAGCAGTCACATTGCCAGAATGTCTTCTTAGCCCAAGCAAATAATAGTATCAAACTTACCCAATACGTACTGCAATATACTGTTAGGATTCAGTAACACATACATTACCTTCGTTCTATTGACCAATCAGAAAAAAGGGCGGAGCTTGTAGGTGAGCTCTGAATCTTGACCCAGTATATGCTGCAATCTGATGGCAGAAATTGGAAATACAATCGACTGTCAATGTCGACCAATCACAAAAGAGGGTGGAGCTTGTAGGCGAGCTAAAAATCTTGACCCTGTACATGCTGAAATCTAGTGGCAGGAATTAGAAGTAAGCTCCACTGTCAATGTCGACCAATTTGGAAAGTGGGAGGAGCTTTAAAGGTGAGCTCGCATTTTCGAATTTAAAATTTAAAATTTAAAATTTAAAATTTAAAATTTAAAATTTAAAATTTAAAATTTAAAATTTAAAATTTAAAATTTAAAATTTAAAATTTAAAATTTAAAATTTAAAATTTAAAATTTAAAATTTAAAATTTAAAATTTAAAATTTAAAATTTAAAATTTAAAATTTAAAATTTAAAATTTAAAATTTAAAATTTAAAATTTAAAATTTAAAATTTAAAATTTAAAATTTAAAATTTAAAATTTAAAATTTAAAATTTAAAATTTAAAATTTAAAATTTAAAATTTAAAATTTAAAATTTAAAATTTAAAATTTAAAATTTTAAATTTTAAATTTTAAATTTTAAATTTTAAATTTTAAAAATTTTAAAAATTTTAAAAATTTAAAATTTAAAATTTAAAATTTAAAATTCAAAATTTAAAATTTAAAATTTAAAATTTAAAATTTAAAATTTAAAATTTAAAATTCAAAATTCAAAATTCAAAATTCAAAATTCAAAATTCAAAATTCAAAATTCAAAATTCAAAATTCAAAATTCAAAATTCAAAATTCAAATGTAATGGCTGGGTCGAGATATAACCATTTTGAATTATTAACTGAATTTTTCTGTATCTATATGTAACGAAATCCTGATCGGTTGGGAGCTTGATTGTGGATTCGTTCATCCAAATGCCAGATATGCCTTTTATTTTGAACACCTATTTTAGCAACTAGTCACTATGAGCAAGGAATTTTAATAAAAATGATAGTTTGTGATCATTGAAACTTTGCAGATTTATTGTGATATCTTTCCATTTTAAATAAAATTATCTACTATCAAGTCATCTAACAAATCAGAATTTTGGAAAAACAAAGTTATTTAATACGTAATTTCTTTAAAATTTCAATTTTCAATTTAATATTCCAATTTCCGAAAAAACTGCTAACTTGCTACTTTAATTATTAAGGCCTCGGTCAAAGTACTACTAATTAAATTCAAATTTGAGCTAGAAAACTACAACAAAAGTTTGGCACTCACCATAATCATTTTAAACCACACAAGATACACAAACACTTTCATACTCTACTCAAACTGAAACTTCACATACCGTACTAAATATTAACTTGACATAAACTTTCAGACTTTATCTACTATTTTAAAACAAAAACAACTGTTCGCAAAACTTTACTTTTGTCCCCTCTAGATGGACAACAATCCATCTAGAGGGCCGAGGCCCAATCACACAATTACATTTTCGATGTTTACAGCTCCGTGTTTCAAATCGAACTCTGCTTTTCCACTCAAAATTTGCCCCCCTCCAACGACACCCGGCCGCCTGCACGAGCGCGGAGCCTATCTTAAGTGGAACAGCCAAAAGTTCAATGTTCGTACAATTTCCAAATACAGTAGCTTTTTCGACATGAAATTGAAACTGATACTTGGAAAATGCACGAAAATTGCACGAATTCTGACACCTAAGCAGAAAGTTAGCAATCTCTTTAAACTAATCAACATTAACAATGCAATATATTCTTCTTTTGAAAATCAAAGTTCATGTCAAAATTCTGTTTAACTCTAATTAAGTTCAATAACCTGAAAAAGAATATTATAAACTACACACACATAAAATTAAAACTTCAATGATACAACAACTCAATTTTCACCATATTACATTACCCCCTTCCCTAAACAAGACAATATCACTCAAATTTTTCCCATTCACACTTGATTCACTTTCACACTAGACACTTGACACTCATCTTCTGGACAACATCATCATCTGCGCCTGGAACTGGAACCTGGAACATCCCCTGGATGTGGATGGGGTGGAGGAGGTGCACCCATGCACCGGATTGTAGTACCTCCCAGCTCGACGTAGGTGACCTCAGCTCGAACGCCCGTCCGATCTGACTGTTAACAGCCGGTCAGCTGTTGGTGGAAACGCTGCCTCAGCGTTATCCGGACGGTCTGACTCTGCCCCAAGTCGTCCCCAGGAGCAGTGAACTACTGCACCAATGATGTCGTCATTTCTCATCACATTTATCACAACCAATTTCTCAAAATAGGGATGTGCCAATCCCAAAAAAACTATCAACTCTAGCTCAAAATATAATTGACCGAGACCTTATAAAATCAACATCATTGATTATTGACTCATTAACCTTAAAACAACAATTTCAGAATAAGCTACTTCATAAAACATTTAAATTATTCCCTACATCGATATCAATAGCAATATTTAAAAAATCGTTATCTCCTATCAAATTTCAAATAATTATCTCATATAAATTCGGCTCATTAAAATGAAATCAAAAATTATTCTATCTCTTTTCAGTCTAGGGAATCATAACTGCAAAACAATAGCTGCTAGCTTGCATATTTGACGACATCCAACTCACAGTCCACCTCATATTTACTGAATTAATTTGTATTATGCTTTCACTTATATTCCGTTTACTTGTACAACTGTTTATTTATTCTATCTTCTTTTTATTCCTCCTTCTCTCATTCTCTCCAAACATGATAATCACCAAACCTTATTTCAATTGTTGTCATTGTATAGTCCAAGGAGTATTTTATTCTATTTCTAATTGTCACCTAATCTCGCTCTCTCTGTCACACACACACACACACACACACACTTGTTGATTACTACACAATTTTCCATTTACTCTCTCATCAGATTACCCATCTCTCACCTTTTCTCCGGTCAGTAAACTGTTTGCAAGCCTTGGCCGCTAAATACGAGTATACTTGTCCATAAAAAAAAATAATTCCTCTCTCTTATTGTAGGGTCATTCTGCTACTGCCCTCTTAAGGGCCAAAAGTAGTCAAGAATGCCTATATTCAAGATTTCCCAAAACCATGGATACCCGACCCATGTTTATAACACCAGTTCACCTAACTGTGTTTTCTCTCTACCCCCTCCTGAATTTCCCGAATTCAGAGCTTCTCCCTGGGAATGCCCGATCCCAGACTCTCTCTCTCTCCTCGGTGAATTTCCCGAATTCAGTACACCCTTGGAATTCCCGATTCCAATGCTTCTCAATCCCGTTGAGTACTTAAAAAACTATCCATCTCAAACTTAATAATTTTGATTTTTACCAATTTCTGCCCAGAATATCCGAATGTCTCGAAAAAACCACCTACTCGGTCCAGCAGTCATCAAGTCCTCAGATAAACGGGCGGAAACTGATCATACTTTCAATCATTTTCTGTGCTCTTCCATATCACTTCCTCTTATCGATTTTTCATCTTACACAACTACATTTTCTACACAACATCAACTTTATACCTCCTTGGACTCTCTCACAAAAAAATAATTGAAAATTTCTCACACAAAAATTTATTATCTACCAATATTAAATAAAATTTTACCGTCTATAAAAAATCTGAATTTGACAAAAAAAATTCTCTGAATTAATATTTAAACACTGTATTCTACAATATAATTCGATGCTGCCAATTCTCTTTTACAAAGGAAATATAGTCTCACTTGCATTCTTTCCATTGTTTTCTGATTGGATTCAAATTTCATTTTCACAATTTTAAACCGTAATATCCGTTTCCTAATGGAACGTCAAACTAGATTTTTCTTTACTATTTTTCTCAACTACCAGATAAATTCAAACGGTTCGTCTCCTGAACTAACTTCAAAGCTATCACAAATAAAATTAAAAAATTATTATTACGTTTTCTACTTAATACCTCAGAATTTTCTCACAATAAACGTTTACTATTATGTTCCTGCTCGTGTTGCTAATAAAATTACAAGTGAAATGTGGTTCTCAACTTTTTGATACTTCTTATCGCAATTCTATCCTGATTAATCTGGCATTTGAACGTTTGCCATTCTTGCAGACAAACCCCACACACTTGACACCATTGTAATGGCTGGGTCGAGATATAACCATTTTGAATTATTAACTGAATTTTTCTGTATCTATATGTAACGAAATCCTGATCGGTTGGGAGCTTGATTGTGGATTCGTTCATCCAAATGCCAGATATGCCTTTTATTTTGAACACCTATTTTAGCAACTAGTCACTATGAGCAAGGAATTTTAATAAAAATGATAGTTTGTGATCATTGAAACTTTGCAGATTTATTGTGATATCTTTCCATTTTAAATAAAATTATCTACTATCAAGTCATCTAACAAATCAGAATTTTGGAAAAACAAAGTTATTTAATACGTAATTTCTTTAAAATTTCAATTTTCAATTTAATATTCCAATTTCCGAAAAAACTGCTAACTTGCTACTTTAATTATTAAGGCCTCGGTCAAAGTACTACTAATTAAATTCAAATTTGAGCTAGAAAACTACAACAAAAGTTTGGCACTCACCATAATCATTTTAAACCACACAAGATACACAAACACTTTCATACTCTACTCAAACTGAAACTTCACATACCGTACTAAATATTAACTTGACATAAACTTTCAGACTTTATCTACTATTTTAAAACAAAAACAACTGTTCGCAAAACTTTACTTTTGTCCCCTCTAGATGGACAACAATCCATCTAGAGGGCCGAGGCCCAATCACACAATTACATTTTCGATGTTTACAGCTCCGTGTTTCAAATCGAACTCTGCTTTTCCACTCAAAATTTGCCCCCCTCCAACGACACCCGGCCGCCTGCACGAGCGCGGAGCCTATCTTAAGTGGAACAGCCAAAAGTTCAATGTTCGTACAATTTCCAAATACAGTAGCTTTTTCGACATGAAATTGAAACTGATACTTGGAAAATGCACGAAAATTGCACGAATTCTGACACCTAAGCAGAAAGTTAGCAATCTCTTTAAACTAATCAACATTAACAATGCAATATATTCTTCTTTTGAAAATCAAAGTTCATGTCAAAATTCTGTTTAACTCTAATTAAGTTCAATAACCTGAAAAAGAATATTATAAACTACACACACATAAAATTAAAACTTCAATAATACAACAACTCAATTTTCACCATATTACACAAAATTAAAAATTCAAAATTAAAAATTGAAAATTGAAAATTGAAAATTGAAAATTAAAAATTAATAATTAAAAAAATCGGTAAGAAATGTTGATATTTGGTGGGCAGGTTCAGATGAGACTAGAAATGTTGTGTTTATTTTTTAAATCTGTGTTTTAAGCTAGTTTTTAAAAATTGTAGATTTATTGCGAGTTGCATATCTTCCACCTTGATACGACAAATCCAAATTGTAAGTTCAATGGTTCAGCAAGATTATAAATGAACTAATTTGGAAGATATTGAATTATGTCCAATATACTTTCCAAAGGTTACACTTCAAATTAGCGTTTTACTATTTTTCAGATTTAGAGTTTTTCTTAGATTTTTTGAGAACAAATTGGAAATCAGGAAATGTTGAAATTAAGTAAACAGGTCCAAATTAGGTCTAGAAATGCTGTGTTCAATAAATTTCTAATCCCTTCTGAACGGAATTTGCAGGCGAGCAAAGCGAGCCTGTTTGTCTCAGCTGACACTGACAGAGGTTTTGCAGGCGAGCAAAGCAAGCCTGTTTGTCTCACTTACACTACCTATACTGTTGGGGGTCCAGGGGCGAAAGCCCCTGACAGAGAAGGCGAGCGGTTGAGCCTGCCGGCTAGTTCTGAATAAAATGGTGCCTGATTTGTCAGGATTCAATGATAAATAACTGAGATGACTATTTTAATTTTAATTTCAACCTTTCACATTCAATATGGTAGTTTGGAAAAACTTAATGTGTAATGAGCATGGCTCGTACGTAAGTGTTTCTCTTGATGCAGCAAAATCACTCTTTGCGTACTGATACACAAATAACTATATTGTACTGTGTGAAGGAGGCAAAATGGGTTTTTTACCTGATGTCCTTAATAATAAAATTATTTATTTATTTGCATTCATTCAATATTTCTCAACATGCTAACAATCAATGGAAGCTCGTTGTGAAATACACCAAAATTTTGCCCAAATTTTATCCATTAGGCTTATTTTCGCAATTTTTCAAGTTTATATTGATTTTCCTTTATAATTTGCTACTGAATAATTATTTTAAACAATCAGAGTACATTTGAGACCAAAAAAGGCACGTCAAATGCTGTATTTACAAAGTCGAACCACTCATAGAGGAAATGACTCCAGCTCGGTCAATATTCTTTGAAAAATATTGATTTTGTCACAATCGTAGGAAAAATTCTGACCTCCAATTTGAGCCCAATCAATATTTTTTAACCAATAATTGACTTTGGAGTCATTTTCTCATCTTGCCTTATTTTATCAAAATAAACCCTCACTTGAGAAAATATTCACTTAAAGGTCGTTTCTCATATTTTATATTCTCATTTCATAACATTGCATGGTAATAGAATGAGCCACTTTCACCATCAGCTAGGTTTAGCTAGGCTTAAATACCGGGATCAAATTTTCGAGTCCACATGCTTCAAAAACTTTTGGACAAAAAAAAAGCTCGCTCCGCTCAATTTGCGGCTGCATTCGCATGCGCTTCCCTAGTAATTAGAGGAAAGTTTGAGCTTCGAATGCATCTTGATTCTGACTTGTATTTGATTTATCAATTATTTCTCTCTATTTATATTTCTCATTATTTTTCATATTTCATACTTCATCACTCCATTCAAATATTCTTCTGTATTCTTCTGAAGCACTGGCGGCTCGTAACCACGAAACAGCTGAAGTGCCCGTAACTTTTAATGTACAACACTTCACCTGTTTCATGGACACGAGCCGCTAGTGCTGTACAGCACTTCACCTGTTTCGTGGGCACGAACCGCCAATGTTCTAAAGAAAGAAGTCATTGTACTGTATAATAAATTAAAAGACGAGATGTTGTCAATTTAGATATCAAATAAAATATTATGGATAACTACCAGAATATCACCTTCTCAACTACTCAAAGATTGTATTCTATGTGCATAAATTTGAGCGTTTACGTTTGCCTAGAAGAGTGAACTCTAAACATGGAACAGTGGAACATTGAACAGTTTCATATTATCATCATCAGTATCATCATCATCATTATCATCATCATCATTCAGTATCATCATCCGCAGCAAAAAAAAATTATGTATTAGGTTAGGAACCAACATATCAGTGATAATGATTTGAGCAAAGGCTTATTAAGCATTTCAACAGAATTTTTTTATCCATTTATTATCAAAATGGCGACTCAATAACAAGTATTTGAAGCCAAGGAGATGATTAGTAGGTGAAACATGTGGAATTGGTGAATAGATCATGGAAGTTTACATTACAATTTTTTCACTTCGAACAATAATTTTGAGAGAGTTAGAATTTTTTTTTACTCTATTATTCTATTACACTCCGTTTTCATTACATTCCCATTACGCCATGTATTCATTACACTTCATTATTCATCATTATTACCGAAGTAGGTCAAACCCATACAGATATTCCCTTTCAAAAACCGTCCGATTTATTATTGCTCCGTAAAAACTAAACTAATTGATGAAACGATCTTCCTAATGCATTCAACGGAAAAACGCACATTAATCAAAATGTAGTCTGTCCAAGCGAAGAAGACATTCTGGCAAGATGAAATAATGACTCCAGCTGGTCATTATTGGTTCAAAGATTATAAATTTGTTCTCAAATTGAGAACAGAATGTTTCCTACAATTTAAGACCAAATTGATAATTTTTTAACCGATATTGATCGAGCTGGAAACATTTTCCCATCTTGCCAGAATGTCTTCTTTGCTTGGACAGACTATAATATGAGGAACCTTTCACTGTTTGCAATCTGATTATGAAAAGCTGAAAAAATCTCTCAAATTCCTTTCAATATTTCTTTGAAGAAAAAGCAGAGATTCTCGGATCAACAAAAAGATCGTTCTAAAAAGCAGGTTTCAATCACTTATGCAATCTGTGATTTGGGATGCGCTCGTAGATTTTATGTAATCTAAACAAAGTAGTAGTAGCCTATAGGTATACTATGTGGGTATGGATTAGGTAGATTAAAAGACCGGTATATGTTTATAAATTGTGGTGGAGATAGAATATAAGAATATATAGGTATGGATTAGTGTGAATGAAGACCGGTATATATTTATAGATTGTGGCAGAGATAGAATATAAGAGTAGAAGTATTATGAATAATAGGGAAGTATGTTAGTACGGGAACTGATAAAAAACTGGTATTGAAGACTGGTTTTATAAATTAGAATATAAGCTGCATCTTCCATTAATTTGGAAACAAAGACGAAAGTGAATACTGAATAGAGAAAGAGGCATAGAAAGGAAAGGAAAATAAAGGAAGGAAGGAAAGGAAGAAGGTACGAGTATGAGAAGAAGCAGCGTGAAGAGAGAGAGAGAAGCATGAAAGAGAGAGAGAGAATAATAGAATAAGAATTAATCAATATAAGTGGGCGTAATTCGAGAAGGTATCAATCTATTTCATCATCCGAAACACTGGGAATTGGCTATTTCAAAGAAAAATCTTGATTATTATTCCATGAAAATGAATGAGGAAATAAGAGTTATGCCTAGTTCAGCGCGTAAATGAATTTTGTTTTAAATTGGTGGATTTATAAAAAACCTTACTACAAGATGCTCTCAAGTATTGAAAATTACTACAAAGTACAAATACTCGAGGCTAGCAACTCCAAAATAGATAATAACTCAAGCTTCAATGCAGAAATGGTAATAGAATTTATGCACTCTAGCACACACGCTGGTTCTTTTAATTTGAATACACTTTTAAAAGATGAACATCATAATTCTTGAATGTGGCTTTGCAATGTTTATCACTATTCACGTACTAGTATTTTAACATTGGAATGAAAGGCCATCTTCAAGAAATACTACTTTTAGTAACTTCCCATTAGCCCTGGCTAATAACAACAATAAATTTGTTTCAAAAGATGGCTAACAGCTATTTCCTGCTAGATAGTATATCTAGCTCTAAGCTCTGCTCTTGCTATATTCAAGTGTGAGAGAGGTCCGACTGCGCCCTAACTTCGCCCTACCAGGCACAAATATATATTCTATTCTATATCCCATGCGCAAATAAGACTTATCACCTCATGGTGCAAGAAAACCTTAATATTTAAGAAATTTATTGTATTTGATGAGATGTTGTGGTATCTTTCCATAATGAATTAAAAACACAGAATTTTGTCTGTACCACTGTGTAAAACAGTGTAAAACACCACTGTGTACCACTGTGTAAAACAGTGGTACAGACAAAATTCTGTGTTTTTAATTCACCTTAATATTTCTCCTGCTTCATTTCACTAAATCATTTCTCCAGATTCATTGCGTTGGAGATAATTCAATAGTATAGGGACTGATAGTATGTATAATAGTATAAAGGCTGATTATACAAGAAAGTCCCTATAGTATAGGCTCCCTAAATAAGAGATCTCATGACTGAAGGTATTTAATGGATAATTGAAACTTGCAGTGAATTCCAATTCCATTTGAGGACTTACGACTGCGGTATTTATGATAATTGAAAAACAAAATTGTAAATTCCATTTCCATTTCTATCCTAGAGAGTCTTGTTCATAAGTGTTGAGAAAGAGAGTCAGTTAAAGAGAGAGAGATTAAGAGAAAGAGTGAGAGGGTTGAGATCACCACAGCTGACGCCAAAACGTTAGGTGGTTTCTTCTGTCCTTGTTCGTGTTGTACTCACTAACAGCTGATTTGTAGATGCTTCAGAAAACATTAGCATTCTAACTTCCAGCTTCTAAGCTTCTAAGTGACTCAATTTTAAAAGATATTTCAGAAACTGTAAAATAAAGCCTGAAAAATGCTTGTTGCACTAGATGATGTCAAATTTAATATTTCTTTTGTCTGTCTACTGTACGTGATGTAATCTACTAACAGCTGATGTAAAGCATTTATTGTCCATTTTGATTCCAGAAACGTCATTTAGGCATAGCTAAATTACAAATCTAATTTACAGCATGAGCTTATGTTGGAGCACACAAGAAGCAGAACCGATGAAACCGACTTACTTTTCGGCGTCAGATATATTTGATAATATCCAGTAACTCTTGAAATATTGAAATATTCCAAACTATTTCTTTCTTGAAAAAACTTGAAGAGTTGATAGTATAGTCTGTAAATGATGCCTTTTCTACAATAACTAGCTCTTGAGGTGTTAATGAGCTCTTTTTCTACAATTCTAACTCCTTATTCTTAATTATTATTATAGTACCTAATGCCCTTATTCCTGATTAATTATAGTGATTCTTATAATACTCCAAAAACTCTTCATGCAAATAAATAATGTTCCAATATCTTTGTGTACCTTCAAATGCACTGCGTCTTTGATTATCTGATCCTAGCAAACTATCAATTATTTTTCTATGCAATTGCACACTAAAGCCTACGCTCTTTTCATTTGTGGAATCTATTAGTCTAGTAGCTTTCTAGAAAGCGCACTGCCATTCGCACCGAACAATAATAAACTTAACTTGAACTTTTGTTCTGAGAAAGTTACTACTTACGGTAGGTCATTGGGGGACATTACAGTGGAGAATAACATTTCGGAAGAATGAAGGAGTAGGAGGAAGGGACTAAGAAGAAGAAGAGGAGGAGGAGGGGGAGGAGAAAAAGAAGAAGATAAATGAACACCGCTAAGAGTAAGTTGAGTACCGGTACTAAAATTCTGTTCCAAAGGTCATACTCTAAATCATTGTTAACCGGAGAAATATAACCTACTGCTCATGTAACAACTTGCCAATAATATAGTATAAAATGATCTGTTCAAGCAAAGGAGACATTCTGGCAAGATGGGAGAATGACTCCAGCACGTTCAATATTACTTCAACAATTATAAATTTAATCTAGAATTGTGGAAAACACAGTGATCTACAGTAATTTTGAGACCTAATTTATAATTTTTGAAGCAATATTGACCGAGCTGGAGTCATCTACCCATCCTGCCAGAATGTCTTCTTTGCTTGTAAAGACTATTACGACTTGCGAATCATATAGGACCAAATTCTCTAACTCTGCAATAATATCTCTTTAGAATATATATTGCACACTCATCTTTCTCCGTCTTTTCCAATTTTCTTCTTCTTTTCCTTCTTCTTCTCCTTCATTTCTTCTTCTTAATCTTCTGCTGTCTGCTTGTGACTCCTTTGGTCTTCCTCTCCTCTGTCTTTTTTCAAAGATCTTCTGTTCTATTATGTTTTCTTCTGTGTTCTACCTCCTCCTTCATCTTTTCCTTTTGAAGTCTCCTTTCTCGTCCAACTCCTTGTAGTCTCGAATTGTCTTCTCATTGCTATTTCTTCTTTTCCTCCTCCTTCTTCTCTTCTCCTCTACAGGTTTCCGTCTATCTTCTTATCACTGTTTCCCTCAATTTCTCCTCCTCCTTCATGAAAGGTTATTCTCCTCTTCTTGTGGTTGAAAACTTTTGGATGCCTGTGCTTGAAATTTCTAGATTGATAACCTCCATATACGTAAGAGCGTCCATACTTGCGTCTCTACATGCATGTGACGTAATAAACTGATAGGTTACTAAAAGACATAAAATGAGAATATTGCTAAGCATTATTCCATGGTATTATTCGTTTTCAACCTATAATGTTTTGAATGTTCACCTCTTGCTTTTATGACCAACTTCACTTGCTTCAAATTATATTGGTTTCCTCTTTTGTATATTATCACGTGTTATTGATAGGCTTATTCTACCTTTTATGACATAGAATCTATCGTGGAAGCATGAAATTTGTTTTTTCTCCTCAATCATCTATGTATCTTTATTAATTGTGTGTTTTCCTTCTTCCTCTATTATTCAATACTAGGCGGAGAAGGCGAGCGAAGCGAGCCTGCCGGCTATTTATTCAATATTTTGTTTCTAGAATGTTGATAAAGATTATTTATTGTATCTTTTTCTGGTTTCAGCTAACGGAAAAAGGATGAAATATCTTATATCTGCGCTCATAGGAGGTAAGTCAATCGATTCAAATATTCATTTTTTGTAAAAAAGGTGGAATATCTGTGAGCATTTAGGAAGTGTAATTGATGAACTTGAATCTATACTGGAATTTCAATTACCATTCCTACAGTGAAATTCGATAACTTTCAATATTAAAAATTAGCAGTTGTATCAATATCTTTTGTAATTGGTGATAAAATTTGTCAAATACAGAGAACGAATCAACAAATTTAAAAACAAATCCTGAGTTGAGAAAAGAAGAGTTGAGTTGTCTTGAGTATTTTGATCAAGCTTTGAAACAAAGTTTATAGCTGTTGCTAAAAAATAGGCGATAATTCCCTAGCTGATGTAACATACTAACAGCTGATGTGAAGCATCTATTGTCTCTTTTGATTTTAAAAATATAATGTAGCTGAATGACAATTCTAATTGACAACATCAGATATCGGAGCGCACAAGGAGCAGACGAAACGGCCTATCACTCTTTCGTGTCAGCTATACCATAGAATAATAGAACTCTCCTTTGTTAGTAGAATAGAAGAACTTTCCATAAATCCTAGAATCCTCCTTAGCTATACTGTCAAACCAATGAACACTTAAAAAAAAGGCAGCCATTCAATTCAATTCAATTCAACACTTCAAGTAAAGTGAACAGGTCTTAATTTCATTCTCTCTGAGTCAAGCATGTGAAGTGATTGAATCCACAATTTAAACATTAAATTATATTATTTAATAATAATGTTCAAGTTAAAAGTTATAATAGTCAATACCATAACTACTTCAAATAGTGAGAATACTATGAGAAAACCAATCTTCATAATCTATAATAGTTCTAAGATCCTATCTTATAGAAATTGCAACCTTATACATCATGCTACTTTCTAAGCATTATCTGAGTCCATCTATCTCTTCCTATATGAAAGATCATATCGTTTGACTGCTATTATTTAAAGGTTAAGCAATTTAGTTTATTGGATTGTATTAGCTCAGTTAGAATAATTGAATATTGGAATTGGATATGGTTAACTTCTTGATTCATTCAAAATATAATAGTTTTGTTCGGTTCAATCTGGAATAATGTTTAGCTGACGGTAGATTAGATTATTTCGTCTGCTCCTTGTGAGCTTCAACAGCTGATGTTGTCAATAAGATTTATCATTTAGCTGTGTCTAAATAATGGCTTTGGAATCATCCGGACGCTATAAGTACTAAGTACTACACTATTGTACTAAGTACAATCACGATCACAAACTTAGCAGTGATCTTCGGGAGAAAGTAAGTAGTATAGTCTGTTCAAGCAAAGAAGACATCCTGGCAAGATGGGAAAATGACTCCAGCTCGATCGATATTCGTTCAAATTTGAATTCACAATTCACAAATTTGAATTCATATTCTGATCTACAATTTGGGTCCAAATTTATAATCATTGAATTGATATTGGCCGAGCTGGAGTCATTTTCCCGCCTTGCCAGAATGTCTTCTTTGCTTGGTCGAACTACAGTAAGCTCACTTTGCTCTATCACTGGAATATTAATTTATACTTCATATTAAGTTATGAAGTTATATGTAGTACTACGACTTATAGAAAAGGTCTTTCTTCATTTTGTTCCAGTGCATTTTCTTCTCAAGTGAGACAAAGAATAATGTCAGAGAAGAACATGATATTTAAATACCCTTGAAATTCGAGTGAGTGAGAGAACAGAGAAGAGTGGAAGAAGAAGGAGAAGGAAACGGAGGATTAGAAGAAGAGGAAAAAGAAGAAGAGGAAAGAGAAGTGGAGAAAGAAGAATGAGAAAAAGAGAAAAGAGAAGTAGAAAAAATAGAATGAGAAGCAAAAGTAGGAGTAGAATGAAAAAAAAAGAAAAGAAGAAGAAGAAGAAGATTGATTAATTATTTGGAGTTTTCTTCTTTTAGACATGAATATAAATCGGGGAACTTACCGAGTGGCATAAGAAGAAAAAGGAGAAGATGAAGAAGGAGAAGATGAAGAAGGAGAAGAAGAAAAAGAAAAGAAGGAGGAAGAAGAAGAAGAATAAGATTGATTATTTATTCGGAGTTTTCGTTTTTTCAACCTAAATACAAATCTGGGAACTTATCGAGTGACAGAGTAAGAAAACAGAGAAGGAAAAGAAGAA
Source organism: Sogatella furcifera (assembly GCA_017141385.1). Classification (NCBI taxonomy): domain Eukaryota; kingdom Metazoa; phylum Arthropoda; class Insecta; order Hemiptera; family Delphacidae; genus Sogatella; species Sogatella furcifera. The sequence continues at coordinate 16,867,374 of CM029558.1, read as the reverse complement.
GGAGAAGATTAAGAAGATGAGAACGCGGTAAAACCAATCGATAAGAAGAAGAATCGATGAAGGATGAATCGTGAATGAACGCCGGCGAGTGAATAAAGTGAAATGAATGTTGCAACACATTATCGTTGTACAGTCATGAGAAGATGCACCATACCATTTTAAAGCTGGTGCCAACAACACTGGCGCTTGGCTAACGCCAATAAAGCTTGTTATTGCAGCCTGGCTCTGTTAGAACAGTCTGAAAACGGTCTACGAAGGTGAGACGTTTGATGCGACCCTGCTCTCGAGTGGATGCGCTGTTGTAAACCACTCGCAGACTGTCCTCAAAGAGCTCAGCATTGATAAGAGATACCCGCCAACCGCCATTCAAGTTGAAGTTGGCTGTGGATGACCCTTTTCGTGTATGAACCACGCAATATTGTTGCATCAGATGCTTTCAATACACTTTTATTGCATCTGTTTATGACCTTACCAAGCATCAGAGGGTTATTTGGAAAGCATAATAAAAGAATATGGTTTCACGTCTCAAAACGCATCTTATCGCTCTTTCTCAATAAATCATGAGCTTATTGACAGAGGGCGTTAGTGAGTATTGTTACACAATTTTAAAGGTTTATAGAAGGTTATTATTATTTAAAACTCATCTGAAGGTTGTATACTGTATACTATAAACAGTGTATTAAAGGTCGAGGAAAGTAGACATTCTGGCAAGATGAGAAAATGACTCCAGCTCGGTCATATTGGTTCAAAAATCATACATTAGGTCTGAAATTGTAGAAAACATTCTGTTCTACAATTTGAAACCAGATTTATAATTTTTAAATCAATATCTACCGAGCAAGAGTAAGCGAGAAGTTTCCATACTTAAAGTTAAGTATAAAGTTCCCATACTTTATCAATTAATTATTCCATCTTGTCAGAATGTCTTCTTTTCTTCAACCGACTACCAAGCATCTGAAGCGTCATTTGGAAAGCATAAAAGAATATGTTTTCACGTCTTAAAACGTATTTTATCACTCTTTCTCAATAAATCAAGAGCTTATTGACAGGGGGTAGTGTAAGTTGGGTATTGTTACACAATTTTAAAGGTTTATATTATTTACAACTCATCTGAAGGTTGTATACTGTATACTATGCAGTGTATTAAATAGTCTGGTCGAGGAAAGTAGGCATTCTGGCAAGATGAGAAAATGACTCCAGCTCGGTCAATATTGGTTCAAAGATTGTAAATTCGATCTCAAATAGTAGAAAACATTCTGTTCTACAATTTGAGACCAGATTTAATTTTTGAACCAATATGGACCGAGCTTGAGTCATTTTCCATCTTGCCAGAATGTATTCTTTGCTTGGACAAACTACCAAGCATCTTGAGCATCAAAGCGTTATTTGGAAAGCATAAAAGAATATTGTTTCACGCCTTAAAACGCATCTTATTACTCATCTTTTTCAATAAATCATGAGCTTATTGACAGGGGGAGTGTAAGATGGGTATTGTTACACAATTTTAAATGTTTATAGTATTTACAACTTTTTTGAAGGTTGTATAGTCTTTTTGAGTGGTTGGCAAGGTGATATTGTGTTAGTTATCCATATTAAATGGAGAAACAAGATGTTGTCAAACCACTGATTTATTGAATAATCGAGATACCGGTTACACCATTATCAATCTCTGGTAGACTTTTGTATAAGTTGTAAAGTCTGGTCAAGCAGAGAAGACAGACTTTCCGGTAAGATGGGAAGATGACTCCAGCTCAATCAATATTGGTTTAAAAATTGTAAACTTGGTCTAAAAATGTAGAGCAATTGGAGTTGTATTCTAGCTATACCTAGATGATGTTTTTAGAATCAAAAGAGATGCTTTACCCACATCAGCTGTTAGTAGGCTACGAGACAGGAGACAATAAGAGACAGACGAAATCGCCTAGATTTTCGTTGTCAGCTCTACTCATGATCTCTGCTATACTGCGTATTCTAGTAGCCTATTAGAGTTTAAATGATTAAAAATAGTAACAGGCTACCAGCATACCATGACCCCACATGAAATTCAAAATCCTCTCTGACATTTACAAGTGATAATTCAAATTAGTTTGCGAATTACCGCCAGCAGATCATAGCATAATCCTCCCACAATCTTCATACTTTCATCTTCTTCTTATCATTTCATCCTGTTTCTATCTTCTTCTCATTTTATATCCTACTTATTCCATCTTCTTCTCGTTCCATCCTCATCCTATCCTCTTCTCATTCTATCTTCTTCTCATTTCATCCTCAAAGCAGACGTAACTCAGATTTAGCAGAGAGAGGTCAGGCAGGCAGTCAGGCACCAAACGTGAAATGTCACATAAGAGAAACTAAGAATTTTAAACCACCACGTTCACATTCAAAGCCTGCATCTTCTTTTCGTGTCTCTCGAGTTCTTCTTTTTAGTTTTCTTCTTCTTCTTCTTCTTGATAACATTACTTCATTCTCAAATTCTTCACGGAATAAGTTCTGTTTCATTATTCATGTTATTCTAAATTATTAATAATACAAAAAAAAATTGATTCTTGTCGTAAGCATTATTTCCTCTATGCCTATAATTACAAATATCAAGGAGTTCATGTCAATCAAGATAATTATTTAGTTTTCTCTGTCGGCGATGCTCACAATTCAATTTTTTAAAAAGTGAACATTTTAATGTAAACCTTCTGATGTAAATGTAAAATCTTCTTTTATTCACCATGTAAACATGACATCATTATCACTCACTCATCACTTGCTATCAAGTCGCAATTGTAACAATAAATAATAAAATACTAATGTGGAGGAGGATGATGATGATGATAATTATTATTATTTGTTATTTGTTGTTAAAATTGCGACTTATATAAAGTATATCAAGCAAAGGTGATAAGTAGATGATGATGTTTAGGCTACATAGTGAATGAATGATGATGGATGATGAATGTTTACATTACAATTTTAACTTTAATGATACAATCAATCACTTTATTCATGTAGTTTACATAATACAGTATGTCGTTTCAAATCCTATACCATGAGAATACAAAATAATACTAATTACACGTACACGGCTCGCATGAGTTTACTAAGTGTAGACTATATAAACACCTACTTGAAAGATGACTTGAATATGGGATTCAATAAGCTGATTTGTGCTGTGTCTACATAAAATGGCGGAGTTAAGACTAATAAATGTCCATTCTTGGAGAGCGATCCTCCCCCTTAACAAAAAATTATAAGTATGTAATCAGTAGATTACATCATATACAAGAGACGAAACCGACTATATTTAAAACGGTTCAGCAAACTTTTGAGAGGGTAGCAAAATTTTGAAAGAAACTCTCTCAATCTGAATCTCATCGCGACTACCCTTCTCTTCTTTTTCTTCTTCTTCTTCTTCTTCTTCTTCTTCTTCTTCTTCTTCTTCTTCTTCTTCTTCTTCTTCTTCTTCTTCTTCTTCTTCTTCTTCTTCTTCTTCTTCTTCTTTTGTTTCTTCTCCTTCTTCATCTCTGCGCCTGAATGCTTCGCAGGGCCAGGGTAACGTTGTAACGTACAAGTACTGAGTTTCAAAACATTCCATGAAACACTCTCAATTCACCTTTTTACTATTCTTCGTCTTCTTCTTCTTCTTTCTTTTTACCCTTCTTCTCCAGCTACTTCTCCGTCTTCCCACGTCCCCATCAGATAATAAGAAACAATTAGTTGACATAATTACCACAACAGCAACCAGCGCAAAGTATTACAAACTGAATGATAATTGTGCGATTATCATTATTCTTCAGTAGCACACACATGACATGTACGGCAAAATTAAATTTCAAAATAATAATTAGTGAACATGAGTTTCATTATAAGAGTGAGGACTAGACCGTGAGAATGAGTGGTTACAATATGTAGCAGTATATACCTATATGGTAGCAGTATATATAGTTAAAAATGAGTATAATGTTTGCGCAAGATGAGAAGATACGTCGTTACAATGTAAAGTCCATTGTGACGACGAATCTTCTCGAGTGCTCGAACTATAGCAACATGTGATATAGCATACTAGTTGCATTAGTATGTCAGGACCCAGTCTGAAGTAAGAGATTCGTGGTCTCAAGTAGTTAGCAAATATAATATTATTGACGTTTGATGGACGTAAATGAATTTGTTTCAGCTAATTAGAACTCATCAAATATAACTGGGGAACCCAATGATTTTTTGAGTAGTTGTGAAAGTGATAGTGTGATCTATTTCTAATGAAAAGACAAAAGTTGTCAAACCCTTGATTCAAGTGGTTTTCACATTAAATTAGTGGTTTGATAACATATTGTCTTTTCATTTAACACCCAATAATTCCTAATCAAAAGCTATTATGGTTGATATTCAATAGAATATATTCTTCAATTCAAATTCTTCATGCTTAACTTAGATTGCCTACTAAATTCTTATTTCAAATAGGATACTGTACTTGTATTTCTGGTTTTTAATAATATGAAATGGGTTGAAAAAAGTTATCTCGGTATTTCATCCAAGAAATTATGATACGCTTGTCAAGACGTGGAAATAATGTTCACCATTGAAAACAAAATTGTGCAACCAATCCAGTCTACGATGGTGTTCTGTGATTGGTTGAGACCTCCCACTCCCACCCACTTTCAACACCTGGAGGAACTGGCCAATGGGAGTCGAGCACTAAGACTATCAGCTTATCTATCTACTGTTTACTAATGTTACATTTTGAGTGTGTGTGTGTGTGTTTCACTCTTTGAGTAGTTGTGAAATTATTTATGTGTGTTTCACTCCATTTCTATGGATTTCGATTGAAAATCACAATATTCCTTCACAACAATTGAGATTCAGCTTCGTCCATCATTTAACAATAACGAAAGTCCCGTCTTCAAATAACCACCAGAATAAATTCACTATTAACTTTTCCAAACACTATTATTTTCAATCATTTGCAAGCACTGGCGGCTAGTACTCACGAAACAGGTGAAGTGTCCGTATCTTTTATAGTACAGCACTTCAGCTGTTTCATAGGCACGAGCCGCCAGTGTTTGAAAGAAAACTACTCATGAAATGAATAGAACCATTGAAGATTATATATATATATATATAGTTTAGTTTAAACTATAGTAATAGTTTAGTTACAGTGCCTATGATTTATCACATTTCCTATACTGGGAAAATTACACATGAAATGTATCATTGATGATCATGAAGTTACTGTAGTGATCGTAACTGAACATGAAACAGATTAATAATGGAAATAGGAATGATATTGAGGAACAAACAGAAATGAATCACTTGAAGAGAAACACATTTGAACAAACAAAAATGATGAATTGTAATAATGATGTTAGTATAGAAAATGTCATCGAGTGAAACTTAATGATGTGATATAGTTTAAAATTATTTGAGTAGTGAAAGTAAGAGTACTAGATGAAGAACAAAGAGAGAAGGAGTAGGAGTATTAGTACGGGAAGAAGGAAGGAAGAATAGAAAAGAGAAGGAAAAGAGTATAAGTAAAAGAGGAAGATGGAAGAAGAATATAATGAGTAATTGAGAGTTGTAAGAGAGTGGAAGGAAGAAGAAGACATAGCCGAGATAGGATAAGAAGTGGTGGAATGAATCAATAACACTAGAATAAGATGTAGTGATCATTAGTAGAATGAGTAAGAAGAAGAAGAAGAAGAAGAAGAAGAAGAAGAAGAAGAAGAAGAAGAAGAAGAAGAAGAAGAAGAAGAAGAAGAAGAAGAAGAGTGCAATTCAATTTGACAGTAACAAAAGTTATTTGAACAAATTATTTCCTTAATGTACATCCCGTCTTCAAATAACCACCGGAATAAATTCACTATTAACTTTTTGAAAAACTATTATCTCACAACACTATTAACTATTGTACATTGTGATTGTGCACTGCTCCTTTATAAAGGATTGAGCGAACGATTATGGTGACTCAACAGAAAACGAAAAAATAAAGAAATGTACTTTGCAAACCGTACTCTCATCTGTCAAGAAGTGAAGAGCATTCAAGATACCTATGAGTATAGCTAACGCCAAAACGTTGGGAGGTTTCTTCTGCTCCTTGTGAGCTCCAACAGGTGATGTTTTCAATTTATTAGAGTTGTCATTTTTCTATGAATGAATAATGTTTTTGGAATCAGGAGAGACAATAGATGCTTCACATCAGCTATTAGTAGGTTACATAATGTACAAGAGACAGACGAAATCGCCTTACTTTTTCTCATCAGATGTACACAAGATTTAGCAAACCAGAAGTACAAGATTCAGAAGTACAATTTGTTGTACTTGTATTTTTGAAATGAAACGATTGGGAACAAAAAACGTATGTTTCAATTATGATACAGAAGATTAAAGTCTATTGTTTCATTAGGTACTGGAAATATTTTGCGTATCTTATTGTTTTTCAATATTTGTATTTTCATAAGATAAATTATTGAACAGTGGATGAGAAACATTAGAAAATAGGAAAAATAGATTAACTACACCTAAATGTTCATACAAAAAAACGGGAGGAAAGCTTTAAAATTAGGGAAAATAGAACAGGCAAAGGCAAATAAATGCAAGAATTGAGTGAATAATCTAAACATAACATGTTACTCGCGTATCATTTCAATATTCAAGAATGTAAGGAGAGTTTGTTGGCAAAATTTAGATAAATTCGGCCAAGCTAACCAATCAAAAGTGTCACACTCAATGACCACACTATGATTATACAGTCTCTGTAGAATGTTCAAAAACACCGAATACTGAAAGACTTCTATAGTATGTCCAAGCAAAGAAGACATTCTACCAAGTTGGGAAAACTACTCCAGCTAATTCAATATTGGTTCAAAAATCGTAAATTTGGTCTCAAATTGTATAAAAGATCCTGAACTACAACTTGAGACCAAATTTACAATTTTTTAATCAATTATGACCAAGCTGGAATCATTTTCCCATCTTGCCAGAATGTCTTCTTTGCTTGGACAGACTATACCAAAGTGGATTGGTATGTATATCTTAATCCTCTGTGCTTCAAGCAAAATAGACATTCTGGCGAAATGGAAAAATGACTCCAGCACGGTCAATATTGGTTCACAAATAATAAATTCAGTCTCAAATTCTAAGTAACATTCCAATCTACAATTTGAGACTAAATTCACAATTTTTAAATCAACTTTTGCCGAGCAAGAGTAATTTTTCCATCTTGCCAGAATGTCTTCTTTGCTTGGACAAACTATACCAGAGTGGATTGGGATGTACATATCTAATTCCTTCATGCTTCTACATTACTGTACTATCCGTATATAATCATAGAGTCTTGTAAATTATGTACTATTCATAGTGCATGACTACGGTCACTAGTAGCCTATCATTATCCATTACATAACCATCTCTCCATAAGCATCTATCCATAATATGGCTACTACTTGTTGAGTCATCTTTTACAATTGGAATAATTTATCTCATCGGAGTAGATTGGTTTAACGGTGGGATACCGTTATTTGTTTACATGTTTAGAATAGCCAGTCCAAGCGAAGAAGATATTCTGGCAAGTTGGAAAAATGACTACAACTCGGTCAATATTCGCTCAAATTTTATCAACTTGGTCTAAAATTGTGAATTAGTCTGTTTCCTACAGTTTGAGACAAAATTGATAACTTTTGAACCAATATCGACCAAGCTGGAGTCATTTTCCTATCTTGGCAGAGGGTTTTCTTTGCTTGGACAGACGACCGGTACCTATTGTAAAATGATGACCAGTTTGTATACTGAGAGTAATGAATAGGTTACGCAAATAACGTGAAACGATAATCCAAAGAGGTTCTATTATTCTTTGGATTATCATAGAACAGAGAGTGTATTGTGATTCCCCAAGAATATTATAATACTCTCCAAGAATACTCAATACTTTTTCTCCGAGAATACTCTTCCCTCCGTTTAATAAGAACGGTAATTATTGGCGTATCTCCAGATGTTCTTCACAATAATGCTTCATTAAGGTGATGCTTTTGAAAAATTATTAATGTATCCACATATTATTTCAAATTACTATCATTCTTCCAACAATAATCCCAATCCGAGAATATTTGCGAGTGTTGTTGAGTTATATATTCATGTTCCCATTTCCTTTCAAGATTATTAATGTATTAATTGATGTATTAATGTACTTATGACTACCTAATAAGAATATTGAAAAGGAACATACACTAGCAATACCTTTGAATTCAGCTCTATGAAGAATCAAAGAAAAATAAGCAATCAAATAGTGGTTCTACACCCAGTAGAAAATGTGACAAAGTTTGTTGAAAAACTTGACAAACACCACAATTTCATCAATCCTGGGGTTTTTTCAATAGTTCACAATTCATGAAAATTCAATTCACAACTAATGTATTGTGAATTCATCCATCTATCATCATGAACATAATCATCATCATGATCTCTCAAATCATTCAATTTTCAATGAAACTCACCACAATAATTAGTGTATTTAACGCTTTTTGAAATCTTGGAATTCCTTATAATCAGTAGTCAATCTTTCCACAGCTTCCCAGCAGTTAGAGCACTATCAACCGCTATTATGAGGACACAGAGCTTGCTAAAATCTCACGTATTTTTTAAAAGCTCACTTTTCCCATCCAATCAAAGCAATAATGCTTCTAATGAGGCTCCCGCGATTACCAAACATAGAGATACAATATTGTTGTGAATGAGCTCACATAGTTCTTACACTTATCCTTTCTCCTTCTTTATCGAATTGTTTCTTTCTCTTTTACTTCATCATGCACACACACTTTCTCACTCACTCTCTTTTACTTTCTTCAACACCTTCTCACTATCTCATTTCTATTTCTTTCACTTTTATCAGTTTTTTTAATGTTCTTTCACATCCTCTCTTTAACAAAATCTTTCTGTTTTTCCTTACACATCTCTCCTTCTCTATCACATGTTTCATTCTCCTTTACTTTATCGTACTCTCTTCTAATTCTCTTCAAATCCTCTCTCCTTTTCCCTTTCTCTCTTTTTCCCTTTCACCTTCACTTTTATATGTTCTTTCTCACCCTCTCTGAAAAACAAAATTTATCTATTTCTCTCATTCTTCTCTCTCTTTCCCCCTCTTTCTCATCTTATCTCACCGTTTCTCTCTTCTAATCTCTTCCAATCACAGATTTTTGCGTTATATGATTTTGGATTATATTCAGAAGCTCATGATTTGTATTGTGTATTGTATTTATGTAACCTATGTTATATTTCATACAAATATAGATATTTCTCATTCAAATTCATAATGCTTCTTCTAATGAGGCTCCCGCAATTTCCAAAAATCATAGAGATAGAATATTGTTGAGTATGAACTCTTATAACTCCTACACTTCTTGCGAGCTCTCGAATATTATTTTAGACTATTAGCGTAAGATCGTGAATAGTGAATCAGCGTTATGTTTTGTGTATGATACACCATTCATCATTTTCTCGCTAGCAGCCATTTTCTAATAAGGGGGAACTCACAAAACACTGTCAACCAATCAGAAAAGAGCAGGCGGGGCATAAAGGCGTGTCCAAGTCAAATCTGAAACAACACCCGACAACTGATGCCATCTACTGGTTGAATTTGGAAACTTTTCTAACCGATGTTTTCGACGATTTCGATCGTAGGCGGAGCTTGGAGGCGTGTCCAATGGATGTCGAAGCAAATCACCCTATTGCTACTGCCATCTCCTGGCTGAATTCGGAACTAGTTCGATATGGAATAACTATTTCGATTGTTTTTTCCAGAAAGTTGGGTAGAGCAGTGAAAATGGCTGCAATCTTCAATTTGCTTGTTATCAAGTCTTCGATTTATTGTTAAAACAGGTATATTCAAGTAAAATGCAAGACTGATTATGTTTCTTAAATATTTATTCTTTAATTTATAATTTCCCTCCTTATCTGCTTTCAAGCAAATAAATAAAAATAAACCAATCTTAATAATTGACAATTGAATAACTCGCTGAAAAATGTCTCGTTTATTAAAAGTACCAAGCATTATTAACAAGTGCTCTTGATGATGAAGTTCGGTACAATGTTACAGTTTTGCTCAATGTAGATAGCCCCATAATATTTTTTATCAATTTTGGTTACACTTTTGCTTATCACTTATCACGTATCTGACCCACGTATACCGTTCCAATACATAAGAATAATTCTAGAAAAATTTTTATATTCTCTCAATAATTCCCTCTCAACCCCTCTCTAAAGCAAATATTTCTCTTTCTCTCACTCTCACTCATTTATTTTTATTCTTATAGTAAAGGATTCGAATTATTGTATTATGTAATCTACATGAATAAAGTGATTGAATCTGAATCTCAATCTGAATCTCCTCTCCTTCTTTATCGCCTTGTTTCTTTCTTCTTCACTTTATCGTTCTCTCTTTCAATCCATCTTTCATCACTACTTTCATATGTTGTTGTTCAATCATTTTCTCTCACACCCTCTATCAAACACAAAATCTCTCTCCTTCACTCCCTCTCTCTCTCACACACACTCTCTTCCTTCTCCTCTCTCTTTCTCTCATCTATTCTCCTCCCATATCACACTCTTTCACTTTCTTGCTTCATCTCTCTTCCTTTCTCTCTCCCATCTGTTAATTACTTTAATTACGTTAAACATTAGTAATTGTTCGGCGTTCCTTTTTCAAACTTCTAATCGCTTAACCGAGTTTAATCATTAAACTGGCGGCTCGTGTCCGCTAAACAGGTGAAGTGCCCTTATCTTTTACTGTACAGCACTTCACCTGTTTCGTGGGCACGAGCCGCCGGTGGTTTAATGTTAACGTACGTTACCCGCTTCTGTAATTGCTACTAAACGGGGCATTGCGCATGCTCGGCTGTTAATGCAACATGTAATTTAAGACAGCACTTTAATTGAAGACTGCACTAGTTTGTGTAGACTGTAGAGTGATGTCTTCATTGTTTATGTGTTATAGTCTGTCCAAGCAAAGAAGACCCTCTGGCAAGATGGTAAAATGACTCCAGCTCGGTCAATATTTGTTCAAAAGTTATAAATTTAGTTTCAAACTGTAGGAAACATTTTGATCTACAATTTAAGACCAAATTAATGATTTTTGAAATAATATTAACCGAGCCTGAGTCATTCTCCCATCTTACCAGAATGTCTTCTTTGCTTGGACAGAGTGTACCAAGAATCCATTGTTCAATTGGCCAAGGAGATTTATACAACAAGATACACAGAATGATACCCTACATATGTATCCATCAGGGAAAAATCTGGCTGATAAAGGAATAAAACACCCTGGTAATGTTAATTCTACAGTTAATTTTGGTACAGGACCATGGTTTAGTGGCAACACAAGTCACTTTTTCAAGATGACTTATTCAATAAGGAACGATTCAAGAACCTCAACACCTACTCAATCTAATGTCTCATTGATTGATTTATTTTTATGAATGGAACTTGCATGATACCATAATTTCCAATTATAATAGAATCAGGCAGTTAGAGCTACTACTGATGCTATTCTATTGAATTGAAAATCGGCTTCCCTTTTTTGATACCTCCAGTTAAAACAACACGTTCCATATTTTGAGTTGCATTAGTTTGACAATAGCTCTTGAGATATTACGTACTTAATTCCAACAAGTGTCAAAAATCAATGCACTTGGCAAATAATTGTTACAAATGCTCATCTGTGTCAGGACAGTCAGAAGCTGTCTTCAAGAGCGAATAGCAATAGCTGAAGTCGCTCTCATATCTATGTTCTTTCGCAGACAGCTCACCGACTGTCCTGGAAGAGCTGAGAATTGATAATTCATCATCCAAACGTCTTTGGCACCAGCTATGGTTGATGACTTTCTTAATGACTCAATTTAAATAATAATACGATGAATGCGACCACTTATTCAAAATAATGTAGAAGAACCTATAACAGTATGCAAAGTATATAATAAGTTTTTGATCATAATTTTATTATATTCAAAGTATAATTATAATCAGTATTTGATCATGATTTAATCTTTCAAGTTCCATGTTTATCCTACTTCTTTCTAACCATTTTCTCCTCGCTTTTGCAGCGCTATTCGCGATATGCGCAGTGGAGGCCCAGCGCAGACCCCCCAACTACAGCCTCGACGAGATGCCGCGTACCTCGTTCTCCTGCCGGGATAAAATCGTGGGTGGATACTACGCCGACCCGGAAACCGATTGTCAGATGTTCCACGTGTGTGTCAGGGTTGCTGGTCTTGGGGTGAGTGAGTTGGCTTAGTTACTTATGAGTTAGTTGAGTTTGTTAGCTACTTGAGAGGTACTCAATCAGTTACTTTACAATTAGTTTAACCACTGTTACGTCCCTAACGGAATAGGTTACAATCCCTGAAATTGTAAAGTTGTTCTAAATGAGCTTCACTCATTTCCACTGCTCTGCTTTTCACTGGACACAAGACACTCGAATCACCACCAAACCAGTTCAAATTACAGTGACTTCTATCATAGTCATTGTTGTTCACTGGCGGCTCATGCCCACGAAACAGGTGAAGTGCCACACTTACTGTACAACACTTCACCTGATCCGTGGGCACGAGTCAGTGCTGAAGTTCAAATGGCGTCTTCCTTTCCAGCCCCCTCACTTATCTTCTCTAAAGAATACTTCATCAGCAGCTGGATTACCTCGATGCTGGTGGAGTCGGGCCTCGTGTTTCTCGAGAACCAGATAGCACGTAAGCTTATTTCAAGCTGTAAATTAAGTGGATTCTGAATTGGAAGTTCCAGTTTGATCAAACCAGCCTAATTCAAACTTGTAACAGGCTGTAAGCAATCAAGCTGGAAGTTTTAAACTTGTAACAAGCTGGAATTTTCATTCTTAAAATCAACCTTGAATGTTCCAGCTACAGTCCAGCTTGTTTCAAGCTAGAATCAACCTTGATTCCAGCTTGAACTTTTAAGCTTGGATGATTAATCTTGATTCCAGCTTGAACTTTCAAGCTTTGCAAACAGCTTGAAACGTGGTAACTTCTTGACTTGAATCAAGCTGTATTACAGCTGTTTACTGTAAGTTCCAAGCTTGAATCCAGCTTGTTGAATGGAACATTTAAGCTGGAAACCAGCTGGATCCCAACTGTTTGTGCTATCAGGGTCAGCATGCCAATATTAGAACAAATATAAACGTTTTCATGGAATTCTAGACATTATAGTTCGGTTAGCATGTTATCAGTTGCTATAATATGATAGAGGTGCTGTGGAAATATTAATGAATATTTAGAATGCTTTCATGAAATTCTATTGCGATGTAATAATTATCATTGAAGTGTGCGCCTACATTGAATGTATAATTTACTATCATAAATAGCCTTCAAATAGATACAGTACTCTTGCTACATAAACCTGTTGCCAATTACTTTGTGGTTAGACGTGCCCTTAAACCACAATGAATGATAGCAGATACCACATAATTTGAAGAATATTAACCTGTATTTGTATTGAAATCTCATACACGGCATGAACATGAAGACATACAATATGAGTTAATTCAAATGGAAATTAACGGGATTAAAATGAAGACATACAAGACGGATTGATACAAATGAGCTGTGTTAATTAATGCAAAATAAAGTACAATGATCTGAAATTATAACTACCCCAAGTTTCAATTTATTCATTCAATTGAATATCAATTTCTCATGAAAGAGTGTTGCGATTATTAAGACTTGGCTATTAGCCTACTCTAGTATTTAATAAAGCTAACACGTTGAATGCAGTTTGAATGAAAATTTGTGTCCAAGGCTAAAATTCATTTTTGAAAGATACTCAATATGAATCATGTATTGAATTCAATGTAACAATCGAAAGGAAAATCCACGGTTCAATTATAACGAAACATGGTATTTCAATTCTAATAATTTGATACTTGTCATCTTGCGTATGTTCTAGAATAGAATAGTTGACACTACTAATATCATAATGTACTCTAATTTGATGTGATATTTAAATTCATAAGTACGAGTACGTACTTTTAATAATTTCTTATATCATTTCATGCGAGTATTATTAATCAATGTTTCTACTAATATTATCGATTTATTATCAGTGTTTTGGATTCTCAAGTGAATTTGAAGAGAAACACCGTAGTAATCTGATTTTATTTCTTAGTACGGCTTTATTCAATTCACATAACATTTATCTATTTTTCGGTCTTCTTACATTTTACTTACTCTGTTCCATTCTCTCTTCTTTGGCACTATTTTTGTATATCCATACATGAATTCAGATTGGACTCGTAGATTCAGGCCTACTAAGAATTTTTCCCGAGTATGTTTCACTTCAAATTTACATTTCAAAGTGTGTTTTTCCATCAACTTCAAGTATGTTTTGTATCTTAAATTATCATTCACTCCTTAAATAGATTATCATTTCACTCTTATTTGTATGTATTCTAGGTACAAAACTATAAGCCTACTGGAGAATTTTTCCCGAGTCTGTTCCATTTTAAGTTTACATTATAGTATATGTTTTTTCATTAACTTTAAGTATGCTTTGTAAGTTTCACTCCTATTTGTATGTATTCTAGGTACAAGACTTCAGATTCTTGTGTCCCAATGACACCAGTTTCGACCAGGAGAACCAGATTTGTGACGATTGGTACAATATTGACTGTGAGGCATCGACTCTGTTCTACAGCGACAACTTCGATCTCTACAGGCTGAGTAAGATTATTTCAATCACAAAACAATATCCGAAATCACTTATAATAATTTTTGTCATAACCAGAGACTTAGAATAAAACTCACTATGGAATAAGACTTATACCTGAAAGCTGAACAAATAAAATTTTGTTCTCATCTTTTCTGGTACTGTAGTTACATCAGAACTGTGAAGCTGTCTATGGGTCTATTTCTATTCGAAAAAAGTGTACTAGTCAATTTGAATGATGAAAAATTGTACATTGGAACAATCATATTGGAAGATTTTGTATTAGTATTAAATCATATTTATCGTATCGAGTAGGCTATCAAATTTGATGAACTTTTGTCATTTTTCCTTGGTAGAGAATTGAAATGTGAACATACCTTGAATAATATCAAGTAGGTATCAAATTTGATGAACTTTTGTCTCTTCTTGATAGAGTAAAGAATTGAAATGTGGACAAACTTCTAGAACTGTTCAGAATGAGAGAATAGAGAAAGAAGTCACGATAAAACTGTTGCTTGCATTCGCCAATGAGAATGCGTTGAAAATGGGAGTTTCCTGCTACTAAGCCATTGCTCGTCGATGATTGGTCGAGGCTGATGTGACAAAGCAAATGGCGGAAATTGAACGTTTCTCGCTAGAATTCGATTTGCTTCTTGCAAGAGCCTAAAGAATTGAGAACAAATATTTCTTCACAGTCTTGGTTGTGTCTTGTTTTGTAATTCAATTTTATAGTAAAGATTTGTATAAAGGAATGCGTAGTTACTAGTCATTAGTGCACCAGATAAGCATTATGGTAGACGGAACAGATGAAATGAAAAAATGGATTTTTGAAAATTCGAGATTATAAATCTCATATCTCTCATATTGTAAAGCATGTGACGCACCCACAGGAACCATTTTTTTCTTAATTAATCAGAGATATTAGAAGCCTTGTAGAAGCCTAATCCAGAATGGAACTATGGCCGGTATTACACGATAATAGTTATATGATCATATACCTGATCATATGGAAAGAGATGAAAACATGAAATCATATTTTCATCTCTTTCCATATGATCACAGAACTATTATCATGTTGTTACACCGGCCTAAGCGATTTAGTTCCTCTCTGCAGGCCAACTCCCTCAATATCATCTCATTGTTGTTATAAATACACATAGTAATAAGTTACCGGATGAAACGGAAAACAATTGATTTCCGTGTATCTCAATAGGTACGTTATAATATTTGAAGGACATTAATTTATATATTCACAAAACCATAATCATGTGATTGGGGATTAAAGTGGGTAGTACTATTCAATAAAAATTTTGAATTTTTTCCATGTTATTGGAATTATAAAGTTTTCAACTTTCTAACAACATTACTAAATTCAAAATTGTTTTTACTTTTGAATTATTCTTGTGAGTATTCCCGGACCAGAAATTTGAAGTGCGTGACATATACCTGTACATAACCTTTTGGACATCATTACCAATTGAAATTGAAAGAGAAATAGTACAGGCTAAGCCTATTTTTTCTCTTTCAGATTATAATATCTATCATTATAGATCATTGTAATAGTTTATTGAATAAATGATTGATTTATTGCCTTTTTCAAAGGCGAAGTTTCTGTTCTCGGTCATCCAACGGTCCTCTCCAACACTTAACCTCACATTTTCAATTTTGGTGCTGGATATTATCTCAGGAGTTTTTGATTGTGGATATGTTCTTTTCTGCATAATGAACGCTGTTCATTTGTAGTCATAACAAAGAGGACGAGACGATTGTGTGATTTGAAAATATGAATTAAACAACAATGAACAAGAAATTAACTCTTTATTTTCGAATGTTTGCTCAGGCGACGGCGTGCCCGAGTTTGGTCCAAGCCGTGCCACCCCCATCTCGCTGGGACCCAGCAGTGCGCCCCCTGTATACAGCGCCAAACCCAAGCGACCCCATCTGCCCGTCAACAACGCTGTTGGTGAGGATGATGACGACACCTATCTGCAGAAAGCTGACACTGGGGACAGGAGGCTGCATAAGGATTTGTTGAGGTAACTGTTTTTTCTGAGGGTTATGCCCACACGATGTCCTGGACCTGTGCGTGGGTAATGAGAGGAGGGATGATGATGAGACACATTGACTAATTTCTAGGCAACTACTATAGTCTACGAGATATTTCTTGCAACATGGAACTATCATTCTCTTAGAAGGAGAGGCCGAATGCTCTGTCCTGTACTAATCTCTCCCACTTCCTAACTGCATTCTCCTGCTTTACTGGCAGACTTGAGTGATCACATCACTTCCACTACAGTATTGTGTTGTTGTGGAAGGGAAAATTGCTTCTCCTACCTCTATTTTGCAAGAAATATCTCGTGGATTATAGAAATTACTATCGATAATACGTACAATAGTCTTTTAAACTACCAGAAACTCATAAAAATCGAATATTTTCAATTTTCGGTTCAAGAGTAGACCTACTTCCTATCATACTCTTTTCTCGAATCTTGAATCTTGAGTGGCTCGTTGGAGTAAGTGATAACATGTCGGTCTGATAACAAGAGGACCTGAGTTCGAGTCATAAATAGGGGTAAGATTTTTTTATCATCGCACAGTCACATCGATACGGCCACCCCGTCTTTCAGAGGAGCCGATAAGTCGTCGGTCCCGACTATCTAAAAAGTAGTCATCTCTCTCACTAACCAAGCACATGCCAAGTAGCTCATGTGAGCATCATCCTCACAAACGAATCTATAATTCCTGCATGCTTTAATGACTGTAGACTTTCAGGGTAGCCACTTAGCGTCAAACCTTTAGCTTGGTAGAATCTATAGTGACTACATCTTATATACTGTCACTGTAGTTCAATTCATGCACCTTACTTCTGCCAACTCTTCTGAGATTCAAATTGAAATCTGTAAAAAAATGAATTCCTCTCATCATAGAATTTCCTAAATGATTCCCTACACTAGAATGATTCATACTTCTCTAATTACTGTATCAAATTTTTCGGATGCTTCAGCTCTTTCCTCATCATGGCTTCTAGTGAGTTTGTTTTAATTTGCTGAAAATTTTTAAAGTGAATCCATAATATTGAAATCCTATGGTTATCTTGTTCATTTCTGGAACTTAAAAGTGGACTTTTATCGAAATTCAAAACTGTTAGTGATAAAATATTTTTGGAAGTGATAAATTATAATATAAAGTGGAAGTGGACATTGTAGATAAGACATATAACCTACATCTTAAACCTTCATCATTCATCTTCATCATTCATCATCACTCATTCATCCTTTGCTTAAAATACTTGGAAACCAAGTCGCAATTGTAAAGAAAGAATCAAGAATAAAGACTTAATTCATTGAAAGTGAATCTAATAGAAGTGATTGATAACCTTATGAAATATATAACTGAGCTTCACTTTTAAACTCTACTTGAAAACAGAAATCCACTTTTGAAACATCAATTCCAAATTTAAATACACTTTAAAACTAGGTTTTACTAAAAATTTCCCATTTTCCACTTTTCCAGAGGCTCCAGCTCGGGAAATTTCTTCGCCAATCGCAACAACGGCAAAGAGGACAACGATGACGATGAGACCTCCGCATCAGCTGACTTTTCCAAGAACAAGTTCGGCGACGCTCAAGCCAAGAAGAAAAGCGGCAAGGTTGCAGTGAGGAAGCTGCTGACAGGAAAGCGCCCCGTGCAACAGCAACAGGTGGAGCAGACCAGCGTTGCTCCCACCACTCCTGTATCAAGTACCACCGTTGCAAATGTGCAGAACAACAATTTCGGTGCTGTTAGACAGAGGTAGGTTTGAAAACTTCGAAAATAACTGTAGTTCATAATAATCGAAATCTATATCTATAAAAGCGAAATCGCACTGACTGACTGACTGACTGACTGACTGACTGACTGACTGACTGACTGATTCATTCATTCATCACCAGAACTACTCGTAAAAATCCACTGAACCGAATGCGTTCAAATTTGGCAGGCATGTTCAGTTGGACGTTTAGACGCGCGCTAAGAACGGATTTCAGGAACTTTTCAAGGATACGCCAAATATTTAAGTTTTTCTATAGTTTTTCGGCGTTTCCTCAATTTTTCGAGAACCAACCGGTAGAAAATGTTGATATTTGGTAGGTAGGTTCAGATAAAGTCTAGAAATGTTGTGTTAAGATATTTTTGAATTCCGTTCAAGATTACGCCAGTAATCAGGTTTTTCAAAATTGTAGATGTATTGCGGGTTGCATATCTTCCGCCTTGATACGACCAATCCTTACTGTAAATTCAATGGTTCAGCGAGATTTTAGATAAACTAATTTGGAAGATATTGAATCAAGTTTCAAACTATGTCCGATATAGTTCCAAAGGTTACGCTCAATATTAGCGTTTCACTATTTTTCGGAATTTTCAGAGTTTTTTTTGGATTTTTCGAGAATAAATTGGTAGAAAATTTTCGAAATTTGGTGAACAGGTCCAGATTAGGTCTAGAAATGCTGTGTTCAATAAGTTTTGAATCCCTTCTGAACGGAATTTGCAGGCGGTCGAAGCGAGCCAGTTTGTCTCAGCTTACACTGACAGAGGTTATGCAGGCGAGCGAAGCGAGCCTGTTTGACTCATTGACACTGCTGATACTGTCGGGGGTCCAGGGGGCGGAGCCCCCTTGCTAGGCGGAGAAGGCGAGCGAAGCGAACCTGCCGGCTAGTAATATATACTATTTGCAAACCTTAAATTTCAACAGTATACAGACTACTAAATTATTGTAGTTTACAATAATCTGTTGAACTCTACTCGGTTTAAACTTTAAATTGCATCACACAGTATTATGGCAATCCATTTTCTTATGGGAATAGGAGATGGCACTGTTGTTGTCAGCTGTAATTTGTCAGTGATCACCTAAAATTGACCTATGTTCTTTTTCACACTCATTGCAATCCATAAAGCACAGTTTTATTGTCAAATTAAGGTTTATTGGAACTATTATAGATAATTTGGTGTTAGGCTGTTGAATTCAAATAAAAGAATTCTATCAATAATTCAGTTACTTTTGAAGTGAGATGAAAATGGAGATAGATTGTTTCACTTCAATCTTCTTTATAGAAACAAAATGACTGTATGTGCATAAAATATATTATATTGTATGGTTAACAAATCATAAAACTAGTATAGTAACAGAACAAATTCTCTATTGGCATTTCGTTTTGTGGCGAATTTTTCATCTTGTCAAATTTGTATTATCATTATTATGCATTTCTTAGATTGTTGTGAATTTTTCATCTCTGCCAATAAAACAATTAAATACTGAAACAAAAAGGAGAATATTTACAATTTACTGAAGAAAAGACAGTAGTAAGAGAAGAATAATAAAGGTTTTGGTTGTATTTATATACAAGAATATTTTATATTATTTTAGATAGCACGATTATGATATTATTGGAATTGTTTGTGTTCCAGATACAACACCGTGCAAAGAAACCGTGTCACCACTCCAGCTCCCTATGTAGAAACCTCAACCACCTACAACAATAACAACAACTTCAATAACAATTACAACAACAATAACTACAACTCAAGAAACAACTTCAACAACTACCAGACCCCAACAACCGCTGCTCCAACCAGTTCTGTGGCTTACAACAATAACAACTTCAACTCAAGAAACAACTACAACAACTACCAGACCCCAACAACAGCTGCTCCAGCCAGTTCTGTGGCCTACAACAGCAACAACAACTTCCGGTCACGTGGCAATGTAAACTTCAACACATACAACCAGGAGGCCGGAAATAACTACCAGGAGACTAGTAGCACAACACAGGCAACAACTGCTAACAACAACAATTTCAACAGGAATTACAACCAAAATTATAACAACAACAATAACAACAACAATAATAACAATTACAACAACTACCAGTATCAAACAAGTACTGCAAATCCATTTAACTACAACTACCAATCAACTAACGTAAATGGTGCTCAACAACAGACGTCAACAAAGTTCTACAACACACAACAACAAAATACACAACAACAGAGCTCAACAACATCAAACTACTACCAAACACAACAACAGTCAACAAAAAACAACAATAACTACTACCAACAACAGCAGAACTATAACAATTTCAACAACAATAACTATAATGCGCAAACTTCTTCAGTAGCATCTTCAGCCGCTTACCAGCAACCAACAACTTACAGAACAACTAGTTTCAACAACAACTATAATGGAAACTACAACAATGGAAACAACAATTACAACCAACAACAGTCAACCACTTTCAACTATGACAACTACTATCAAACTTCAACTGTTGCGCCAAGAGCTTTTGAGAAAAGTACAACATACAACTACTACACAACCACTGTTGCCCCACAGCCTTCTGGATTTCAGAATTACTATGAAAAAAGCAGCACAAATCAGGCGGTAAACAATAATTATCAGGCAAAAAACACAAATTACAATTTCAATGTGAAAGCTAGTGTTGGTGGCAGTAATAACTACAATCCGTACAATGCTTACAATGGTAACGACAAGTATGAGGAGCCTACACATGGTGAATCTTTGAAAACTGCACCAAGCTCCAACATCAGGCCCAGTGATCTGAACGCTTTGGCCTACAATAAGGAAGCTAAAAAGAATGTTGGATTCAATGCGACAGTGGGTACCAGCTACAATTTTGACAAAACCTCAGCGCAAACTAAGAAAGTGAACCCATACACAGTGGCGGTGCCAACAGCAAAAACTGTAACTAATCCTCCTGCAACTGTTACCACAACAACGGTTCGCCCTCAACAACAACAACAGTACCAACAACATCAGAACACAGCGCAGCAACATCAAAATGGACAACATCAGAACAACAATGCACAACAAAATGCTCAAAAAGTTGACAACAAATCAACAGCTGCGCCAGTAGCTCAATCAGCTGCCAAGGATAATTCCTATGATTATGCTTACTATGATGATGCCTCACCTTCAGAGTATGATGGTTTTGAACCAGCAGGAGAAGATTTTGCCAGAACGGCAGCCAGAGGTTGAACCAAGTTAGGTTAGGTTAGGTTTAGGTTAGGTTAGGTGTGGAAGATGAGTGTTTGATTGTATGTGTGAGCACAGAGAAGGCTAATCTGTGCTTTTCTATAGATTTGTCTTCTCTGTGGTGTGAGAATGATAGTTGAACAAATACTGTACCATATACATTATTATTGATGAGGAACATTTCTGATAATTCTATGGAATTTTTCTACCAACTATCAAAAAATGATATACATGTTTCAACCAGTGAATTTGAATGTTAGGTACATTGAACTTTTTTCATCAAGATATCCTCTTCACAATAATAATGTATTGGAAATAAGTAAATTTGGTAATAATTATTAATAGATTTTGATCTGTTTCCCCAAAGTGAGTTAATTAATCTGATTCTTTTCTGCATAATTTATATCAATGTTAGAACATTGAGAATCATGGAAATTGATATTTCTCATGAATTTACTAGCTCTCATATAGTACATCAGTGCTTAAGCTGTATTCAAATTCAAATCTCGGATTCACCTCCATAGATAATTATTATTATATTTTTAATCTCCTTTGTATGATCCCGTTTTTATAATAGAATCTGTGTATGATACCAATATCATCATTGCATTAATTCCTATAATTGAGGTAGCAGTATTCACACTTGCTACGTAGGATGATAAATTAATGAATAAGCCAGTAATCAAACCATTATTTAGTGACATTATAATTATTATTTGTGTAAATTATTTTAGTTAATTTTTCATATGTAAATAAAGTCATTGTAGACAATTATGTGTGGATTATAAGAACTGTATGACTGCAAAAGTAAACGAGGATTCTATTTAAAATGTAATGGAGTAATCAGTAATCACATCAGAATCTTGAGTAATAAGGCATAGTTAATGAGTTCATAATATGATTATTATTAATGTCTATTCCCCATGAATGAGATGCCATTCTGAACATGTATTGTGAGATGATTAGCTTGATTTTACGTGAACTTTTAGAATACAGATTGGAAGTTTTGTAATTTAGGATACAATATTGAACAATCAGAAATATTTTGAATAATCCATAAACACAGAAAGATTCATTATTTTGTATAGTTTAGCCAGCAAAATAATATTGTAATGTATGTTTAACTTTTGTACTGATTTTTGAATAAATATGACTTTGTTAAAAACTGTTTAAGTTATTTATTCATTTGAAATAGTAGCCCTACTCTTAGCATACAAGAATCCAATCTTTTTAAAAAAATTGAAAAGAAATTTTATGGCTGATCGCCAAAAAGTCAAGCGGTTTTGTCTACCTCTTGAAAGTAGCCTACTAACAGCTGATTGTCAGCATCTATTGTCTCTTTTGTTTTCAAAACATCAACTGGGCATAGTTAAATGACATATCTAGTTGACAACATCAGCTGTTGAAAGGCACAAGGAGCAGTCAAAACCACATGTAAAATTTTGTTTTCAGCTATATTTTTTATTGACAGTTACCTATTCAATTTTCCTTCATGATTGTTGGTTTGTCATATTATTACACTATTCAACGGCGACCAATAATCCAATGCTCGGATTTCAATTCAACTGGCTTTTAAAAAAAAGTAGTTTTTAAAAGCACAAAAACAATTTTGAATATGTTACTTTATGATGAGACTGATCAATGAGAAGGGAAACGAACATCAGATGAGAGAATTCAATTCAGTTCAAAGTCAACCATACTTCTTTTCTCAATTATTATCATCTTTTGAAAAAGGTTACTGGAATCATTCTTCATCCAAATAATCATTCCAACTCGAATGTCATCCTGTCGATGATTCTTAAGATTTGTATTGCGCATACTCGAATGAATAGGTACATTTCTGTTAACTACCGCAATGTGGATGAGACTTTATTCGATCTCAACATTTTTTAGAGAATAACTCAACATATTCCTATTATTATCAACTCTATTATTCAGCAAATGCTTTAGTAAAATGTTGTATAGGTGTTACTTTTCATTAAAGCATTGTAGGAAAATTTAATAAGGATGATAATGCAATTGAATAATTATTGAGAATTCAATATTATAGCTATAATAATTCTTTTCATACATTTTTTTTTCAATTCAGGGAATATCCGAAGACAGACGGGTGAGTTTCATGTAGGAAAAACCGTACCCTACTAATTTATTGGAAGTTGATTACAACAATAGAATATTATTAAATAAAAGATGCAGGTCATGTACATTATATGAGTTAATTGATTTCCTTCAATAATAATTGGTTGAGAATCATGAAATGTTCAATATAAAATGATGTGAATATATAGAGATACACCTCACTAATAATAGCCTTGTGCTTATTTCAAGCAAGACAAAACCTTATTTTAATAATATAGGCTACAGCATGAATTATCCAATAGAACGAGTGAATTCTCTTATATTTTCAAGCTGTATCTGTATGACATTGTTCTGTGATGGAATTTCGGACCCTTTTTAGTACCTAGTTCTTTGAACTCTTCATATTACCAGATTTTATGTACCGTATCCGATATTAAAAATAAGAGATATTCTTGTTGAAGTACCTGGGACTCATAGAAATCGAATGATTAAATCCACTATACAAAAAATTGTTCATTGAAACTTCCAATAATATAATTTTTTGAGGGCATTATTGTGCTTTGTGCATGAAAGTCAAAGCTTCAGAAACCCCTTCAATTATTTAATCAATCAATTCAATAATAACCCACGTAAAAAAGAGTAAATAAAATACTGATAAGTCTCCCATGATCTCATTGTAATCTATTTGATTGTCATAAACTGTAACTTTCATCAATTTTAGCTCTGATTCTTGAAATTTCTTCTTACAAAATTTGAGAATTCGCCGCAAAACCGTTCAAGCCAACCGCCACAAGAAAAAGATCCGGATCATGCTGCTACCTGGTGGCAGAGAACTCAACCAATTCTCGTTCCGTTCAGTTGGCAACCGTTGCTTGAAATCAGCATTTTCAACTCAGCTGTCTTCAGAGTGACAGACAAACTCTCTGTTTACAGTGCAGAACAGGTTATTTATTATGGGAAGTGTGTTGATTCTGTATTAATCCAGTCAATTTTAATGTAAATAGTATCATCTTATTAACTGTTAAATTGTGCTAACAACAATGGCTCCATCGCTCAGTAAATATGTAACGAAAAAAACTGTTTTTGGTGCGGCGAGTGTGTCGGTTTTACTATGGCTTTTAACGAGGAGGAAAAATCAAAGTAAAACCAAAGCTAGGTAAGTTTGCAGTAATCTCACTTACTTTCTCTTATTCTTGGGTATCCTACTGACCTGAGTAACAACCTGATCTTGCGGGAGTTATGCAATACAGCATCATTTCCTTGCAGCTTGTAGAGTTACTCAATGCTTTCTCGAGATGATTCCATGACAAGCATTTCTGTTTACGGCGAGAATAATGCTTGCAAATATTTCACAATACATCAATGTTTGCTGAACTGGAATTGGTAAACGTTTTCTCAAGTATGATATTCAATGAATAAGATCCGACATGTCATAGATCTTGAAGAGTTAGGAGTTGAGTGAACCTTAGCCAAATTATTTCCTATTGCTTTTCAAAAAGAAATTTTGGCTCCCTTAGTTATCAAAGTAGTGCCAAAAGCGAGTGATTGATATTAATCTATTAATGTGATGTTCAGATAAATTGAGATGAGTAAACTTTGTTGCAAATTCGATAAATAAAATCAATATTTGAGGATGGAATTAAAAAAACCCTCTCGAGATCAACATTTTCATTAACCACCTAGGCTACAAGCCAGAAGATTGTGGGTACCGTATCGTTACAAAAAGATTTAGCTCTTGATAGTGAAAGAGGCCAAGAAATATTTGAAGGAATGAAATTATTGAATCATGTTATGGATATTAATGAATTTAATGGGAATAGATAGCCTAATTGTAGAAGAAAAATATTTTAATAAAAATCAGAAGGATTTTTTAATAATGAACATTAATTGCCAATGTCACTTATATCAGTGGAATAATAATGTACAATTTTTTATTTCTCAACGGTTTAAAATTTTACCTTAAACTATTGACACAAGTGAAACTAAGTGAATAAGTCTCTGGAAATTATTGTTTTCATTTTTCTCTTGAAATTATTCAGTCACTGTTATTTTTGATCCAAGCTCCTCCACTTGAAAAAAAACACGGCTAGATTCTGTTTCAATTTAGAAAATACCAAAGTTTTAACTTGAAACGCTTGTTATTCTAGATGTTGCTTCAAATTGCATAGCATTGAAAACTCCAAATTTATGAAAGACCAGAAAAAATTGAAAATTCCACTTCTCCCATGCATTTTGCATGTTACCTCATTTTGCATTTTGATTACCTTATTGATAATCATATCGAGAAGCCAATCAAAATAATAATTCTCCCGCAAGAGTAGTAATTTTCCTTGATTGAAGAAGATTGATTTATTTTGACATTCCTCTCACATCATTGACCAAATTTTTCTTTCTTGAATTTTTGCTTTTCTCACTCCTCATGTATCTACTTTTCTCCTTTATCTTCACTCTTCCTTGTTATTTTTCTTCTCTTCCTTCTTCTTCCTCACTAATTACAGTGGAAAATTCGGTTGGAAAGACGTCACAGTCTGTGAGAGGCATGAGGCAGTCTTGTGAAACCGGTTTGGTAGCAAAAATAAAGCGCTGTTTTTCTGGAGATGCACTGCGCCAGTGAAACTTACGATTGTAAATAATCTCAATAGAAACTGAATCTGAAAATTCACTTTAGCTATAGTCTGTCCAAGCAAAGAAGGCATTCTGGCAAGATGGGAAAATGTCTCCAGCTCGGTCAACATTGGTACACAAATTATATATTTGGTCTCAAATTGTAGGAAACATTTCGATCTATAATTTGAGAACAAGTTTGTGATTATTGAATTAATATTCACTGAGCTGTAGTCATTTTCTCATCTTGCCAGAATGTCTTCTTTGATCGGACAGACTATACAAGAATTTCCTATAATTTAGAAGTTTTAGGATATTTAAGAAGTGTGTATAGTCGGTGAATATAGAGTAGACTTCCTCTTCACTGGTATAGTCTGGCGAAGCAAAGAAGACATTCTGGCAGTATGGGAAAATGACTCCAGCTCGATCAATATTGGTTCAAAAAATATGATTTTAAATTGTATCTTATGATCTTAATTGTATTGTCAATTAATCTTAATTTGGTCTTAAATTGTAGAGCAGAATGTTTTCTACAATATGAGACCAAATTTATAATTTTTCGACCAATACTGACCGAGATGGAGTATTTTCTCGATGTAGCCAGAATGTCTTCTTTAATCGACCAGACTATATCATAAAGAGAGCTGTCCAAGCAAAGAAGAATCTCTGGCAAGATGGGAAAATGACTCCAGCTCTGTCAGTATTTGTTCAAAAATTATAAATTAGGTCTCAAATTGTAGAGTAGAATGTTTTCTACAATTTGAGACCAAATTTATAATTTTTTGACCAATACTGTCAGAACTGGAGTAGTTTTTCCATCTAGCCATAATGTCTTCTCTGCTTGACCAGACTATATCTCATCAAGAGAGCTGTTACATTCCAGTCTATTATTGGATAGAATTTGATGTGAAAAGATCATTAGTGAGGTTCACCACAATTGGAATGTAATTTGTGTTAGGCTATATTCAACGATCTAAAGCTCCGTAAAAGCGATAAAACACAAACATTTTCTGGTTTGTTAAATGATTTACAGTGTTTTTGTTGAGATAGGATCGACCAATTCTCTAGCCACATAATAATAATTATTGTGGTTAATCAAACTGGCTGGAAAAAGCAGTCTTCAGACTCGACCTTGAAGAGCATTTTCAGTTTTTTGTCGAATTTCCATCATTAAAACTGTGTTACACCGGGAACTTGTTCCGTATCTTGATTTGCTTCTGCCCGTTTCCTAATGAAATGAAATAAAAATGAAATGAAAATATCCTTTATTAGGCGGAGTTAGGACTAGGAAGTCCTAGTCACTAATCACTCGTTTTGTATCCAAATTAATTCAATTCCGTATCAATATTTCCAATCTCTGTATAGCTGACGCCAAAAGGTTGGGCGTTTTCGTGCGCTCCAACAGCTGATGTTGTCACTAGTTGAGTATATAGTCTGTACAAGCAAAGAAGACCGTCTGGCACGATGGGAAAGTGACTCAAGTTCGATCTATATTGGTTCAAAAATTATCAATTTGATCTCAAATTGTACGAATCATTCTGATCTACATTCTAATAATTTTTGAACCAATATTGAACGGGCTGCAGTAATTTTCCCATCTTGCCAGAATGTCTTCTTTGCTTGAACAGACTACACAATACAAGCATTCTTCTTTTTCATCCACTGTGAGTTTTCATTAAAGGCCTATTATATCAACTATAAAGCTGCTAGCGATTTGAAGGAATAGAATGATTTTTTCATTCAAATTTTAAAAATAACTCACTATTTATAACCTTTTTTGAATGAGTCCAAAATACCTATCTTGAGAATGCCTCTTAGACAAGATCAAAGTATGAAGTGTTGAAATGAAAAAATACAAAAAGAGAACTTTGATTTCGATTGTTTTAATATTTATGCTTCAACTTTATTGAATGTACTTTTATAGCTCCAACATCTGATGTTGTCATTTGATAAGTATGATAAGTGTTGTCACTTGTTGACATTGTGCTAGTTATCCATTCAAGATATTGTTTTCTCGGCAAGATATTGTCAAATCACAAATGAAGTTCCTTTTGATTTGAAAAGAAACTTTGATTACTCAAATCTCTTTCTTCGTGTCACATTCTCTCCATTGTCGTATTGTCACTGCGTATCCTCTCAGCTCCTTCCGTATCCTCGAATCTCTTTCTCCGTGTCATATTCTCTGTTTCTCCGTATCATCTTTTTGCTCTCTTGCTCACGCAACATCCTTTGGCTCTCTTTTTTCAGCTAGTTGAAAAACTGTGCTATTCAAGGTTATACTTGAAGAATTTCCATGTCTAAGTATCGTCTGTCCAAGCAAAGAAGACATTCTGGCAAGATGGGAAAATGACTCCAGCTCGGTCAATATTAGTTCAAAAATTATAAACCTGATAATTATCAAATTGTAACATTCTGATCTAAAATTTGAGACCAAATTAATAATTTTTGAACCAATATTGAACGAGCTGGAGTAACTTTCCCATCGTGCCAGAATGTCTTCTTTGCTTGGATTGACTATGACTTCTAGCAGACATCATTGAAATTGGCGTTTGACTACTGTCTGTTATCAATGCTCAGCTCTGTTAGGACAGGCTGAAAGCGGTCTACAGAAGCGAAAGAGTTCAGTTGAGGTAGTTCTCGACAAATTGAGCTCTTGTAGACCGCTTGTCGACTGTTCTGATTGAGCTGAGCGTTAATAACTGTCATTCGCTAACCGCTAACTTTGTTAGTCTCCTATAGCTAGCTAGTCAGTGAAATTTTATTTGTTAAGGAGAAGGAGGAGGAGGAGGAGGAAGAGGAAGAAGAAGAAGAAGAAGGTGTACTATGAGAAGAAATGTTACAGAGGAGATCAGAAAAAGAGGAGAATGAGAATCAAGGAAAGTGAAAAACGGAGATGAAATAAGAATGAGAAGATTATAATAGATGTGAAAAGAAGTGAACAAGAAAACGGAGAAGAAGGAGAGGAAAAAGAGACATCAGGAAGCATCGGTGTAAGGAATAAGGAGACATCGATGAATCTACTGAAAAATAAGAAGGAGGAAAAGCAGATAAAGTTGGATAATGAAGAAAAATCGATCAAAAAGAGGAAGTGGGATGTTTTCCGTTTCCCTACATATAAAATTCTAGCATTGTTTCGATAGGCCTACCTATTCATTATAGCTGATTCAATGTTATTTCATCAAGTTTTCAAACTCCATCCTCCTATTGTATCCTTGAAACTACACTAGCTGATTTGATATTCAAAAATTTTTTATGTTTACTGAACAATAGCTTTATTCCATATTTCATTTGTCTTATTTGATTCTATGTTCTTTTTCAGGAGACCGCCTCATATGGACATCCAGTATATGATTGGAGACGTGAGTTTCAAGTTTATTTATTTATTTGATTACAGTATAAGGCTACAATAAGAATTAAAATCCAGGCGTTCGTTCAAAACTTTTTGAAATTTATTTGAATTTAGGCCGTTGAGGTTATCCATGCATGCTTCTTGAAACTGTGGAAACTCAAACAAACGAATAAATAATTATGGTAACTAAAATATTTGCATACTTAGTCCTAGAGCTGTTTTGGTGGGTAGCTACCCTTGAGTTTACGTTCTTATCGCCATGGTCGCATTATATTCCATACCCTATTCACGATCACTTGAGACGAAATAAAGAAACTTTTTGCATGTACAGGTAGCTATTTTTGTTAGAGCTCAAGGAAAAGTCAAGAACTGTAATTGGCTACAATGTTCGACTGCAGATGACCGTCGCGTGAAGTAATACCTCCCTTTACCCGCACATACGAGCAAAAAGTTTGTTCATTTCGTCTCAAGTGATCGTGAATAGGGTATAGTCAACCAATTTTAGGATTACTGTAGAAATTATGACTTGGTACTATGTACAATAGACTTCATATAATTGAATCAAGTATTCACATCTTTAATAAGTATCACCACAATTACAATTAAGGTTAAGTGTAAGAGAGGACCTGCGAGTCCCAACTTCGCCTGTTATAAAGGACAAAAATAAATTAATTACTTGACAAAAAGTTAGGCTGTTTCGTATGTTCCTTGTGCGCTCGAACAGCTGATGTTGTCAGTTAGAGTTGTCATTTAGCTATTTCTGGATGATTTTTTGTAATTAAAAGTGACAATAGATATTGAAAATAGATGCTGTTTATTGATTTATCGATTAACAATTAATAAACTGTTGGTAGGTTTATACAGTAGGTTTTTAGGTGATTAACCTAACTGTTAGTAGGTTATATCACCTACAAGAGACAGAATAAACTTCCGAACATTTTGGCGTCAGTCACTAAGTAAGTTACATTTCTTCAATATTATCATCATTATTATAATTACTATTATTATTATTATTATTTCGTCGCATAAAAACGCATTTAATGAGCACAGCTCAAACGGTGTACGACATGTCAAATGATTGGTTTCCCTCCATTGAGGGAAGAATTTTGTTCATTTCAAAACCAAAATCGAAGTCAAATTTCAATGATTTTTACATCATTAGGGTTCCGGTACTTCAACGAGAATTTGAGAAAATTTCATAACACTCTCTCAATGAATACGGACAGTATTCAATAAGTATAGTTTTGAGGGCTGCAATAAATTTTTTTAAAAATATTTTTCCAGTCGTGAAAAATTCAGTTTTCATTGACAGTTCCCATCAATAATGTCTAACACTCACACTGGTACTATAATTCACTTGTAAGCTCTTCCACGTAGCAATATTCAATTGAAAGAAAAAATCAGTCTAATTACAAATTCAAATTACACACAAACTGTTGTCAGCGCTGTATTGAACAATGTAACTGTTCCATTTATGCATTTTTTCGATCGAAATTATTCGCCTAGTTCTCCATTGCATGTGACTCTGGGGTCAATGCTAAACATCGTTAAGGTTAATGTAACTTTGAGCACTGGATTTCGATCTAAATTATTGAGCGGTAATGTGTATGTCATACTGACTCTATTCTGGTGAATGGTACTGAATTTGTTGAAAAAATATCATAGTTTTAGTCTGTCCAAGCAAAGAAGACTTTCTGACAAGATAGGAAATCATTGTTATAGTCTGTCCAAGCAAAGAAGACTTTCTGGCAAGATGGGAAATAACTCTAGATCGATCAATATCGGTTCAAAAAATGTAAGTTTGGTCAAAAATTGTAGCAAACATTTTGATCTACAATAATTTGAGACCAAATTTATAATTTTTGAACCAATATTAATTGAGGTGGAGTCATTTTCCCATCTTGCCAGAATGACTTCTTTGCTTGGACAGACTGAACACTAGATTTCGATTTAAATCATCGATCGGCAAAGTGTATGTCATACTGGTTTTATTCTGGTGAATGGAACTAAATGTTTTCAAAGAATGTCGTGGATCATGTATGGCACTGATTTGTATAGATTGTTTGTTTGGATTTGATTTTGAAAAATTGTGTAAAAATCACAATAATAGGCCTACTGTAGGTTAGTGCTTTATCCATTAAATATTATATGAATAACTTGCTCGAAACTAGTTTACTTTTTTTTGAAAGAAGAAGTAAATTGAGAATATGAAAGAAAAAGTAGAAGAATTAAAAGAAGAAGATCATAAAGAAGAAGAAGTAGGAGGAGGAATTACTTATTGCGATGTTAGAGAAGAAGAAGAAGAAGAAGAAGAAGAAGAAGAAGAAGAAGAAGAAGAAGAAAAATAAGCAAAGAAAGAGTAGAAACAGTAGTGGAAGGCCAGAATACCAGTTAACTGAGGTATTGTGTAAAAATCTAGGACATGGGATTCCAGTTTAGAACTGCATGTTGATGGAAGGAAAAAAGAGTGAACCGATTAGAAAAAAGAGAAATATAGGTATTCTAATATCGTTGATCGATCTGGTGATTGTCACTTAAACTAGATATTTTCTACTCTGAATACTCAAGAATTGAAGTTGTAATTAATCGAACTAAAGATATAGTTCTTAATAGTTTGATCTAATATTCACTTCCACTAGATTTCTGTTATAAATATACTAGAGAATTTAGTTTTATTCTATAGTCTTTCCAAGCAAAGAAGACATTCTGGCAAGATGGAAAAATGACTACAGCTCTGTCAATATTGGTTCAAAAATCATAAATTAAATCTCAAATTGTAGATCAGAATGTTTCCTACAATTTTAGACCAAATTTATAATTTTTTGAACCAATATTGGCCGAGCTGCAGTCATTTTTCCATCTTGCCAGAATGTCTTCTTTGCTTGGACAGACTATAGTCACTCAAACTAGATTACTACTTGAATACTCAAGAATATAGTTGTAATGAATGAAATGATAATACAGTTAATGAATTAACTGATAATAGAAAGGACTTCCTAGTCCTAACTCCGCCTAATAAAGGATGTTTTCATTTCAAAATACTGATAATTAGTTTGATCTAATAGTGACTTCCTCTAGATTTCTACTTTGAATATAGGTAGTCTACTCGAGAAAGTAGTTCGAGTCTATTTCTAGCTGGTAATCTTCAATCTTCCATCACTGGCGGCTCGTGCCTACGAAACAGGTGAAGTGCTCGTATCTTTTACTGTACAGCACTTCACCTGTTTCGTGGCCACGAGCCGCCAGTGCCTTCCATAGATGTTGATCAGTTGAACAAGTATAATATTTAGGAAAGAGAAATATAGGCAATCGTCCAAAACCCTTCTATATTATTTATTCTTAACGGTCGGTTATACGTAAATCCAATTAAATTTAATAACTGTAAAATAACGTCATATTCATTCATTGGTTATGGTTCCTTGATTAGGTTTGATGACATCACTTAACGGCGGTTAACTTTGATTGGAACTTGAGTGCAACTGCCTGTTAGTCCCAAAAACTGCCTGTTAGTTCCATGTTATATTGTGATTATGTACAGATTTCAGAATGTGAAATGCCGTGAAATGTCAAATGTGAAATGCAGAATCCACAATAACTAATATTCAAGTTTGAATCGAGGAAGCTCGATAATAAAAGGAAAACCACCAAACAATTCTTAAATTACTAATATTGTCACTATAATATTCCATATTATTTCTAGACATTGTGGACGATAATTTTTTTATAAAAAATAATCCTTTATAAGCTAGGCTCTATAATAATTATTAAAAGCTATAAAATAAGGCTAGGCTCTATAAGTTAGGCGGTTTTGTCTGTCTCTTGTACGTGATGTAGCCTAACCTACTAACAGCTGATGTAAAGCATCTATTGTCTCTTTTGATTACAAAACATTATCTAGAGGCATAGCTTAAGGACAACTGTAATTGTCAACATGTTGAAGCGCCAAAGGAGCAGACAAACAGCCCAATTTTTGGCTTCAGTGCTATAAAAGTTAGTTAATGTAACTCAATGATGAGAGCATATATTAATATTCTATCTGATTCAACGTTGAAACGTTTAAACTTCAACTAAAGGAAGTAGGCTTCTATGGTACCTATTCATAAGCAAAGAAGACATTCTGGCAAGATGGGGAAATGACTACAGCTCTGTCAATATTGGTTCAAAAATGATAAATTAAATCTTAAATTGTAGATCAGAATGTTTCCTACAATTTTAGACCAAATTTATAATTTTTTGAACCAATATTGGCCGAGCTGGAGTCATTTTACCATCTTGCCAGAATGTCTTCTTTGTTAGACCACACTATACTGATTTCGTTGAAGATAACCCGTCATTTGTGAATATTTTCATATTTTTGAAACTCCAACGGAAATGCGGAAAACAAGACAGTATAATATTCACAATTAGCTTGATTAGATTACCTTATTCATGAGATTCGCGAAAAAATTAACATGTAAGTAAATATTTCAAGATAAACTTTTGACTTCATGTAGTATGAAAGCGGTTATATTACTCCTTCTTTATCATTTCTATGTATGATAATTACACATAGTGATGTTTCTCCAATCAAAGAAGACATTCTGGCTAGATGGATAAATTACTCCAGCTAGGTCAATATCGGTTCAAAAAATGTGAGTTTGGTCTCAAATTGTAGGAAACATACTGATCTACAATTTGAGACCAATTTAATAGTTTTTAAATTAATATTGACCGAGCTGGAGTAATTTTCCCATCTTGCCAGAGTGTCTTCTTTGCTTGGACAGACTATAGCAGATATTTTTTCATTTTATTAAATTTAATGTTTATTTTTAATAGAAGATTGAACCAGGGACTCTCAGCTTCATACTATTATAGGGTTGATTTTATAGGTTAGCGTTAGACGTATAGGGTAGATTCTATATGTTAAACTTCATAGGATATTGCTTTCAGTAAGGCATGCCTCAAGTGTTTCCACTTTGAAGGCATGCGTCTTGTAAAAGTTGTATTGCGACTAGGATAACTGGTTCACTGTTGTTGTCACTCTAATTGATTGATAAGAAGCACTTTACTCAACCCGAATACATGAATAAATAGCGCACAGTAGAAAATTGACTCTGAATTGTATTGCGAAATTTGTTTGAAGGAAGGTACTTACCGCTTATCAGATTATGAACTTCTTATCAATTTTTTTTCTATTTAATGAATCGAATTGATTTGATAAAATTGTTGAGTGATTAGTTGACAAGGAAACGGCAAATGAATCTGCTGACTATACGAACATCTCTTGTTCTACATCTTTATCTTACTCGAACACTATCTGCATCTTCTATAGAACAGAATCAGCTGTTCATTGAAAAAGATAAAGATACGATCTTCTATCGTATTGTTTCTTTGTTAACGATAAGATTTTTCAGTGAAACCTATTCACAAAAGTGTCCATATCCTCTGTCAGTTCGGACTGTGACAGTCAAAAACTGTAAGTGGATGGGGAAACTGGCAGTCCAAAACAGCTGCAAACCTGATCCATGATTTTTTAAATTTGTCAGCTGATTGTCAGTGGACTGCTGAACTGTCAGTGGATGTATAGCCTTTCCAAGCAAAGAAGACCCTCTGGCAAGATGGGAAAATGACTCCAGCTTGGACAATATTTGTTAAATAATTATAAATGTGGTTTTAAAATAGTAGATCAAATCGTTTCCTACAATTTGAGATCAAATTGATCATTTTTGAACCTAAATTGACCGAGCTTGAGTCATTTTTCCATCTTGCCAGAGGGTCTTCTTTGCTCGGACAGACTATGGTATGTAGACCCTAAAGAAAACGAAAAACCGAACCCCAAAAAATTGTGGAGTGTGGAACAGAGTATTAATTTTTATTAGTATTGCATTAGTATTTAATAATTATTCAACTTGAATAACCTATTTAGAAGTATTTCAAATTCTTCTTTGTCTTCTAGTGAATAATCGTCCAAGCTTCCTATGATTACATAAAAATTCAATTGAACCTAAATAACATATGTTAACTGCAATTAGTGACTCAATTATCGTCATAATCTTGACTACAGTCATTAATTGACTAGTAAACTTTCTCATGGTTAGTTAGCATTGTTGTAAAGAATGCATCGTAATGGAGAAATCCCACATTGATTGAAGTGAAGGTTCCCGGCGTTGATAAGAGATGTTATTAGTTGCAAGAAAGAACTTTTGCATAAATTTTTCCAACAATTTTATTTGTATTGAACTTTTGAATCAATATTAGTCGATTAATAGTATAGAAGATTCCAATAGGAGTGGTAGTTGGAGAATGTCGGTTAAAGTCTGTCCGAGCAAAGAAGACATTCTGGCAAGATGGGAAAATGACTCCAGCTCGGTTAATATTAGTTGAAAAGTTGTAAATTTGATCTCTAATTGTAGAGTAGAATGTTTTATATAATTTGAGACCAAATTTATAATTCCATATTGAATGAGTTGGTCATTTTCCCATCTTGCCAGAATGTCTTCTTTGCTCGGACAGACTATAGTAATGCTTATAGTTACGTCAGCTTCTGAAAGCGGTCTGAGGGAGCAGAATGGTTGAGCTGAGGTCGTTCTCAACTGAATGAAATCTCGCAGACCACTCGCCGACTGTCCTGATAGAGCTGAGCATTGATAAGAGTCATTCTCCAACCACCAATCTTGGCGTTGGTGCCTCCTAAACTTGTTTTACAAATTGAGTGGTTAGGAAGTCATCTGGAACTGAAATTTCCGATTCGAATACTGAAATTATTGTCTCTTGGTTTAATGAGTGAGTTTAATAACGTTAGTACCTCACTTTAAATCCCACTTGTGTTGTGATTATTCACGAGTAAAACTGCATGACTTGGGTCCAATTTTCTTCCAGGGATATACACAAGATTATATATATGTATCAAATGAAACAATCAATAATAAACATGCGTTTCAAAAATTAGGCCTATGCTACACGAGTAGAATTTGATTGTATCATTTGAATCATTCATATAATTATGATCTTGTGTATTTTATTATAAAGAAATTGGACCTTGGACACGAAACTTAAGATGCATGTCGTATTCAAAGTCATTTTACAAAATGAAATGAAAACACAGATTCCATCAATTCTAGACGTGTTATTTATTGTACAGGACCATGGTATCGTGGCCACATACGTCACATCCACAAGCTGACCAACTTGATGATTTGTCCATGAAACCATGGTTCTGTACCATAGATAAATATAGACTATTTTATTGAGAAATTATCATTTTATTAGATTACAATGTAGAATCTCATCATCATGCCACGTTTACACCGGAATGTTAGTAACATTTGTTAATAATTTTTTTAAATAACGTATTATTATATAGACTTATATATTATATAACTTATCATATAAAAGTTATTAACATTCCGGTGTAAACGTGGCTTAAATCCAATGCATGAATTGCATTGTAGAATCAATTTCGATAACTTGTATAGCAACGATGTAGCCTATGTACTTGTTGAATAAGCTCAGTGAATACTCATTGAATTTTTTCGAAAAAGATCCACATCTGTTGAATAGAATCCAACAATTATTTTATTGTTTTATTGTTATTTCTCTCTTGTATTCTTAACTTTGAAAGTGAATGACTTTCAGTGCTGTGTAGTAGGCTACTGCATTATTAATACTAACAATGATTAATGTTAACCTACAGCTGATAAAAATATATGGAACTTGAATCTAAGTTTGCTCTTCTAAATTATTTGATCTCATCTTATTATTATAATCATCTATCAATATTATTTTAAATGAAAAGACAAGATGTTGTCAAACCACTGATTTATTAGAAAATCGAGATACCTGTTTCGGTTGTTACACCATTATCAATCTCTGGAACTGAGAGGGTAAACTGAGTTTACCAGAGATTGATTAATGGTGTAACAACCGAAACCGGTATCTCGATTTTCTAATAAATCAGTGGTTTGACAACGTCTTGTCTTTTCATCTAATATGGATAACTACCACAATATCAATTTCACAACTACTCAAAGAGTCAATATTATTTGTTTAGAACTATTTGAAATTTAAATATTTACTGTCTAGTTAATTTATACTGCTAAAAGTTATTCTCTTACTTTGTGACAAACATCACATTCTGTAGTTCGGATGCTGATCTCAGCACCAATTTATTCAAGTTGAAAACTTCTATTTTTTGGTTTTATTGAATTTCTCAGCTGATTTTACTTCGGAAATGACTACCTACTTTGGTATATACTGCCCAAGCAAAGAAGCCATTCTGCCGAAATGGGAAAATGACTCCAGCCATAGCTTCCTTTAATAGAGGGCCTTGGCCTTGAACCTGGCAACTATGTAGAGTAGGAAATTGGATCCATTTAAAAGCATTGAAATCATTTTTCAATCAGCTGTTCCGGTTTCGGATGCGTTTCTTGTGTACGTTCTCACATTTGACTCGCTACAAATCATAAGCTATTTTAATAAATAAATGTCTATTGTTTATCTTATTTGGTAATCTCTATCACAAACTACAGTAGTACAAAAAACTCAAAAAGAATTCTATACGAAGAGTTTCATGAATGTATTCCATGGAAATTTTGCTCAAAAGAGTGAAAAACTAGGCTAAGGAAACATGCATGATTTGTAATGGTTTCAAAAGAAAAGACTGTGTCTACGGTGCGACGTTGCCATATTATTAGGGCAGGGCCTTCTATTAAAGGAAGCTGTGTTCCAGTTCGATCAATATTGATGAATTTGGAACAATAATGATGAATTTGGGCTCAAATTGTAGAAAAAATTCTGCTCTACTATTATTTGAAACCAAATATTCCATTTTGAAATCAAATATTTCTACAAGAACAGAGTGTTTTCTACAATTTGAGACTATTTTTTGAACCAACATTGACCGAGCTGGAGTCATTCTCCCATCTTTCCAGAATGTCTTCTTTGCTTGGACAGACTATAGTAAGCATGAAGAATGAAACAGAGAAGTTCTCCTTTCTCTATGGAATAAGGAATCAGCTTGAGAAGTTTGGCAACTTCTTGCTGAAACTCTCCGTATAAGATAGAAGCTGTATTATTGAGATGCTGCACAATTGGACACAGGGCCTACTATAGACTGTTCATTTTTCGAAATTAGCTAGATTTTTATTTTCTTCTGTTGCAGAAATCGCAATCAAAAACCAAAGCACAGGTGGACGCCATTTTCTTCAAGCAGATCCGCCACATACTGGGCATCGCAATAAAAGGAGTCCTGACGCCTGAAGCCGGGTTCCTGCTTTTAGTCGCCGGCTCGCTGGTGGCGCGATCTCTCTGCGACATCTGGATGATACAGAATCACACATCTACCGAAAAGTTGGTACCACTGAAAAATTTAACAAATTATAAAAAAAACCTAAGGTAGTGCACGGTATTATATAGTCTGTCCAAGCAAAGAAGACCCTCTGGCAAGATGGGAAAATTACTCAAGCTTGGTCAATTTTGGTTCAAAAGATATCAATTTGATCTGCTATGAAGACCACACTTATAATTCTTGAACAAATATTGACAAAGCTGGAGTCATTTTCTCATCCTGCCAGAGGGTCTTCTTTGCTTGGAAAGACTTTGGGATAAGATATTTGGGTTAAAGAGACCAGCATGTGTGATACAGGGTCACACATCTACCAAAAAGTTGGTAACACAAAAAAATTGTCAA
Organism: Sogatella furcifera; assembly: GCA_017141385.1. Taxonomy (NCBI): domain Eukaryota; kingdom Metazoa; phylum Arthropoda; class Insecta; order Hemiptera; family Delphacidae; genus Sogatella; species Sogatella furcifera. The sequence continues at coordinate 16,827,963 of CM029558.1, read as the reverse complement.
ATATAAAAAAAAAACATAAGGTTGTATAGAATAAGATAGTCTGGGTTAAAGAGACTAACTGGGTGTAATCATGGTGAAGTCATAGTGAGGTCGAGCAAAGAAGACATTCTGGCAAAATCAGAAAATGACTCTAGCTCGGCCAATATTAGTTCAAAATTTATCAATTCGATCTTAAATTGTAGAAAACATTCTGATCTACAATTTGAGACCAAACGTATAATTTTTAAACCAATATTGATCTAGCTGGAGTCATTTTACCATCTTGCCAGAGGGTCTTCTTTGCTTGGACAGACTATAATTGGGTATAATCATATTGAAGTCGAGCAAAAAAGACATTCTAGCAAGATGAGAAAATGCCTACAGCTCGGCTAATATTGGTTGAGAAATTATAAACTTGGTCTCAAATTGTAGATCAAAATGTTTTCTACAATTTGAGACCAAATTGATAATTTTTGAACGAATACTGACCGAGCTGAAGTCATTTTTCCATCTTGCCAGAATGCCTTCTTTGCTTGATCAGACTAAAGCAGAGAGGTGCTGGAATGCCATCTATCAATGCCTAGCATTTCACTCTCTAAATCTCAATGATGCTTGCAGAAGAATTTTCAGCTAAATTGTATTAAATGTGTTGTAGAATCCTAAATTTTCAAACAAGTTGTCTAAAGCCTATTATGTACTTGACAACTTTGAACCAGTTGTACTAGTTAGCTGTGATGGAGTATGATCTGTCCAAGCAAAGAAGACATTCTGGCAAGATGGGAAACTAAATTCAGCTCGGTCAATATGGGTTCAGAAATTATAAATTTGGTCTCAAATTGTAGATCAGAATGTCTCCTACAATTTGAGACAAAGTTAACAATTTTTGAACCAATATTGACTGAGCTGGAGTCATTTTCCCATCTTGCCAGAATGTCTTCTTTGCTTGGTAGACAACACCTAACTCTTCAAGCTATGACTGCGCACTTTTCACAACTACTGTGATTAGTGAAAATGAATCTGATTAAAATAATTCAAATGCTTTCTTCTATTCATTTTTAGATAGATTTAGAAAGATTTAGTTAACTTGAGATAAAAGGTGGATCGAAAAAGAATCATTAAGAAATTATAATGGAGAAATAAAAAGAGTAAAATATTCAATTGAAAAAATTGTTTGAAAAATGTTGAACATTACAGAGAACAACTATGAGAATAAATAGGTTTTCCTTCTCTGTACTTATTCAAGACCGTATTCTCAAGTGCAATTGAAGTTAACGTGCATTAATTGATGGGAAAGTGCATTCCCATAACTATCTGTTGGTAATGAATTGTTCGAAAAAGAAACTTTCTTAATTACTTTTGTTTGCATGCAGTTCATTATCATAACACAAAGAACTTTCAGAATGTATACTGTAGTGTCTTGAGTAATCATGATGAATGCACTATAAACTACCATCAGTTTTCCAAAAAATTGAAAGAAGATTAGAAATTTTAGTTTGAGAATTTATAAATTACTGATTGATATTATTAATCACTAGATCTTATCTCCTATCTGCTATAGTCTTCCCAAGCAAAGAAGACATTCTACCAAGATGGGAAAATTACTCCAGCTAGGTTGAAATTGTTTCAAAAATTATAAATTAAATCTCAAATTGTAGTACAGAATGTTTCCTACAATTTGAGACAAAATTTATCATATTTGAACCAATATTTACCAAGCTGTAGTCATTTACCCATCTTGGCAGAATGTATTCTTTGCTTGGACAGACTATATCTCTTATCAGCTATCTGTTATCTTCTCACCGGATGGTTTGGATCCCACCTAAAATAGTAGGTCAACAATGTTTCTCAAATTATAGGCTAGCAGAAAATTAATGCATTTATTCACTTATGTTTTCATTCTACTATATTTTAATAATTTATTTTTTCTTTTAGTGCAATTGTCACAATGGATAAGACTAAGTTCAGGAAGCATCTACTGGAATTTTTAATAGCTATGCCTGTGGTAAGATATTACAAATTTATTTATTAATTTATCATTATTTTTCTATTGTTCAATATTAATTCAAAGTGAGTTCCAGTTCAAATTCAAGATTGCTTCCAAACCAACTTAAAAGTGGATAGGAGAATAGATAACCTTCATCAACTTGAGTTTTCATAGAAAATTATGCATTAACAATACAATTTTTTTTATTCATCAATAATATTGAAATTATGTGAAAAACAAAAGATATGCTCATCCCTCACAAGTTTAGCCTATACTCTATTCACGATCACTTGAGACGGAATAAACAAACTTTTTGAGTGTGTGTGCGTGTAATGGAAGGTCTTCTTCTATGCGAAACTTTCGGCCACAGACCAGCAGCTGTAGCCAACCACAGCATAAGACAACTTAAGCATAAGACAGCATAAGTCTATTGTCTAGAGACAAGTCGAGTCGGACTGTAGCCAATCACAGCTCCAGAAAAGAGTCAGCTGTTCGACTGCAGCCAAATTTTTCGCATAGAAGGAGACCTTCCATTACACGCACACACAAGCAAAAGGTTTGTTTATTTCGTCTCAAGTGATCGTGAATGGACTATACAAGGAATATTTTTAGATCATGACACTAAAATGAAAATTATGTTTGAAGTCTGTCCTTGCAAAGAAAACATTCTAGCAAGATAGGAAAATTAGTCCAGCTCGGTCAATATTGGTTTAAAAATTATTCATTTGGTTTGAAATTGTAGGAAAAATTCTGATCTACAATTTGAGCTCAAATTGATAATTTTCGAACCAATATTGGCCGAGCTGGAGTCATTTACTGGTCTTGCCAAAATGCCTTCTTTGCTTGGACTTTGATAGAAATTCTGATAATTATTCATCTTCTCCAGTATAAGGTTTATTGGTTTATGTTGTATATTTGTGAAATTTTTTAAAATTTCATTGAGTTTCTTTAATATTCTTGTTTTTATAGCATGATTTCATAATTTCTACAAGTAATATTGAGAACAAAATAAAAAAAGAGTTTTTTCCACCATTTCTATTTCCTATTCTATCTGAGCGACTTTGTCATTGTTAGCATAATGAGTGAGTCAAGTTGCCATTATCTCAAAACAAGTTGATTTCTTTTTCAAACACAATGTCACGTGTTGGACTTTTTGTGTGTTTCCTCAGCCATTTTGAAACAATTTAACACATGTGTTCCTTCTTTGTTCCAGATATCTTTGGTTAATAATGTATTGAAGGTAAGTTTTGATAAATTTTTACTTTTTGTCTCTTTCAAAAGTTTAATCGGATTTTTATCTCATTCAAAAGTTATTTATTTTATTATTTAAGTTATTTATTTTTTGTTTACCGTACTTATTAATTTAATCACATATAGTATATTTTAGGGCCAATTATCTAGAAAGTCAACCCTCATACATGCTGTTTTTATAATACAGGCTCAATAAATTTCGCATATAGTCTCATCATGATCTAATGTCAAATAATATTAGATTTTCTTCTTGTTTCTCTGAATGAAAAAATTAAATCAAAATTGATTCATGCCCGTTTTTTCCAAGCACACTCAAATTTGAGGGACCCTCAACTTTACTACATTTCCTATACTTATCATAGAAAATGTCAGCTGTTCATCAAAATTTAAGGGTCCCTCAACTTTGAGTGTGCTTGGAAAAACCGGGCATCAGACTCTTATTCGCACACAGGCATCTAAGCCCATGTGAAGAACATTTTTCTTTAATGTATTTTTATAAATTTTTGTATAGTGTATAAGAGAAAATGAATTGATTTGATTTGATTTAATTGGTCCTTATTTTGGTTTGGTTCTTAATCTGTTTAGTTTAGATTTAAAACCTGCTCAAACGTATCGTTGAAATTGGTCAATTTTCAATATGATATTGATTTATTATTGAATAATCAAGAATAATCCAATTATAATGTTTTCAATACAATTTATTCATTATGTGTTTTTTTTCAGTGGGGAATTGGAGAGATTAAACTTAGACTAAGAACTAGGATAACGCATTACCTGTACGACGAGTACTTAAAGTGAGTATTAAACAATTGATTCAATTATTATTTAACTTTATTTCATTAAATCTATCGCCTACCTACATTCTTTACTAATCTATAAATCTTCACTAACTCTGTAGGTATAATACGTTACTAATATTCGTATGTAGTGTGTGTAAAATGGATAAATAAGAAAAAATTGAACTGTCAAATATTGGTCACTCGTTGACTCCAATGCCTTCAGACTTCAACCAGCTTGTGACTTAGCAACCACTCTCATCGAGTCACCATTAACGACAGTACTTAACCTCGATAAAACTAACCTCTTCACCTATACATTGTATAGACTATGTACTTTGTAGAACACGAATGTATTCTAGAATCTTTGAAATTAACACCCAAAATTTTCTCTCACAAAATCACCACAATAAATGGATATTAATTTAAAACCACAAAGCTTGATAATTATATAAACAGAATAGACATTTAAAAATATAAAATATTTAAAAGAAGCCTCGAAATTGTACCACAGATTAACCACGAAAAAGGCAAGACGAACCACAGATTTATTAAATAAGTTATCGAGATTATGGTTTCAATGGTTACCACTATTTAATAAGCGGTAATAATTGAAACTGTTATCTCGATATTCAATAAATCTGTGGTTATGACAGGTCCTAGTCTCATTATTCAATATTTCTATTTTCCTCCAAATTCTCCTATCCACTGGATGTCTCTCTTCTTCAAATCCTTAATCTATTTTATCAAATGAGCTTCACCAACCAAACATTTAAAATTTTAAAAAAATTCTTGTCCATTTACCTACTGAAAAAAGTCCAACTTTTTTATATTTGTTCCTCTTGTCTCTTCTATTTTCAGGGGTTTCACCTACTACAAAATGTCCAACCTTGACACGCGGATAGCCAATGCCGATCAGCTGTTGACCACCGACGTGGACAGGTTCTGTGATTCGTTCGCCGATCTGTACTCCAACATTTGCAAACCACTTTTAGATATATTCATCTATGTCTATCAGCTGACCACTAGTGTGGGAGGAGCCACGCCTGGACTTATGATGGTGTATCTGGTGTTTGCTGGAATGTTCTTGACTTATTTGAGGTGAGTTTAATGTTGGAAACTGTTATTTATAAGGTCTGTTCGCTCTTTGTACGCCGAGGCTCAGCACCTCGAAATGCGTCTGATTAAGTATCACTCATCAGCTGGCTACTGAGCTATATACTTTGTTTTAGACTATGTAGTAAGAAACAATTGGATCAAGTTTGAGTGGTAGAATAGTATTTTACACCACTAGTTTTGAAACCGTCGTTTTGCGACGTCAAGAATACAGAGCTTTACAGCCGAAGCGATCAGCTGAGGCTGGAAAGGTGGAGTATTCGCGACGTCGCGAACGTTTTCGAAACGTGTTGTGTATTTGTGTTTTTCTTACACTTTATAGAAAGGCTTCTTAGAATAAGATGAAAACGTTTTTATAAATACGATAAACGAATTCAACTTGCTGAATTCCATATTGGTAATTTCCGTTTTTTGTTTCAAAATAAATTCAGGAATCTAATTTCAACGAAGGTTATCAGTCGCTAAAATCAATTCCCAATCAAAACAAAAGGTTAGGTGTGGAATTATACGGAACAAAAATTATTGTTTGAAGAAAATCATCTGCTAAATCGTCTGCTGCAATCAGTTGGAAAATGTTTGAAATAGTCGACTTACCTGTTCAGTCGACCAATTTGCATGGAATGCGCTGCTAAGTCAACGGAAAATTTTGTTGACAGCTGATTTTTCCTATCTTGTACGGCTATAAGGCCCAAATATCAGCCGTTTATTCCGCACTAGTGTGGAAAATGAATGCTTTCAAAGCCTGTCAATTAGATCGAAACTGGCTACTTTCTATCAAGTGTACCAAAAAGTACTTTCTAGTCCTCACTCCACCTAAATTAAGAATATTTTTATCAACTCGTTATCTCGATTTCAGAAGTGTGAGAGTAGTCACTCTAGATTTGAAATAATTTCTCGAAATTGAGTATTTTCGTACAAAATGGCAACAAGCTACAAAACTATATTATTTTAGTTTTAAATACAATAGTTTATTACTATTATTTAATAGTTTAACTATGTATATTGTAGGAAATCTCTAACCTTTGACCTATCCGGTAACAAAGCATTTTCAAGGATATACTTTCACTATTTCGATAAGTGCACTCTTGTAAATGAAATAGCTTAAACTTTTCCTTCGATTTCTTCTAAGCATTACCAATGTTGATTGAAGATTAAGCTTCATCTTATGTAGCCTATAGCAGACGTCAAGAAGATAGTCGGTTCCATTTGTCTCTTGTAAGTGATTTAACCTTCTTACAGCTGATTGTCTCTGTCTTGTCTCTGATTGTCTGCTGGTTCACAGCTGTTTTGGACTGTCAGTTTCCCCATCCACTTACAGTCACAGTCCGAACTGTCACTTTGAACTCACAGTGGATATGGAAACTGTAGACCCTTGTTTGAATCAGGTTGAATCCTGTTTAATTCATTAAAATATCTTCATTTTTTCAGACGCCCAGCCGGTAGAATGACAGTTCAAGAGCAGAAATTGGAGGGTGAGTTCAGGTACATTAACTCGCGTCTGATCGCCAACTCCGAGGAGGTCGCCTTCTACATGGGCAACAACCGCGAAAAGTTAACACTGTTGGCTGCATTCCAAAAGCTGGTACGCCTGCTATTCATTTATTCATTCATAAATCTATTCATTCATTCATCCATCCGTTTCATCTGTAGTTTTGGTCACTTCATTTACCTGTGATATAGTATTGACAAAGCCTATTGCTTACTTTTCTGTAATGTTTTGTGGCTAGTAAAATTCTTGATTCCTGATCCATGAAATGACTTATGCCCGCTTTCTCCAAATGATTTGAAAGAATCAGTCATTGTAAAGTTCCTCAAGATAATCGATTAACTCAATAATTGAATCAGGTTCGAGGATTCGTTAGAATGATTTGATGTGTTTGCTTTCATTTCAGACAGACCATATGAGACATTTCTTGGAATTCAGGGTGCTGATGGGTACTGTTGATAACTTGGTTGCCAAATGTGAGTTTTTGAAAATTTAATCAAATCATGTCAAATTCTATGCGTGTAATATGACTTTCAAGTGTCTATGTTTTCTATCTATAAGTACAAAATTATGCTATCTTGAATAAATAATTAATAAATACTTTACTTTTATCATCATAGATTTCGGAGTTCTCATACAATCAAGGAACTAGTTTTTGTTCAATGTTTGAACAAAAACAGTGTAATCCATTGCATTCATCTTGGTGGCGGACGAATATTTCATACATATTCAATTGAGAAATAAGAAATTTCAGAAAAATTCACAAATAATTGTCTTTTATTTCAGATTTGGCAACAATAGTTGGTTTCTACGCTGTCAGTATGCCTTTTATGGATGCCTCGCATTTGGTGCTAGCCCACGCCTCTAAGGATGACAGATTCAAGGTAAAACTGTTCATTTTATACCAAAAGCAATCCTAATTAGTGTTATTTCAACTTATTTGTAGTGAATTTGTGAAGTGTTGTTTTGAAGTAAAAAAATAGTTTTAAAATGAATATTTTAAAAGGGCTATAACCCAAATGGTTTTCCATGCTTTCATTTGTGAAAAATGAGGTTATAATATTGCGAAGTGGAACAACCCTTTGGGTCTCCCCACTAATGAAAGCATACGCTAAATAAAATTGTATTCCCAATCCTCTGTCCACTAAATGTGGATGTTCAAGACATGCTAAAAACTATCTAACCAAGTAGTACTTGTTATGTTATATTGAGGATATTTTTTTAGGTTTTCCATGCTTCCTGAAGTGTAGAGAATAATATCATGAAATATACTTTCACTTGCTGTACAAAACATTAGCTATATAGTCTGTCCAAGCAAATAAAACCCTCTGGCAAGATGGGAGAATGACTCAAGCTCGGTCAATATTGGTTCAAAAATTATCAATTTGATCTCAAATTGTAGGAAACAATTGATACCACATTTATAATTTTTGAACCAATATTGACCGAGCCTGAGTTCATTTCTTGCGAGAGGCTCTTCTTTGCTTGGACAGACTATATATATGATCTTATATCATATTTGATATTTTCATATATATCTATTTCATATATATATTATAAAAAATTGTATATATATTATATATTATTATACATATTTCATATATATGATATTTTCATATATTTTCATTTCACATATTTGATCTTATATATCATATTTGTGATACTATTTATGATCCTAATAAATGATTGAATAAATAAATAAACATATTTTTTTGTAGCAATACTACACCTCAGGCCGTATGCTGGTGAAACTGGCGGAGGCAATTGGCCGTCTAGTGTTGGCTGGCAGGGAGATGACCCGGCTGGCCGGATTCACGGCGCGTGTAACGGAAATTATGACCGTGTTAAAGGACATCAACCAGGGTCACTATAAACGCACCATGGTGGATAGCAAGACGGGTGGCAGCAGCAACGCTATTGAGAATGGCAAGGAGAATGGTTCTTGTGGTAAGTGAATGATTCGTACACAGGGTGTTTCTGATCTCCCTATAGTCTGTCCAAGCAAAGAAGACAATCTGGCTAGATGGGAAAATGACTCCAGCTCGGTTAGTATTGGTTCAACAATTATAAATTTGGTCTCAAATTGTAGCAAACATTCTGATGTAAAATTCGAGGCTGAATTTATAATATTTTTGAAGCAATACTGATGGAGTTGGAGTCATTTTCCCATCTCACCAGAATGTCTTCTTTACTTGGACAGACTATGTTCGTGTAGTAATCTCTATCAAAATTGGCGGATAGTGAATGTCTGTTATCAATGATCTGCTCTGTTAGGACTGTCGGAAAGCGATCTGTGAAAACGAAACGGTTTGCTTTAAATTGCTCTTGGTTTAATTAGTTTTCCCTGACAGCTCATTGACTATCCTGATAGAGCTGAGCTTCAATAACAGCCAATCGCCAACAGCCAGTTTCGATTAATGAGAAATGAACCCCGCTACAGTCTGTCCAAGCAAAGAAGACCCTCTGGCAAGATGGAAAAATGACTCCAGCTCGGTTAATATTAATTGGTTCAAAAATTATCAATTTGGTCTCAAATTGTAGGAAACATTCTGCTCTACAATTTGATTTTTATTATTTTTGAACAAATATTGACCGAGCTGGAGTCATTTTCCCATCTTGCCAGATTGTCTTCATTGCTTGGACAGACTATAGGAGTGGATCCCTCCACTATAATGTACTATAATAGTGGATTCCCATACTCGTTAAGTGCACATAATATATACAATTTACAATTCAAAACAAAAGTTCATCTTTGTTGCGCACGCCGGAAAAAGAAAGCTTGTATGTCAATGTGGAGTCTTAAGATATCTTACTCACTTGTGTAATATAATATATAATTATGACATTTTCATTTACATCCAACTCCATCTATTAAACTCGCATTTTGCTCGGAAGGCATTTTCGACCAATCATTCATTTGCTGAGTAGCTGTGAATGTTATAATATTATGGAAGTTATTCAAATTAAATGGAAAGACAAGATATTGTCAAACCACAGAGTAGCTGTGATTGTGATATTATGGTAGTTATAAAATTAAACATTCAATATTAAATGAAAACACTAGATATTGTCAAACTACAGATTTATTAAGAAACGAGTTTACCAAAGATTGTAGCAATTTCTTTGGATCGACAATATATTGTTGTTATAGGGATTGACCACTCGTTGATAAGTGTACTTGATCAAGTATTAATAGTCTTTAGTTAGTCTTAATCAAGTTATAGTTCCGAGCAAAGAAGTCATTCCATCAAAATAGCCGGTTGAAGCGAGAGAGAGAGAGAGAGTGTGTAACTACGCATGCGCAGATCTGAGAATTTTAGTGTAAAATCACTTTCGCCAACATACCGCTGATGAGATGTGATAGAGAAAGATTGTAAGATAGGGAATAATTTCATTTCGTCTGCTGGCTGCATTGAACAGCTGCCATTTTGAAGGATTATCTTCTTTGCTTGATACTTGATTGTAGACTACATGGTATGTTTCTTTGCTTACTCAGCCTTATTGTTTCTCAACTGTTAAACTTTAAAAACATAAAAACATAAGTAATTGTTGTATTTGGAAAATTATGATCATTCCAGCAATCGTTTCTGATCTTCTGTTGAACTTTCTTTAGTTTCCAATGGAACTGCAGCGCCCCTGGTGCCGAATTCGGGCAAAATCATATTCCAGGACAACATAATCAGATTCAACAAAGTGCCACTGGTCACACCCAACGGTGATCTGCTGGTCAAGGAGCTCTCATTTGAGGTAAGAATTTACTTGAGAATTTTTTATCAGATTTTTATTTGCTGATGTGTTGTTAAATTGTAATAAATTGATAATAATTGTTGTGTAGCCTATTATTGAATGAGAAAATGTCTTGTTACTGAGAGCATATACTTTTTCGCCCGTAAAGGGATGAAGGGATAAAGTCGATGTTACTGTTCATCAAACTTGACCTGTTTATTGTGTTTAAAGGTTTGAAGAAAAATAGTTTTCTCAATTCGAAATTTATTAGTAAAGATGTTCTAAAGTAACTGTTGAACATACAAACGAACGATCAGACGGACAACGACGGAAAAAGTTACGCGGTTTTTCGTCTGTCTCTTGTACGTGATGTAACCAACCAACAGCTGATGTAAAGCATCTATTGTCTCTTGATTTCAAGAGCATCTAAACATAGCATCGTATAAATGACAACATCAGCTGTTGGGGCACAAGGAACAGACGAAAACGACTATCTTTTGGGTGTCAGCTATTACTGAAACCTGAAATGAAATGCTTATTCAGTCTCAGTAGAATCAGGTTGAATCCTGTATAATATATTGATACTTTGTTCATAATTTTATTTTATACGGTCAGCTGGTAAAATCAATGTTATTCAGAATTAAGGTTAAGAATCAAGATTAAGAATAAGGTTAAGAATGAAGGTAGTATAAGAGAAGGTTATTCCGATTTGAGGGAACTATAAAAGTGTTGGGGAGTTGAAAAATTATGTAATTCAGATCAAAAATTTTATGATACTTTCCGCTTAAAATACAAGAGCATGCGCACGGTACTAGAATTTCTGATCTGAATTGCGTCAAATTCTTGTCTTTCCGCCCGTTTTTTATCTTGCCCAAAATCTGGCGCAGTAATGGAACAACCTTATTGTAATAACCTTGGGTAGAATGACAGTACAAGAACAGAATTGGAGTGTGTAAAAAATCAGATGTTGAAAGTTAATCTATTATGTTCTATTTGATTATCAATCAATCTTTATTCAAAGCAACATAATAAAATGAATGAAACGTTGATTTTGTTTTTCTTCTGCATCAGGTGCGGTCCGGTATGAACGTGCTGGTGTGCGGTCCGAACGGGTGCGGTAAATCGTCGCTGTTCCGTATTCTGGGCGAGTTGTGGCCCCTGTTCGGCGGACAGATGACAAAACCGCCGCGTGGGAAACTTTTCTACATTCCGCAACGGCCCTATATGACGCTGGGAACGCTTAGGGATCAGGTAAGATTTCAACATCAATACTATAGAGGTTTTACAATCATAGTGTGAACATTGGATATTAAAATTTTTATTGGCTATCTCGGTCACATGGTACAAATACGACATAGCTTTGTTAGATTCTAGTGTAGTGGTTTACATTGAAAAGATATTTTGATGACAGAAATTAATTATCGTTCTGAAAGTAGTTTGAAAAGTGATTAATCAAATTTCCGTACATGAATAATTTGTAGGCTCTTTCATAATCAAAAATATGTATACAGAGTGTTTCAGGAGGAATGTGCAATACTTCTCAGGCTGATTCCTTACACCAAGTAGACAAAAGAGTTCCATGGGACTAACACCCAAAAACGCTTTGTTACCGAGATAACAATGGCGGAAAATTGAGATTTTTCAAAAAATATTTATTTTTCTAATTTTTTAGAGGCTTTACTGAGGTTCTAAAATAATCAATTCCTATGTAAAATTAGCTGAGGAATTCAATGAAACCAGTCTGAAGTCTGTAACTTCAACGGTTATTGAGATAATTGATAAAATATGCTTAAAAACGCCATTTTTCAACAATAAGGGTTATAACTGGATAAGGAATAATAAATTTGTATTTTTTATTAATGGAAGTTGAAAAGAGTCGGATTCTAAAGAAAAAGTTGAATGGCAGCGATTGTGTAAATCTTACCCAAATCTCAGAAATAGCGATCAAAAATCGGAAAATCGCTACTAAATACAAATTTATCACTTGTGCTAGGTTTTGTCGAATTTTGCGATCTTTGATCGCTATTTCTGAGATTTGGGTATGTTTAATCTATGTTTTAAATTAGCACACTTAGGTTTTTCAATAGCACTCTTCGACGTTTACTATGGAATGCTAGTACACAAAGTGCGAGTACTTTCTATTCTAATTTGAAACTACATATAATTACAAAGATTACATTTTTGCAGCAATACCAAGAGAAAAAGTATAGAATAATGTTTATTTGAATAATTTTCATTAGAAATAATATTTCTATCAAAATGAACCTTGGCCGGTTTAAAGTATTTTGCATCGCCGGGATCCCTATCCACTTACAGTTTTTGACTATCTATTTCTCAGCTTGGTCAATATTTGTTCAAGAATTATAAACGTGGTCTTAATATAGTAGATAATATTGTTTTCTACAATTTGAGGTCAAATTGATAATTTTTGAACCAATATTGAACGTTCTGGTTCATATAATACATTTAGTGACGATATAGTCTGTCCAAGCGAAGAAGACATTCTGACAAGATAGGAAAACGACTCTGGCTCTATCAATATTAGTTAAAACATCATTAATTTTGTCTCTAATTGTTGGAAACATTCTGATCTACTAATTTGAGACTGAATTTATAGTGTTTGAACCAATATTAACCGAACTGGAGTCATTTTCCCATCTTGCCAGAGGCTTTTCTTTGCTTGGAGAGACTACACTGAGTTAGAATAGAATAGAATGACTTCTTTATTTTAATGACGTGGCGAAGTTTGGACAGTAATGTCCACTCTACCACTTAACCACAAGTGTTGTGCTTGGAGGTTATGTGGGGAGTGTAAAGTTTTTTGAGGGAATTATCATTGTCCAGTAAGTTATGCAACTCTGTATTCCAGAGTTTATCGAAAGAGACTGCTATTTTTAAAACCATATTCTCTTCAATAGAGTTCAAATAAATTTCAATTTCCTACCACCAGGTAACGTACCCGCACACGCGCGAAGAGATGCTGCGTCGTGGCAAGACAGATGCCGACCTCACCAAGCATTTGGAGCGTGTGCAGCTGTCCTACCTGTTGCAGCGCGAGAACGGCTGGGACACAATTGCCGACTGGATTGACGTGCTCAGCGGCGGAGAGAAGCAGCGGATTGCGGTGAGTCGGATGACACCTAAACGTGTAGATTACGTGGTCGTTTGCACGATTCAACGCAAGAGTCGATCAGGGTTACACTCAAGTTTGAGTATCAGGAGTTGTGACTGGAATTGTTGAATCGTGTCGTGTGAACGAAAACGTAGCGTATCAATTTGGTTTGCTGATTGGTTGGGGTAATATGTAGAAATGTACGTGTATTATAATTTTGGTTGTTTGGTTTGCTGGAGATGGAATAAGGTTTCAAGTTCTCTAAGACTGTAGTACAGTACTGTAGTACTGGGTTTCAAAATTTGAAGTGGAAATTAATATTTTAAATAATATTATTCGTGTTTTGGTTCTTCTTATTTATGTAACAACCTTCGAAATTCTAAATTACAGTTTCATAGTTTTTTTTACCTTCAGAAGTTTAAATTTGTGTATAACTTAAGTTTCAAGTGTGGACATAACCTCTATTTTGAATATTTTAACCAAAATTGTGAAGAAGAGATGTTTTGGACTTTGTCTGTGTTTCAATCCTATTGTTTTTCAATCTTGTTAACAAATAAATAAATAAATAAATAATCTACTTTCAAGGACCTCTCTACAAAGCGGATTTCTGATAAGCAGTTTTTTCTTTTTTCCTTTTCCGACGGTCGGCTGCAGTTGAACAGTTGAATGTTCGAAGTCCTTGAGCTTAAACAAGAGCTGTGATTGGCTATAATACCTCTTGCCAAGATGGACCAGATAGCACTTCTTGTTGAAGCTCAAGCACAAGAGCTGTGAGCTGTAGCCGATCAAGACAAGACCGGAAAAGACAAGAACTGTGATGTTGGCTTCAGCTGTTCGACTGCGGCCGACCGTCGGATCGTGTCGTGCTAAGGAGAACGTACCTTTATTATTGAGTAAGACAAGACCGGAAAAGACAAGAGCTGTGATGTTGGCTTCAGCTGTTCGACTGCGGCCGACCGTCGGATCGTGTCGTGCTAAGGACAACGTACCTTTTTTATTGAGTAAGACAAGACCGGAAAAGACAAGAGCTGTGATGTTGGCTTCAGCTGTTCGACTGCGGCCGACCGTCGGATCGTGTCGTGCTAAGGAGAACGTATCTTTTTTATTGAGTATTCGAGGCTTCAAGACAAGACCGGAAAAGACAAGAGCTGTGATGTTGGCTTCAGCTGTTCGACTGCGGCCGACCGTCGGATCGTGTCGTGCTAAGGAGAACGTACCTTTTTTATTGAGTATTTGATGCTTCACCTTAGAAGTATACTATTCTATCGAATAGTTCCAGAACATTCCTTAACATCAATAAAGTAAGTTTGTGGTTGTTTCAGATGGCGCGCCTGTTCTACCACGCGCCGCAGTTCGCCATTCTGGACGAGTGCACCAGTGCGGTGAGTGTGGATGTGGAGGGCTCGATGTACGACTACTGTCGCGAGGCGGGCATCACACTGTTCACAGTCAGCCATCGGCGGTCGTTGTGGAAACACCATGAGGTCAGTGAGACAAAATATTAAATATTCCGAATTACTTTCTCGTAGACTCCTAACGCAACTCCTGCATTGATTGTGCCAGACTAGAACAAACTAAACCGATTTGGGTGGATGAAAATCTATTCGACCAACATAGTCTGTCCAAGCAAAGAAGACACTCTGACTCTGGCAAGATGACTGCAGATCGATCAATATTGGTTCAAAAATCATAAATTTGGTTTCAAATTGTAGATCAGAATGTTTTCTACAATTTTAGACCAAATTGATAATTTTCGAACAAATATTGACCGAGCTTCGGTCATTTTTCCATCTTTCCAGAATGTCTTCTTTGCTTGGACAGACTATACTTCATTACAGCTGAAAATTATAAATTCTGTCTCAAATTGTTGATCAGAATGTTTTCTACAATTTTAGACCAAATTGATAATTTTCGAACAAATATTGACCGAGCTTCGGTTATTTCTCCATCTTGCCAAAATATCTTTCTGGCTCGACAGACTTTACACTCCTGGAGTGTAATTAGCATATGTTTTGAACTACATGTCTGATGAGAATTGAGACTTAGAGTTGAAAGACTACAGCTGACTTAGTAATACACACTGGTATAGGTTTATTTGAATTTCTATCCTTCTCCTGTGAACCAATATGGCGGAGACTACGCATACCTGGTATTTGGGACTGTCAGTTCAGGACTGTATTTAGGACTGTCAGTTCAGACTGTGACAGTCTGATGGATGGGTCAACCTGCGGTCGAAAGTAAACTGTAAACCGACACCCCAATCGTTGGATGATGATTATTTAATCAAAGTTTATGTATTCAAAGTATTCATCACAGCCTCCCAACATTGTTAGTTTTCCATTTTTATGTATTTTTCAAGAATAATGTTTTTCATCAATCGTTCATGATTTCTAAAATTTCATGAGTGTAACTCAATCACTGGCGGCTCGTTCCCACGAAACAGGTGAAGTGCTGTACAGTAAAAGATACGGGCACTTCACCTGTTTTGTGTGCATGAGCCGCCAGTGAACTCAATAACTTTGAATCATTCTTATTCCTAGTCTACTTATTTGTAAAATGTTTGTGGAACTTCACATAAAAACTTGGTGGATTTGACAACATCTACTGTGTCTTATTCTATTATTTTTAATGAGATTTAATTATTATCTTTAATATTAATGAGAATCATTCTCATCTATTGCTAGGGTGAAATAATTGAAAACATTTTTTCAATAAACACGTTTATGTTTTGTTTAATATCCAAGAAATTTTTTAAACTCAAATTTGTTTCTATTTGTTTCAGTACTATTTGCAAATGGATGGCAGAGGATCATTCGATTTCAAGAAAATTGAGCCTGACACAGAAGAATTTGGTTCATGAGATTGAAATTGAAAACTAATTTCAATTAGGGCAGTAAACAATTAACTCTATTTATGTTTAGTAATGGATGAAGAACTGGATTTTAAAACTATTATACACTATTTCTACTACTATCATTGTGAATACTATTAATCATCAGTTTTAAAAATTGGTGTATTTTTGTTTGTTTTATTTTCTATTTATAAATATGCTGAAAGCTTGGTCAACTGAGTAAGATTAAATTTTTCTCTAGTAAAGGTGTGAAATGGATCGAATTTTGTTATTGATCGTTGTGATATTGCTAATAAAATTAGATATGATTGACGAATTTCTAGAAGTTTTTAATATTGATCCCTGTTCTATGTTTCAATACATTTCTGAATGAATATTAACCTTCCGTGAATATGATATTGTGTAGTATTGACATGACCTGAATGTGAAACCTGGATTCTGAAGAAAATGTTCACAGATATTCAATGATCTAAATATGTATCAACCTGCGAAATCAGAATTTGAAAAAGTGGAAACAAACTGATTTCTCAAATTTGCTGTTTTTTTTTAATCCTTCTTCACCAGATTTCTATTTATTGTATGGTCCAATATTTACCCTTACTTATTTCCTTTACCCTTGAAATCTTTTGCAACTTTATTTCAAAATATCAATTTATATATACAGAGAACAGAGACTTGAAGATCCCCTTCATGGATCAAGCAATAGGCCTACCTCATTCTCTTTAAAAATAAAGGTTTCCAGCATATTATATCTACCGTACCAGGACCTCTAATCGCTTTTAGTTAACTCATAGTGTTCCAAGTAGTTTTATTAGATTTACCAGTAAGTTATACCAGTACCTAAATAAAAAAATAATAAACCGAAGAGTAAAGTAATAGATTTTTTTGGAGTCAAGTTTGCAGTTTAAAACTCTCTTCATCTAAAAAATCTAAGTAATAACTCTATGTGAGGACAATTTAGTCTCAAATTTTAAAGCAGAATTTTTCCACAGTTTGAGACCAAGTTAATCATTTTTTAACCAATATTGATTGAGCTGGAGTCATTTTCCTATCTTGCCAGAATGACTTTAAACAGACTGCGACATGCGGCCTTTTCTCTTCTGTGACGTCATACAAGCCAGCTGTTTCCCGTTTGACATTCGTTGAAGCTTCAAGATTTTTGAGGTTAGGTAATTTTTGCTGTAATAATAACATGGAAGCTGGAGAAGTTGAAGTAGTGATTACAATTTGTTTACAATACATTATGATTACATTTTCATTTTGCGTGTATGCCGTGATATTTGTTGACAATTATATACTATTGAAATGTCCATCTGTATTTTGGAATTCGTTCATGAGAATGATAGCAGAAATTTCGAGAAATTATGAAGCAGCGGCATAACATTTCATAGGTAAGTTTTTCGATGAGTTTCTTCTTTCTTGCTTAGTATTCAATTGTAATAACTATTGAATTCATGATGTTATTATAATTTATGTGATCTCGGGGGTGCCCAGACATTCAAACAAGAGATCGTACTTAAACCAAAAGATGTTTTTGTCTTATAAAAGACGAGGTAATATACTTACTTCTGTAGCCTATTGTCTCTTAAGTTACTAGATTTGAGGGACTCTTAAATCAAGGCTCAAGGCACTACTGATAAACGACGCTATTTTCAACAAGCAGTGTACTATAAGAATATTAAATCTACAGAAACCCCCTTGTTTTGGAGCTAAAGAAATTACCTTTGAATCCAACATAGCCTAAAACATATTTCAATAATTATTGCACAGTACGGTATTTGAGTATAACTAATCAGATTAATCAGTTGGAGAAGCGCATGGCAAAAGGCAATAGCCTAATATGCCTACTATTTGAATAGAGGAAACAATAAACTAAAAAAACAAATATAAAAAGATTAAGAATACAAGTTAACATTTATGAATGTATTCTCAGTTATTGCAATAGATAAGTTGGTTATGACCTGATTATTGTACGTCTGCTCTTGAAATATAAACCCTTTTTTGTTATATCTAAAAAAATAATAGAGCTTATTTAGTTGGTACATTATTCATAAATCACACCTTTGACTGTCTCTACCCTATTATATTTCACTAAGTAGGCTACTCTAATTGTATTTGATCATACTAAGTTATTTGTTATTCCAATGAGTAATTCAAATGAATGTGTAGCCTATCAGCCAGCTCTAGTTTTTTTTTATTTTTTTCAACTTTTCTGCTCTCAGGTTTTCATTCGCATGACTGAGAATTGCAAAAAGAATATTCAAAAACCCTCTGACCAGACTTCAAAGATGCATTTACACTACGGTACTGATTCTCTCTGGACTGAAAACTAGTCGCTAACTCTGTTGCTGTGATTTACGGTACACCAATTATTTCTTAATAGGTAATTTTATAGTCTTGTTGATTAGAAGATAGGCTGATGTACTTTTGTAATTTCCAGTTCTATACAATGGCATAATAGAGTACATATTTGTATCAATTTAAACAAACCATTCCATTGAAACTTTATTTGTGAATATACTTTTGTCTATTGTTGAATTCAATTTATTTGCTGTATCGTGCATCTCTCGCCATCCTAAATATTATCGCATACCGTACTTCAACAAAATCAACCAGAGCAGTTTCCTTTTAATGTAAAAAGGGGGAACACACACACACTGGTGCGGCCAAGATCACGGTGCAGCGAGAGAAACACACAGAGTCTTATGGAGAAATGTACACTAACTAAGATCTTTGGAGCATTTAACTAACTAACTCTAGTCAGATCAAAAGCCAGACCAGAGCAGTATGCTTTCAATATTGAAGATGTGCTATTGATCGCATCAGTTTTCATTCCATTTATTCTAAGATACATTCACATAATCAAATAAAAGACAATATTTCAATGCTTTGGAAGATGATAAACTGGCATTGCCTTCACTAATGATGTATTGATTGATTAATTATTTGATTGGTGTATACAGCAAACAGCAGTTTTAGTTGTGATTTTGAAAAATATTTCCAGAGAAATCTTCCATTCCTTATTGGAATTTTCGTACTGTGATTCTAATATATTATCACTCTATTCTCGGTTTCAGCTGGTTAACTTGAATCTCTTAACGCTTAGATTCCCCCTGATCTTCTGCAACACATTGGACCACCTCTACAACATCCATTCAAATTTGACCACTTCTAGAAAATCCAATCAAATTAAACTGTCGTTAAATGACTCCATCCTACCCAGCCAATAACAATTATTATTCCTGTTTTGAATTGGAAATTGCTTTGTTAAATGGCGTCATCTAACAAAACTAATATTTACATAATATTATGGAATCCATTGAGGTAACGTTTCGTAATGTGATTTCACTTAACAGAGGTTAAATTTAATTGAATTTTGAGCATTATGCCAAAAATGGTGAGTTGCTGTAATGTAGATGAATGGTGCTTGCAACTCTATAAGTTGCAATAAGTTATCTATAACTTAGAGTTGTCCAAGTTGCAATAAGCTGTATATAAGTTACTCTTATAAGTTTCTAATGCTGTGGTCCTGGGTGAATTTTCACGGGTTTTATTACTTCCCTATTCAGTTATTTATTGAGTCATATTAAACTCATCTCAATAAGATATAATTTGGAAAATAAACTATAGAATCATTGGTTTTAACATGGGCCTACGTACTAATAATGACTGCAGGCAAATAGAATGAATGCTAAAATGAGAATAACATTTAACCAAGATCCTTACATTTCAAAATAGGTATCATTTGTTGACTTTAATTGGTTTTCAATGGATGGAGAACTGTTGAAGGACAATAACACTGTAAATTCCATAAAATGACCGACTCTCAAATCTTTCCTTTTCCCCTGCTATTTCTCCATCTGTAATCTGTGTGATAGCTAATTCTAGTTTACTTCAATGTTGTTTCAAGTTCTAACAATGTATTTAAATAATTAATGTGCAATCATGATAATAATTAACTGTATTAAGAGCTTAGAACTTTATACACTATTGGGCCCTCGAATGTATTTTCTTGAATATTTGAAAATGTAACCTGTAGGAGGGTATTTTTCATGGAGAGAATCTGAAAATAAGACTTTACTTTATGAATGTGTGATATTTGTGTAAAAATCCGTGTATGATTCTATGATTTATGACTGTGATTCATGATTTTTAAAAATATTTGATCATGTTATAACAAATATTTTAATAAGACTAGAAATATCTTATTATTGCAAATTTTCCAATAAATTCACTCTAGTCTCGATTTTTGATGATTCTTCATTCACCTAAAATAGTTCCTAGGACACTCAAAGTTGAGGGACTCTCAAGTTTACATTTTCCATACTTAGCATAGAAAATGTCAGACATTCTATCAAAATTAGAGGGTCCCCCAAGTTTGAGTGTGCTTGGAAAAACCGTGCATAGTTGTTTTAAAACTGTTCTCATTTCACTTGGACTGGGTTTTCACCGAGAAAACTAATTCTTGTTTTATTCATCAAGCCTACCAATTGGGAATCCATCACCAACAAACATTTTCTATCATTGTTATCTTAATTATTGTTATTTAATCTTCATTGTTTTTATTCATTAACTTATTCTTATCAATGTAAGTAAACAACTCTAACTTTGCAGTTTATTTTCAACTACCTACTGTACTTCTGTATGTATATTTCAATGCTTTTATGTGATCGTATTGATGGCATTATGTATAGGATTATAAATGTTGGCATTCAAATAAAGATAATATTGTTGTGAAAAACTAGAATTTTTTAATACATCCTAATTCAATATTTTCAAAATACCTTGGGTGATGTCACACTCGGCGGACACAAACGGACAAAAAAAATAAAAATGATTTTTTTATATTTTTTGACAAAATGGGCTCAAACGAGTGAGAAAGCTTTTGTATTGGATTAGTTGAAATCATGTCACACCAACAACTTATCCGGACATTTTTTTTCTCTGTTTGTGTCATGTTCGATCGGATGTGACATCACGCAATATTCAGTTGAATAAATCTATCTTTGCAACATCTACTTGAAAATTGGAACAGAAGCCGAGTTTATATACAGCACATACAAAGCTACAGCAGATACAGAAGAGTTGTATTTGATAAAAGAAATTTGAGATTCCCAAGGTAGGTCAACTTTTGATTTCAAGGTAAACGAATAAATGAATCAAATATTGTTCATTTTTTAAGTTTTGTATTTATATTACTAAGCGAGTAATTGATAAAAAAATGTTGAATACTTCTATAGAACAGAAATACCTATTATCTTATTATTTATTGGAAAAAATATTGATGATCTAATGAAAAACATCTAAGAAAAACATTAAACAAATTGGCCTCTATAACAAATTAGATCTACGAGCAGTGCAATTCTACTACTTTCAGAAACTGTTGAACAATAATGATATTTTGTTAAATTATTTAGAGAAATTTAGATTAGTTGTTCTCATTTTCAATTATAATACCTATTGCCTTGATCTCTGTCATCATTTCAATTATTATTTTTTACAAAATTTGAATCAAAATCAAAGTACGAGAGATTGAAAGTTATATTTACAACTCAACCGATTTTAGTTGAGTATATTTCTGAATTAATAAAAATGTCCACTTTTCTATTTGCATCAGTCCACTGACATTTTTATTATTCAATAAAGACAATGTTGTCTCGTTGATTGAGGATGTTATTTTAACTATTTTTATATCTTTTCCAACGCAATTGTCTCTATTTGAGATGTTTTTTGACATAACTATCTTTATTTTAAGATGTTCTTCGACACAATACTGTCTTTATTTTAAGATGGTTTTAGACAGTAACGTCTTCATTCCTTCTTAGTGCCGTTGATGATGGTAGCGTTCCGCCTATCTTCCGCGCTGACATCCTTGTCATTCCAGCCCCATACCTGAAATTTCACAAGAAAATATTATTAGAAAAAGATTATATAGGCCTATATATGAATTAACATACCGCACTGTATTCAGATTTAAAATTAATATTATAAGAACACTCTGCATGTGACAAAAGAAAGTGGCACCGTCCATCATAGCACCTTCCAATTAAAATGTAAGTTTATTAATGTTTTTCTACTGAAGTCTGTCCAAGCAAAGAAGACATTCTAGCAAGATGGGAAAATGACTACAGCTCAATCAATATTGGTTCAAAAATTATAAATTTGGTCTCAAGTTGTAGGAAATCCATCGATAAACTGACCTACAATAATTTGAGATCAAATTTATAATTTTTGAACTAATATTGACCGAGTTGGAGTCATTTTCCCATCTTGCCATAATGTCTTCTTTGCTCGATAGTATAGTTGCAAAGCAACAATAACCTTCAATTGGCGTCTTCTTAAATTCATTCATAGAAGGAGTAATTGGAGACCATCATGACTTCAATTTCTGATCAAATTCACAAGGGACAGAATCCTCTCTTCATGATAACATATTGAAATACCAATGTAAGGAAAAATTAGTATAAGAGAAATCTCATAATTTTCCTTTCAATATGACTTTCAAAACCACGGTTGAGTGTCAATGCATGGAAGGTATAGGCCTATCCTTGAATATCCTTCTCAGTGACGGCTAGTGCCCACAAAACAGATAAGTGCTGTACAAAGTATTAGAAACGGGCACTTCAACTGTACGAGCCGCCAGTGATCCTTCTTCAAGAATGGAAATATATGTCCTAACTCCAAAATTTCATGTGGGTAGACTAGATCACAATCATATTACAGTCAGCATATTCAATTCTATATCTGTTCAATTTAATAAATTTACGTACCCCGTATAGCCTACTCTACATAATTATTTTCCATTTAATCTGGAAGTGTAATGAATTTCATTTCAGTTTTTGTTACCTATGTAGGATTTAAGCCAATAAATAATGTTCTGATCTACTTGAATAGACTGAATAGATCTAATTGAATAGAATATGATCTAATCTGATCTGACTCTGAGCTACAATAAATCCTGTTTTCACCTTTATTATTACAAAACCACGAATTTCATTAGCTAATGTGAATGAATTCAGTAAGTTTACGTTGTAACCTTATTACTGATCATGCAAAAAATGAAGATTACTCATCTATTACCATGTGTTGAAAATGGAGTAAAGTCCGAAAGCGCTCCACGCGTGAGTAGTAGTTTAAACTTAATGTTCAAAATTTTTGACTTGAAAATTTTTGACAAAATTTTTGAATTGTGTAAAATAGTTCAGAGTGAAATAAAAACTCTTATTTAATATGTAAGTTTATTAAGTTTAAGTTTAAAGATTCTTATTACCTCAGGCTCCTTGTAAGTTCCATCTCCAGCCCTCAACGCTCTAGCCTTGATCACATGATGGGGAACAGTTTTGAGGTCGTAGGCCCAGCCGATCTTGGCGAAGAAGTCGATGAACGCGGTGGTCATGTTGAACGTGTAGAAGCCCAGCTCGCTCGCCTTGTAGTCCCAGGGGAAGGCGTGGTGGTAGTTATGCCATCCTTCGCCCAGGGTGATCATTGAGACGGGGGCGTTTTCTCTGGCCAGGATTGCGCTGTGAAATGGGAAATAAAGTGTGAATCTCATATGAAACTAATGATGAAAAATTTGAAGTTTGGAGACAGAAAGCATAGGCCTACAACCAGACTCGACATCAATATAAATTTGGAGAATTGTGAAAAAAGTTATGGTAGTTGTGTCAAACCTTGCCCGTTCTCTGGCTAGTATTGGGCTAGAAAGTTAATAAAATTGATAATTTCAAAAATGGGATGAGCGAGAAATAAAATACCGTATTTGATAAGATGTAACAAAAAAAGTGATGGATTCTGCGCCAGTCCTCACAAAGACTGATCGTTATTGAGACGATAGGGGTTTCTCTGACAAGAATACAGCGCTGGAAAATAGTGAAACAAGTGAAAGTAGAAGTGTGGAAAAAGTAGAAAATGTGGAAATATAGAAAAAAATTCACCTAAAGTGATTATTATTGAGATATTGATGAGACCTGAAGCGTTGAGGTTGACTCTGGCCAGAATTGCACTTTGTATAATAAATTAGAATAGTTTGATATCAACATGAAAATTTTCACAACTTATTGTGATGAAATAGAATAATATCCATAGAATCTGATAGCCTATCATAGAAATACTCTGATGAAACGGCTGTGCTTGAATAAGTAATGTGTATAATAAATTTGTGCTCCATCAATTATTGATGAAGTGAACAAAGAAGTTATACAAAAACTGTTCAACTCTCACTTCACACAATATCACTGATAACATAATACAGTAATTACCGTAACACATGAATTATTCTTGGGGATTCATGTTACAAGAATTAACTAATATTATTCCCTATGATAAGATTGTTTGAGTCCTGGAAGCTCTTCTCCTTCTCCAAGTCAAGTTTACTTGATCAAATAAATAGATAAATGATTAGACGATGCAGTTGAGCCAATGTCTACTCTTTGAAAAATCGGTTTGAAAACGTGTAGATGAACTTCACAATTAAATCAAATCAATCTACTAGGCATCTATTTGAGTCAACTGGAATAATATTGTGTATGCCAATATATTAATATTATATATAATATTGCTATGCCTAAGATATTAGCCTAGCGATGAATTCAGCTTAGTAGGCTTATGAGAATCATAATGCAGTAGAAATGAGAATTAGTGGGCTGGAATCAGAATGCAGCACAGAATCAAGGTCGTTGATGAGAAACCACACAAGTGAAGTTCGTTACTCGGCCAATAGAGCGAGCCATTGGGGAAAAAATATACACAGTGCGACGTTGTCAATGCTGTAGATTTCACACAACGTCTTTGTATAGTATTTCCAAGCAGAGAATACCCTCTGGCAATATGAGAAAATGACTCCAGCTCGTTCAAAAAATATTGATTTGGTCTCAAATTGTAAATCAGAATGTTTCCTACGATTGAGACGAAATCGATAATTTTTGAACCAATAATGACCGAAGCGGAGTCATTTTCTCATCTTGCCAGAGGGTCTTCTTTGTTTGGAAAGACTATACTGCCCTGCCTACAAAAGCTGTAGCTGCCTACATGTCTAAATCTGAATCAGTCTGATTGTAAACTTTATACATTTTTTATATTCAGTTTTGGTGAATCGGGTCTGCTTGTTATTTATAATTAAGTATTGAAGACACATTGTGTCTAATTATGTCCAAGTATCACAACATCTCACCTGACATTTTCTGTGATACAGACAATATTGTGCTCTTTAATTATAATTGAGTACTCTATTTTTTGAAATAATGCTTGTAATTAACACCCTACGGAAACCCTTTATGATAAAGCGGAAACCCATTTTCTTATAAGAAAATTTTTGAAGAGAAAAGCTATAAGTCATTCGTGTTGTTCCTACGATTGAGACGAAATTGATAATAATTTTTGAACCAATAATGACCGAAGTGGAGTCATGATCACTTTATGATTTTACTAAATGTACAAAATTGAAACACTCAATTGAAGCTTTAGTTATTTTAACTTGACATAATGTTATTATGCGCTCCTTGTGTGCAAAAAAGCTCATGTTGTCAACTACAGTTGTTATTTAGCTATGCCTATTTGATGTTTAGAAATCAAGAGAGAAAACAAATGTGTTACATCCACTTCTAGTAGATTACATCACGTACAAGAGACAGACGTAACTATAGTCTGTCCAAGCAAAGAAGAACCTCCAGCAAGATGAGAAAATGACTCCAGCTCGGTCAATATTGGTTCAAAAATTATTGATTTGGTCTAAAATTGTAGATCAAAATGTTTCCTACAATTGGGACTAATCAATCATTTTTGAACTAATATTGACTAAGCTGGAGTCATTTTCTTATCTTGCCACAGGCTCTTCTTTGCTTGGTCAGACTATATCTAACTTCATATGGCGTCACCTACTTTTAACAGGACTTTCAACTACTGTATAGAAATAGGAATACAGTATATAATAATCTCAGATATCTCCCAACTATAGCCAGTGAATATAAGGGTAGACCTTCAGACCTTTGTACCTTTATATATTCATATATTCACTGATGTAGCAGAAACCTATTATGGTGTTCTGTATACATTCTTATTTCTACTTCAAATTTAAACTTAAATAAAAATACACTTTCATGATGGAAATTCTAATGTGAGTGAAACTTAATTTCCATGTAAAGTGAATTTTCATTTAATTTTATTAAGAAACCTATATTAATCATAAATTCTAGAATAAAACTTGAATAAAGTTACTCACGTTTCATAAGGTCTGTTGCCGTACATGTGCGCTACACTGTTGACCAACCACGTACCATGGTAGGAGAGGACGTAACGCAGACAAACGGCCACGTGCCAGGCGGTGATGAGGTCCTCGCCCCAGAAGTACCATGGTACCACGGTGGGCATGAACAGGCAGATCACGTAGACCAGGGGCCAGTAGTACCTGGGAAACAAAAAAAATGTCACCATGAAAATATGTATAGTGGAGTGAATATGAAACTGGTAGGCATAGGCCCTTACTCATGGGCTGTTGACCCATTGAGACGGACAGACAGACATGGAAATATACCGTACACAGTCGGTCCAAGCAAAGAATATGACTCACAAGTTGAGAAAATGACTCACATAGCCTATTGGCTGTCAATATTGTTCTTAGTAGTGTTCTTAAACCTACTGTATATCTTATGAATAGCAGTTTAAATAGGTACATAATGTTTGAACATAGTTTCCAGAATTTAAACACACAGTTCAAATGTTTAATTTTAGTCTAAGCCATCAGCCAACACACTAATTAATGATAATAAATCACCATGAATCACTGGCGGCTCGTACCCACGAAAAAGATGAAGCGCCAGTATTTTTTACTGTGCACCACTCAACCTGTTTAGTGGGCACGAGCCGCGAGTGCCATGAATTAACTCAATTCATTCTTTATTTAAACCCAGGAGGGTCAAGCTCTTGTATGAATAATGTAGGATTATGAATAAGTTGTGAACTTATCTTAAAATATTGCCTTATTGTTCGATAAATAATAATTGTCTAAAATGATACACTATTATCTTATTTTGAGAGGTGATAAGGCCGGGTGCGTCTTTCATTCAAACTTTCAATAAAATTGATCCTGAAGGCGACAGAGCCGAAATATGGTATCAGACGCCTTGCCCCTGTCAAACTAGGGGCCTATTAAACAGTAATCAAATATAGTTGATCTGTTAAAACTTTAGAATAATTCAAATCAGAGTAGGCTACCCTTAATTTTTTGCCCTGAGAGAAAATAAGTATAGTTCATTTGCTATTTATGATGATTGTTGATAGTAATTGTTTCATTACACTCTAACTGATTAACGGGATGTTATTCAGAGACGTTCTGCGCCGTCACTTGGTTAAGGAAGCTAGAATAGCTTATGGTTGAGAGGATCAACATGCTAACCACACGTTATCTCTATCCTCGTTGATGATTAGGCCTATATGCTGAAAAGTGGCCTCTGATATACTTATTCATTACAATATTAAGGAAGACTACAGGCATTATATGCCCAAAACAGTCTTCACTACTATTTACAATCATGTTAACTGATGTTACATAAAATAATAACATGCAATATTATTCACCTCTTCTATAAGAAACTAGCAACCGGCTGGTAGGCCTAGGCCCTTCATGGGCTGTTAAACCATTGACAATCAGAGAAAACTATTGTTAAAACGAGATAATGTGTTCATATTGTAAATGTTTATATTGTGTAATTTATGAATGGGGAGTCCGATCTCACAAGGTGTCAAATTATCTTCTGATAAACTGAAAAACTTCAATAAATAACTTCAACTTAAACTTGAATGTTAGATCATATTCTTGAAAATACATGACTGCTCGTCGGCATTGAATCAAAAGTGAAAAAATCAACCAATGGCGCTCACTTTTTCTGGAACATAACAAGCCAATCAGCTTCGAGGTCAGAGGTGTCGATGCCCTTGCCCTTGCGAATGACCTCGGGATGTTTGTTCTGCAGCAGCCAGAGCATGTGGGCGAACCAGAATCCGCGCGCCGCGTTGTAGGGATCGGCGTCCGTCTCCTGGTACTTGTGGTGGACGCGGTGGTCCCGGGCCCATACCCACACTTTGCCCTGGGGAGGAACGAGCAAAAATGATGAAAACTACGTAATCAAGATAAAGGGAAAATACACTATTCCTTGGGAAGTGATGTGTGAAAATTTTAAAACTATCAAAAATTGTGGGCATTATAATAGTACAGTCTGTACAAGCAAAGAAGACCCTCTGGCAAGGTGGGAAAATGACTCCAGCTTGGTCAATATGTTTGTTCAAGAGTTATAAATGTGATCTTAATAGTAGAACAAATTGTTTCCTACGCAGTTTGAGATCAAATTGATAAGTTTTGAACCAATATTGATCGATCTGAAGTCATTTTCCAATCTTGCCAGAGGGTCTTCTTTGCTTGGACAGACTGTAGTAACAACAGTGAATAACACAATTTGACATAGGCCTATTTTATAGGCCAGTCAACACAATATAATACAGTAAAAGTAGAACAAGGTTGATATACAACACAACTACAAACATCCACAAAACATTTTGCACCAACTTTTACAATCCTGTGAGCTAGCCCTCATACATTTCAAAATCCATTAGATAGATACCTATATTCTTGAATGAATAAAAGGGATTTTAACGAGAAATATTTCTAAAATAGTTCTGAACCTTCTGTAATCAAATTATTGCCAAATTTTAATCGGAAACCTATATAGGTACCCTAATGTTTCATATAGATTACATTCATTACAATAATTTGATATATTGAATATGGTTCATTATCATATAATATTATTTATTCCTATTTGTAGCATTGAGTTTGTTAAATGTTGTTTATTATAACTCATATGTATATTATTATTTATTGTTACAATTGCGACTTATATAAAGTATTTTAAGCAAAGGTGATAAGTGGATGAAGATGTTTAAGTTACATAGTGAATGAATGAAGATGGATGATGAATGTTCACATTACAATTTTAACTTTAAAAACACCTTTCACTTTAAAAAATCCTGAATTTTGATATAAGTTATAATAGTCTATTCTATCATTGCTTGTTGTATGTTGTGTTGAGAGTTGAGAATGTCCTAAAGATTGGTCTTTTCTCACTCATCCTCTGTCTGATCACCAATGCTTAAGATGTAATTATAAATTGAAATTGACTTATTTTTCCAAACTGACCTCGAAGGATAGTGTGAAGAAGAACATGAGAAGTGCCCTGAGTGGGAAGTTAGCCTTGTAGGCGCGGTGAGTCCATAATCTGTGTACCCCCGCTGTAATTCCAATCTTTGTGATCACGTAAAGGAATGATACTGGAAAAACAAAGCAAATTATTAAGCATTAATACATTAATTGATAATACTACAGATTTTTTTCAATAGAGCTTCGACTCTACACTGTATCAATTCAGGCAGTATACCGTATGGGTCTAATAATTCAAATTCAGCAATGTAGAAGCATGAACTTAAATCATGTTTAAATCAGTTTAATGTGAATCATTTCAACTGAATCATAAATAATACAAAAAGTATCCAATATTATTCATCATGATTGGTACTCTATTAATACATTTATTGATGATGCAAAGAAAACTTTCACAAGAGCTCTGAATAAACTGTATCCAATCAGGTCTAATAATAATTCAAATTTTATGTAACACGCATGAAGGGATAGCCTGGATTCACTTTTGCTCATAAAATATGAGATACTTTTTTTGGTGTTCTATTTCAATAGAAACATTATTCGATAATTTACGCGGTGCCGTAGCCTCCTATCTATTTCAAGAAATAAATATATGAAATAAACACTTTAGACAGGTAGAGAGAAACATTTGAATAGGAAATATCCAGCCTCAAAAATGGTAAATAGGCTATATGTAGAGCCTATTCTTATTTTAAATGTTAATCTCAGTACCCTTTTTTAATTATTTTTATTCATGCATTCAAAAAAATATACTGAAATTAACATAAAAAAAACAGTAATAAAGTAGCCCTAAGATAAAGGGAACATGTAGAGTACCGTAGCCTTTCGTAGGAAAATTGGTTCATTTGAGAACATTGAAATTATTTTTGAATAAGAATTGATGTTTCAATGTTTGCCTTTATTGTGTGCGTTCTTAAATATTCAACTTGCAATACAAATCACAGCAATCTTTAGACATATTTGTCTATTTCCAATCTTTCCTGTAAATATCTATCACAATCTAGTACCGGTACATAAAACACAACAGGAATTCTATAAAAAAAGTTTCATGATCACCCATCATAAATAATTATTATATTTCATTGAAATTATGCTTCAGTAGAGGAAAACTATATAAGTCAACATTCATGATTAAATTTTTAACTGTACCGTATTCAATGCTTCAATATGAATAGATTGTACCTACAGTGCAATGTTGCAATTTTATTAGGCCTTCTATTAAAGGGGGCTATCTGCTTTAAGCATGCCGGTATTAAACGATAATATTTATATTATCATAGTTTATCATATGAAAAGAGATGTAAATACGAAGTCATATTTTCATCTCTTCATATTGAAGGAGACTATGCTTCAAGTAATGTGGTAAATTATTTTTAGAATATTTTTATGTCTTACCGAAAGCAAACGTCTGCCATTTTGTGTTGGTTAGCGCCAAATATACACCGTAGACGGATGCAATGTGGAAGTAGGTAAGGGTGAACACATTACGCCAGAAGATCTTCACCTTGTGCTTGAGTTCCGACGGCTTGTGCACAATTGTCTCGGGAGCTTCATCCTCCTCGAACAGCTGGCCGGTTGCTACTGTCATTTTGCTAGAAAAATGGGAAAAATAATATAATTCAAGGAGAAATATACTGGAAAGGCTTGTGAAAATAGGATTAGTATATATAGAATAGAATCGCTGCCTTTATAGAATAATTCACAGGATAATTATTATTACTACAAAGTGTTGTTTGTAGAGATAATAGGCCTATATAATTTGTAGAAAGAGGAGTAGGAAATATGTTAGGAATAATTCAAGGTATAAAATTAAATTGAAAAAAATTCCTTCTAGAAATATTTTCTACCTTTATTTCAACTGTGAGGGCGAAGTTCTATTATAGGGCGCATTGTGAATTCACTGACAGTTCCAACTGACAGTTCGGACTGTGACAGTCAGAAACTGTAAGTGAATGGGGAAACCGGCAGTCCAAAACAGCTGTAGACCTCCATTCTGATCATTGATATTTGAAATTTGTCAGATGATTGTCAGTATACTGTGAACAATCAAACTTTCAGTGGATATAAAGACCCTATATCGACCCTCAAATAGAAAATTCCCTCTCTCACAATTAAGTCTCGAGTGCTGAAACCCCACTACGGTATGAATAGGAGGAGAAACCATATCAGAAAGCTTAAAAACCTCGAGGAGGACCTATTAACGATAGTTACTTCTTGTGTAATCTTCTGAAGATGAGGCTCAGGGTCTCGAAACGTGTCCGACAAGCTCATAACCGTGAATATAACTACCGGTGCTTTTGAAGTGAATGTTTTTATTATAGATAAATTTTTATGTTTATAAATTTCCATAAATTGAGAAACCTGGGCCTATATGGAAATACCTTAGAGATTTGATGGATTGTATGAGAAATTATGTAGGATTATACATGAGGAATGATACATGATTATATAAACACCCATGGTTGGAGTAAAATAAATATGTCGACTTGAAAAGCAACTGATATTTTAGGATTAAATACTGATACCTTTCTCTATAATACTGATGATATCACTACCGTATCTAAATATTCATATATTGAAGTTTTGGAGTATTTTCTGTCCAAGCAGAGGGACCCTCTGGCAAGATGGGTAAAATGACTCAAGCTCGGTCAATATTGATTTAAAAATTATCACTTTGATCTCAATTCGTAGGAAAAAATAGATCTACTTTCAAGATCACATTATTTACAATTCTTGAACAAATAATTGACCAAGCTGGAGTCATTTTCCCATCTTGCCAGAGGGTCTTCTTTGCTTGGACAGACTATACCGTTACGCAATATCGTACAAGAGAAGAAGTTGATAACATTCCAAAAAATTTCATTTTCACAACAAACGATTGAATTATTATACAATAATTTTGAAGATGATCCTCCAACTTTACTCTCTGAAATCTATCTACCGTAGGCTACATACCGCATACTACCGTATTTATAAATTCGTTTAAAATTAGTAAGAATGATTATTTGAAGATTATGGAAGATATGGCTGAGAAAAGTATGAACATTCCTTGAACTTTTGTAGTACCTATTTGGAATGTGATGTATTGGAATGTTTTTTAGCATAGGCCTAGAGTTATGATAAGAGATGAACGGATTTTAAGAAAGTAAGAAATGAACAGATTTTGGCAAATCTGATTGCGGATCAAAGAATAATTGAGCAGTATAGTTTTCACAAAACTACTTGTGTAGTTTTTATAGAAAATAATATTATTTCTCTCGAATAAATAATTCCAGTTAACACCGGATACAGTAATTACTCGTAAAAATCAATTTAAAGTGATTTTTCAACGAAAAAGTTGAAAAATGTGTGAAAAAAAGAATAAAAAATATCATCCATTGTTAGATTAAAGTTCACGCTGCATATTAGTTCAAGTTGAAGGTTATCTTCATTTAACTATTATTCAGAATATTTTTAAATGTCCAACAATAATTTAATAATAATAAGTTAATGTCTCTTTGTTTTATGTAATCTTCACGTGTTCTTTTGTAGGATGATCAGCTTTTGTATTTTTGCCAAAATGAGGGAATCATGTGCGATTTCTTATCTTTTATGTGCGCAAAATTTTTAGCGATTTCTTATCTTCAATGAGCGCAAAATTCTTGAGAATTTTATTGTTTCTTATCTGCTGGGGGTCTAGAGGGTTAGAATGTATAGAATTTTCTAAATACTAAAATTCCAAAGTGTATTATCTCCTAAATTTCTGCGAACAATTTGAAAGCGTCCACTTTTATGTAATTTTATTACTACTCAATTTTTCAAGCTGTGTAATATGAGGATAGAAGAATGAAAAAACTAGAACATTTCACATGAAATTGGACGATATGGTAATAAAATTCCACAGTGTATTATCTCCTATAGCTAATTTCCTTCAAGTTTATTTCTCAGGCTTGAGAAAAACAAATTATTCAAATAAATTAATCAAATGATCAATATAAGATTAGAATTTTACAACAAACAAGATTCTTCAAATACAGCATATTGGACTAGATTTGAAACATTTTATGAATGAGCTTTAAAGCAAATATGGGAAATTACATTACAATCTTACAAAATTCAAAATTCAATGTTACATAAGCTCTCTTGATTATTCCTTGATAATTTTATGTATCATAATTAATATAATTGAAATGCTATTATATACTATACTATAATGCGAATACTGTGGATGAGTGGGATATAATTTTATCCATACTAGATCAATAATTTTTTATTTCACATAGCAATAACTTATCAAGAATTCATCTATATAGGTAGACAATATATTATAGAATAACAATTTATTGTTATCTTGATTTATCCAAATACCACATCAATAAATCAAGAGTTTGTGGGCGAAGTTGAGGCATGTAATGCCTCTTCCACTCAACCCACAAACAGGTAGGTACCTACTTGACAATATCCATACTACATTCCAAATTCTACAAAAGTTCAAGGAATGTTTAGGTAGGGTACCTCAATTGAAAGAAAGCCTATCGGCAGAAGTCAAGTGAATTAACGGTTGGAAAATGCTGAGTGTTATTAATACATAGCTCTATCAGGATAGACGGCGAGCGGTCTGCAAAAACATGTAAAATATCCTTTATTAGGCGGAGTTAGGGCTAGGAAGTCCTTTCTACCACTCAACCTTAAATTGAGTCGAGACGTATTGAGTCGAAATGCAACATCAGCTAAACAGTTTCGCTCTTTCAGACCGCTCTGACTATCCTGACAGAGCTGAGCATTAACTACAGTCATCGTCAATCGTCAATTTCGTTGATGACTTCTACACATATAGCTGACACCAAACAGTTAGGCGGTTTCGTCTGTCTCTTGTACGTTAAGTAACCTACTGACAGATGATGTTGAGCATCTCTTGTACCTTTTGATTCCAAAAACGTCATCCAGGCTTAGCTAAATGACAGTATATAGCTCTAATATGACAACATCAGCTGTTGCAAAATGAGGAGCAGACGAAGCCATCCAGCTTTGACGTCAGCTCTGTAGCCTACAAAGTGTAATCTCGAATTTGAGATTCGTGATTGATATACGTTTATGTGGGATAAGAGATTGAAATTATATAAAGTCGATTTTTCAAGTTGCTGTGGACTTTGGATGAACTTTTTGATTTCAGGAGAGAGTTGCAATCAGTCTTTAAATAAAATAAGTAGGTAGGGAGCTTTAAGGGAAGCATTAAAGGAGCTTTAAGGGAGCTTTAAAATAAGTAGTGAGCTAAGTAGGGACCTATTTGTTAAAAATATTACATACAAGACACTGGAGGCTCGTGCCCACCAAACAGGTGAAGTGCTCGTATCTTTTATTGTACAGCTCTTCACCTGTTTCGTGGGCAGGAGCCGCCAGTGATACAAGATCTAAATCCAAAGGTGCAAAATTTTGACTAGAGAAGGTTCCTATTTGCAGTTAAAGCTGCGTTTATTCTCAAGTATCGATTATTGATTGGAATTCATAAATAAATAAATTGTCAAGGTAATAAATAAGAGCACAAAATTGGTTGTCAATTTAATGTTGTCAAATATTCTAACTTGCATATTTTTCCTGTAGAATTGACAACATTTTTGTGCCCTTACTTATACATCTTTATACCTTTTTATGGGACAAGTACAACAACAATATAAGCTTATCTGAAGGAAGTTTAAATCATAATGTTCTTCGAACAAAAAATAATAAATAAATAAAACAAGTAGGCCCACTTACTGCACTTCTAACAATCTCTGCATCCTATATAGAGTAGTCACTGTAATATATTGCTGAGCACTGAGAGCCTACTGAACTCTATCTTGGCACGGATGATTTGAGAGTAATTTATAAATAGTGGTTGAGGATAGACTATATTCTGTCAAAGCAAAGAAGACATTCTGGCAAGATGGGAAAATGACTTGAGCTCGGTAAATATTGCTTAGAAACTATAAATTTGGACTAAAGTTGCAGGAAGCATTTTGATCTACAATTTGAAACAAAATTTATAATTTTTCAACCAATTTTGATCGTGCTGGAGTCATTTCCCCATCTTGCCAGAATGTCTACTCTGCTTGGACAGACTAACTATGGAATCTCGCTTTGCAAACATTGACATTGAAGAGTACTCCCTTCTGTATGAACAATTTCATTGATTTCTCAAATTTTACCATTTTATGAGTAACTTATTGTTGTCAATCCATAGTTAATATTATTATAAGAATAAGAACAATTTTTATTGTCATAACTCATGTATAAAAACAACAATGTTCAAATTAAAAAAAAAAAATAATTACACTCATTGTTAATAAAGAAAACATATAAAAAACAACAGAGTTATGTTAGAGGCACTTCATTAGCTACAGTATTATATAATACTTTCTGACTCAGCTGCCAATAAAGTATAGATGAAGTTCATTTCCAAAAATTTTAATGAAGGAAAAATGTGTATCATTTATGATTTGAAAATGATTGACTTTGTTACTCATCAGAATTTGGAAAGAAATAGTAAACATGACTTGAGCCTGTCTTTTACTATATCTACATAGATCTATATGATTATCTACGACAATTCTATTGATAAACAGGGATTAAGATTTCATAGTTACATGATTAAATCTATCATAGAAAACAGAATCAAAGTCTTGTAGGTTTTTGTAGAACACATACCGGTATTTATTGAAATGGGAAGGGACTATTGGGAAAGTCTTTTGCTTTAGAATAATAATGATAATTTTTGGTAATAAACTGTTGAAAATACTCCATCTCACAACATTTTTATGAACTTCTTTTTTTATAAAGATAACTGAGTTTTACTCTTGTATGAACGAATATTATCAAGCTTTAAAAAGTAGACGGGGACAAATTTTATTCTTTAAACTAAAAATTTAAAGTTTTGAACATTGGCTTAGATCATCTGAAAAATGTCATAATTTGCATATATCTCCAAGTTTTCGAAAAAGAGCTCATAGGCGTACTTTTGTATTAGTACAATATATGTAGAGTAGAATATCTATACATACAGTACCTTTACTTAAATGTAGTGTAATTTAAGCAGTTTTTACTGTTATTTATACAGTTCTATGTTTCTTGAAAAGTTATTTCCAATTATGCAATTAAATCAATAATAACAGAACAAAATTGTGGGATTCAAAATCCTCGATTACCGCACAGTCCCAAGAATATTTGAAATTATTGATCAGTAAGTTGATTTTTTGAAATATGACTAGCCGGTCTACAAAGTGACAGCCAGTTATTACACTATAAATATATCTTTTTTTATAAATTTCACAACGACACTTGAAAAATTATATTAATTGAATTAGCATATATATCCCTTATTCTTATCACATATAAGGCTACTAATCTTCAATCTTACTTCAATTATAATATATTATTTCTTTTCATTTTATAATATTTATTAGAGTGAGTTTTCTACTTACATTTTAGAAATTCCTCAAGTGGTTGAGGATCCAAAAATCTTTTGGAGGTGTTGTACCGAACACGGGCACTTCAAAACAGACCGAATCCGAATTTTCTCAGCTCCAACTTCAATTTCAAATCTTGATAACGAAAATTTTTTGAACTGACCACCCGTCATGTGATCCAATTTCAGCCAATCACAGACGAGCATTTCAACTGATAACATTTCGCATTGTTCAATTCATACGTACAGCACTCTTTGGAAATTGTGCCAAAAGATTCAAAGCACGTTATCAACATATGATTGACAAAAAATAAGATCTCAATAATAATATATTGTAGAGCTAACGTTATGATATAGTATAGACTGTCCAAGCAAAGAAGACATTCTGGTAAGATGGGAAAATCACTCCAGCTCGGTCAATATTGGTTCAAAGATTCTGAATTTGGTCTCAAATTGTAGAAAACAACTTGATCTACACTTTAAGTTTACATTAATAATTTTTGAACCAATATTGACCGATCTGGAGGCATTTTCCCATCTTGCCAGAGTGTCTTCTTTACTTGGACAGACTATAAGCTATAGTCTGTCCAAGCAAATAAGACATTCTGGTAAGATGGGAAAATTACTCCAGCTCGATCAATATTGAATCAACAATCATGAATTTGGTCTCAAATTGTAGAGAACATTCTAATCTAAAATTTGGGATTAAATTCATAATCTTTAAATCAATATTTACTGAGCTGGAGTCATTTTCCCATATTGCCAGAGTGTCTTCTTTGCTTGGACAGACTTTCAAATTAGTGCTATTATTATTTTTTATTACCGTAATACAAAATATATGTAACTTACATAGCCTAATCTGAGAAATTGAATAAAAAACAACGATAGAATATTCTTTTATTAATGATTGCAAGAGTTATATTACAAATAAAAACTGTACAATTCATTGTTTGATTGGGCATGACGATCATGAACTTTTTTGTTTGAAAAATTATTGTAATTGCCGCATTTTTTCAAATGACATCAACATAAACATAAATTTTGCAATCAGAATAACTTTCTATGTGCGTCTTTCATTATTCGGTTCTGTTCGCAGTTTATGACTTCGTGGGAGAGTTTATTATAGGAGAGAATTTCAATAAAAATATTTTTAAAGTTGTTGATCATGTTGACTGAGACTTGAATGAGATCAGGTCCTATATTGTTATTCATATAGAGTTCAATTAAGCCTTTTGTTGTCCATATAGAGTTCAATAAGGGTCTGATTCGTTTAAAGTTGAAAGAGTCTTATTTGTAAAAAATAATGGGTGGCTCGTTGGAGGAGTGATAAAGCGCCGGTCTGATAACCAGGTGGACCCTGGTTCGAATCCCAAGCGGAGAACAATTTTTGACCAGAGCACAAGCACATAGATACGACCACCCCGTCTTTCGGAGGAGACGATAAGCCGTCGGTCCCGACTACCTAAAAAGTAGTCGTCATCTATCATCCATTTCATGATCAACTATGATCATAGAACTATTATCGTGTAATACCGGCCTTAGGGTCTGATTCGCTTAAAGTTGGAAGAGTCTTATTCGTAAAATCTGGATTGGAATCAGTCCTATGTTATGAATGATTGATAAAAGTGGAATAGATAGTATAAAGGTATAGAGGCTGTATAATATACTGATTATGCAGTATTTGTAGTTTCAAACTATGTTAAAAAGTCTTGTAAAACAAGAAAATGGTGAACTCACACTAAACATAGTAGAATATTGTAACTGGAGAAGATCAATATAGTAATCAAGAAAACTTTTGGATGAACATTTTTCAACTCAGATGTTATTCCATATTTGTGAGTAGGTACCCATTTCCAATTTTTCTAAGTGGAAGGCTGCACAAAAATATTTGAAAAATTGAAAAATTTGTCCGGTGAGGTGATAGGACAGTGACAGACCACACACGTTCTCTCTGCTCCACAAAGATGAACTTGAAGCAGTTCATCAACCTTTTTTGTACAGGTTCATATTATAATGTTCATGAAATAATATGTACTGTAACCTAGGTGAAAAATCAGACACACTCCTTTTTTGTTTGTCCGCGTCTCAACAGCCCACGAAGGGCCTAGGCCTACTAGCTGGTTGCCAGTTTACTGTACAGTCCGTCCAAGCAAAAGAAAACCAGACGAGAAACGACTCCAGCCCGGCCAAGCCAATACCGGCCCAAAAGCTATGAATATTCTCAAACAGAACCAACAGTCCCCGAACCAACACCGAGCGAGCCGAAACCACACCTCGATCACCCCGCCAGAATATGTTCCAGTTTCCATTGCAAATATAATAATCAAATTTTGAAGTTCTGAATCATAATAGAAACATCTTGTTTGCAAAGAAAATGAAGAATATATCATGTCAAATTTATTGTTCTTATTATGGCTTCCATACTGACGTGATGATTCAATAATCACACAGTATACTATTCTCAAATTTTATGTGAGAAAATTGTTATTAAGAACTTGTTGAAGCCTCTTATAATTAAGTACCTATTTAATATTGCCAAATATGTTGTGTCCTGATGAAATCATAAAAAGGGTAGCTTACGGTAATTTTTATCGATATTAAGTTCCAACAGAGCCTGCTGATTTATGTTGAGGATAATTTGAAAAATTTATTCAAAGAACTGGGGTGGTCCATATAGTCATTACACTATAGGAATAGAGGTAATTTGAGTACTAATCATTAGTAATCACTATTCTATCAGTAATCTTACACAAATAACATTATTCCTATCACAGTTTCCATGAAGGTATAGTCTGACCAAGCAAAGAAGAGCCTCTGGCATAATGGGTGGGAAAATGACTCCAGCTTGGTCAATATTGTTTCAAAAATTATCAATTTGATCTCAATTTGTAGGCAACAATTTGATCTAGTATTAAGACCACGTTTATAATTCTTGAACAAAATATTGACCAAGCTAGAGTCATTTTCCCATCTTGCCAGAGGCTCTTCCTTGCTTGGACAGATTATAGCATCCCAAGCGGCAGCTCGAGACGCGCCGCTTGAGAATGTTTGCCACGATATCTGCTCTGTAAAATTGCTCAATATTTACTTCCAGAACACTTTAGAAATAATTATGGAGAATGGAAGTTTTAAACATCACCATGTTAAACGTTTAGTGGCAACTAACCCTTTGTGCAAAATACATTTGTATTTTTGCGAGATAATATTCTTATTCTTTGAGAAAATAGAGGTCTTTTACATGTTAGCTGGGAATATTAAAGTTGAGTTAAAAGTTGAAAATTCAAGTGAAAGACGACCAAGAGTTGGCTACTGATAGTGAAAATCATACTGATGTAATGTTTTTGTTTCTTTTATAAAATGTTGTAATTATATATTATTCACAGGGATCGATCACCGACATACAGTCCAATATCTGGACCTTATAATATTGGACTGCATATCGGAGATAAATCCCAGTGAATATTGAAGTCAGCAGCTCATCATAGATCAAGAAACCACCTCATCCTGTTGTATTTATATTTGACGCTTGTATTGTACCTGAAGACCTCAGATGTGGCTACAATAAAGTTTCTATTTTATTCTATTGATATGTATCAAATGTAATTGACTTTTGTATCCTCTTATTGCTGAGAATAAAATGTAGAACCAAGATTTTCTAGACGAAAACAAACGCCAGAAATACTGACTGTAACACACGCAGACACGTGTGCGTCACGTTATTCGATTTATTATGAATTCAATTTGCAAAATAGTTTGAAAAATAAAACTTAAAGGTCAAACTGATAAATGAGCCATTGTTCAATCACGTCCTAGCAGTGACCTTGAAAATTGACGACCTCTCGTCAACCAGCCAATCACGTGTCTTCTTGCGAACTGTCATAAAAAATTTATCATAAAAAATCCATCATCGATCATCGACCTACCAATTTATGACGAAATTATTCCATTCATAATATAAATTACGTAGTTGTAAAATTGCCAAAATCTACAATAATTGTATAATATGTTTGGTTTATAATGCTAGAAATTATCTTAATATTTATTTTTTAATATAAAATTTAATTTGTATTTGATTATTATTTAAATATAATACGATATCTATATATGTACATTTATATACATCAATCGATCTATTTTTTATCATAGCCTATAATATTATAAATTTATTTAGTAGCCTACTTAAGTCTTATTAGTTGTAAAATCTAAATTGATGCTGTGGAACTTCATAATAGAATGAAACACAGTTTGAAATATTGTCTATTCCATCACTTTTATTCATTCATATAAGCAGTGGAATAGACAATTTCAAATTGTTCAGTTTCTTTGATAATTACAATAACGCTACACCCAAAGAAGATACTTTACTTTTTTAGGCTACTTCAATTAGTATATAATCATGTGAACTGAAAGATTCATGTCATGAGATGTTCAGGGTTCAGAGTCTTCCAATATCTTTGCAGAAGCACAAAATGATGGTTTTCAATTTTTTCCAGGATATTATTATACATAATTAATAACTTAGTCATTATTGTCATCATTTAACGTTATTATATCAATAATTGATACAGCATAATAGTATATTATCATTATACGCACAAGCCAAGGCGGAGTCCATGTTGGCATCACCCTCAGAAAAAAATAGAATGCAGGACTATTGATTGATTTGGAAAAATGATAAAAAAATAGTTATTCTCTTTATATTATGTCCTTTGGAGAAAGAAACTTGTATCAGGTTAATTCGTTTTTGAATGCAAAATAAAACTTATATGATTTAGATAGATTTTAAACCATTAATAAGAAGTCCAGTGCAGTCATTGTCAAATAGAACATCTTAAGTGTTTTCCATAGATACACGTCAGTAAATAATAAATTATTGTGAGAATGGAGATTTTGTAGATATATTTATGTTCAAAATCATGTAATAAAGGAAAATACGAATGTACATTGGACTTTCAACTTCTTCACATAGTGTACTGTTCTATTTTTACCACTGTAGGTATATAGTCTGACCAAGCAAAGAAGAGCCTCTGGCAAGATGAGAAAGTGACTCTAGCTTGGTCAATATTGGTTAAAAAATTATTGATTTGGTCTCATATTGTAGATCAGAATGTTTCCTACAATAGAAACCAAATCAATAATTTTTTAACCAATATTGACCGAGCTGGAGTCATTTTCTCATCTTGCCAGAGGCTCTTCTTTGCTTGGTAAGACTATACCTAATGTAGATTCGTCTTTCTCCTGTTTTACAAGACTTATAAAAGTTTATGATACAGGCTTCAGATTCATATGTAAGCAAAACAGGAGATCTAAAAAAAAAACTTCGAAACCCTAACTTGACCTTATATCAATCATGGATTCTAGTGTATGGCAGTCATAATTCTGTACAGGTATGATTTTCATTCATTATTTCCATTTAGAATAGTTTAATGACATTTCATACATCACTAGTGCTTCGCTCTGCTTTCTGGTTTTATTTCAAATTGGAAATTAATAAATGAGAAAAATTCAGATTGATTAAACTTCAAAATTTATTCACAAATATAGGTATATCACATCTACAATAAACTGTTTTGCTCTCATCCACTGACAGTTCAGACTGTCAGTCTTGGACTATATACATATTATGTCTCTTATTCTATACAGATGGTAGATTTTTGCCTAATTTTATAGTTAATCCCATTATTTGTTTCCATCCAGCATGTCTTTAGCTTCATTAATTTTAGCCGCAAGATAAGGAGATCCACCTCTGTCAGGATGATTCAACAGCATAATTTTCCTATGAGCATCCTGTAAAAAATAAAATTCAGTTGGTAAAAATTATAATGAAATTCAGTTGGATATATGGATGAGATAAATGACTTGATTAAGCTACATCAGGCAGTTTTGAGTGAAGTCGGCCTGAACAAGAAGGTACGTC
Organism: Sogatella furcifera; assembly: GCA_017141385.1. NCBI lineage: Eukaryota > Metazoa > Arthropoda > Insecta > Hemiptera > Delphacidae > Sogatella > Sogatella furcifera. The sequence continues at coordinate 16,785,138 of CM029558.1, read as the reverse complement.
CAATTCAGTAGCTGATAGAGAGACTGTGAGAAGAGTTAAAAAAGAAAAAAAAAACTATGAAATTTATTCTCAAGATTGATGATTAGTATATTGATCAATATTGAATTTTAGTAAGTCTTATTATATTTTCGGCAGGAAATTGAGCCGTGAGTACACTAGAGTTGGACTCACACGTTATTCAGTAGGAGTTTGTCTCACTATCTTGTGAGGCAGAGTTATTACACAGAGAATGAGTTTTGTTCTTTGAGAATGAATTTATCAAGAGGTGTTCAGGTGTTACCAGTCGCCTCATAGCAGTCATGAAGTGACCAGTTTTAATTAATGACAAAGCCCAAGTTGGGCTATCTTTTTGTTTGTTTGATGTTCACTAAGAAGTTTAGTGAAAGTTGACATGATCTCTCAGGTATCCCTGGACATAGATCGAGCATTGGAAATTGAAAAATATCAATACCTCAAAATACAAATTAACAAAGAAATTTCTACCTTTATTTTGAGTTTGCTAGAAGTAGGAGATATCCCCAGTATAAGGCTAGCTTCCCTCCTTGTCATCTTGGGCTCAAATCCTCCCACATAGTATTTCCTATTGGCGAAGGCCTAGAAATAAACAAAAATTCAATTGTATTTCAGAAAATCTAACAGAATCAGAAAAAGACAAGACAGTATGTTATTATGTTTTCCAGGGAACTTTAAATAATAGATCAAAAAATGAAAATTGTATCCTATTTATAAGTTCAACAGAAGGGTGATTGATAAATGTCCGTATTATCAATAGTAGTTCATCAACAAACTTTTGATGATTCTTGCAGATTCTCTAGCTCTATTATAATAGATGGCGCTATCGAATGCATGGAGTGGTAATTATGGATTGTATAAGCATACATTCCTACTTCTTAAAATGGCTACTCTATCCATTCAATAAAACAGCTGCAATCTTGGAAAAAGTCCCTTTTCTCCTGTGAGGACAGCATCGAAAATTGGGAGAGTCCTTGAGATGCTCCTTTAGGACAGTCTACAAATTTGCAATGCTGAATCAGTCCCTCTGGTTTGTGTTGTCTTGTTTCATCTTATGTGAAAACACCCTCACTGGTCTAAACGGTGTAGGAGATTGGTGGAACATTGGTGGTACGAAGAGACAAATAATCAAGGACGAATGCCAGAGAACATGTTTGGATGGACGAACGGAAGCTATCACTTGAAATCAACCACTAAACAGACATTCAATAGGCGATTTTAGAGTTTCAATACCGTACTCACATTTCCATCAACTTTGGGTATAGTTTTCAATGTTTCTGCCATTCTCTGCGATATTTCCGGAGCCATTCTTAGCAGATATTTTCCACTATAGCCGACTACGACCAATCCTATACCAGCAATGATAGCACTACTAGCCTGCAACAGAGATTAGAAACAATTATAAAAAAATGAATGAATTTGGATTTGAATTGAGATTGAAGTTAATTTACTGTTCTACTGATCACATTTTTTACAGTCATGAAGATGAAGATTTCATACAGATCATTTTTTAGATCATGAAGGATAATGTGGATAATGGAACATTGGAGTGGGGTTGCCCTAGACACGGCGGAGCTTCTGCTAGTATGATACAAGACACAAGGGACAGCCTCAGGCTTGATGTGTCGCACCAGAGACTGAGCCGAACTCAGACCAGCCTGGCACACATGTCCATCAGCCGCTACAAGCTGTCTCTGCTGGCCAATAATCAGCCTGCTGTGAATTTTTGAAGGGCCCCGACAAATTTGCTGCTGGATCACCCCTTCTCTACTAGGTCCATGAGTTTTTCATGTAGGAGTAGCGAGGTCCAGCCCTTATTTTTCCATTTGATTGTTTGCCTTATGGAATTTATGTTATATATTTTATTGCTGTCTTGCCTCATGGCATTTTTGCCACTTGTGACCCCCCTTATAAACTAGCTAAACTAATACTAGTGACTAATCCTCTTGAATATTTTCCCAAGTCATTTCAATAGATTATTGTTAACATTTGAATTTTTTGATCGATTCCATTGTAAGAACAAACTAACTCAAGTCTTTAAATCTATTGAATAAACAATAAACATGAAAAACAACTTAAGTTTTGTAAGAGCACTTACCATTTTTCCAGAGCAATTTCTACACACAGTTGTTTCGAATGATTGTGTAACTCAATTATTTACCCTCAAATGAAACAAATCGTCATTCCCAAGTAGGAATTGTGCCAAAATTAAATACAAAATAAACAATTTTGTTTTCTTTGAGTTTTAATAAGAAAGTAAGGTTAAGACATAACCTCAATCAACAACAGCAGCTGATGAATTGAAATTCCTCTTGATATCAATAAAAAATAAGTTGAAGGGGTTTCAAATTATTCTAATCTCAGATAATAGGAAATGATTTAATTCAATCAATATAAAATTTATGATTTTCTCAAGATTGATATCATAACATAAAAAAAGCATAACAAACTAGGATTTAGTAGGCAGTGTCCGGGTCCGAGAAGATCCAGATTCAGGATGCCACGCTAAACAATTCTTCGGTCAGTGACTTGTATCCGGAATTTAGTTATTTTTCAGAATGTATTTAGTGAATTAATAATTTAACTGGTTAGTTCGTTTTTCTACTAAAATTTTTACCCATTGACATCTTGAAATTTGAATTTCCAGTCCATTGTAAAGATTTATTCCTCACCGAACTGCCTTACATTCCAGTTGAGATTTGATGTTTGTTGTGAATTTTCTGTCAGTTGTCGATCTGTCATCATTTTTGACATTTCATCAATTCCTTATTTCCTTTCCATTCCACTTTTCTCACTATTAATTTATATTTACAAGCTCAATGAAACTTATAATATTGCGGTGAAAACCAAACATAACCTATAATTTACAAGTGGCGTCTTTTTGGCTTACGTGGACTACACCCTTATTGGACCGGCTCAATTTGTTTGTGTCTACTATTATTATATTTGAAATAGTAATATTAATCTCACATATTTATCAGTGGTGAATTTTAAATAAATGTTTTACCTTGTTTTTACAGATAAATTGATACCATTACTTCGTTTGTGTTCAAATAAAAATGGCTCTACTCAAATCGAAAGGATTCAGAATGTCTCCTGAAAAGCAGGAGACACTTCTCAAATTGAGTATTTTGTCTCTAGCTGCTATTCTTTGTAAGTATGCACTTATCTTATTCTCATATTAAGCTCATTGATCCACTAAGTTACCAACTTGATCAAATTGTAAGATTGTTAATAAGATTACCATCAAATTTTTGGAGAAACAACAGCTATTTGAAATTTTCCACCTTTTTATTGAAAAATTATGGTCAGTGTTAAACTCTTTTACTGAAGATTATCCTCAACAGAATAGTAGAAACCTTTTTCTGAAATTATTGTTAATACTAGAGTTAGCCACAATAATTAGGCGGTTCGCCTGTTCTCAGTACGTTTCCACAGCTGATATTGTCTACTAATAGTCCTAATAACTTTATCGGACCAGCTGACTAGAGAATAGAGATGAATCTTCTCCAGTCAGCTGTTTAAAACGGCGAGCCAGCCTAAAATTTTGTTGCAAATTCTGCCTTGGAGTAACTGATAACTTACAATTAATTGAGCTCATAAACCATAAATAATGTTGTCCAGCTTTAGTCTGTCCAAGCAAAGAATACCGTCTGGCAAGATGGGAAAATGACTCCAGCTTGGTCAATATTGGTTCAAAAATTTGAAAATTGAAAAAAATGAATGATTTGGTCTCAATTGTAGATCAGAACGTTTCCTACTATAGAGACCAAATCAATGATTTTTGAAACAATATGGACTGAGCTGGAGTCATTTTCTCATCTTGCCTAGGTAGTCTGTACGGTACCTATACATCAAATTGGAAAAAATTATAAAATTACAAATCTACATCATTTTTCCAGCTTTTGCTACTCGTCTATTTTCGGTGCTACGTTTTGAGAGCGTCATCCACGAGTTTGATCCTTACTTTAACTACAGAACCACTAAATTTCTGGCGGAAGAAGGATTCTACAGTTTTCATAACTGGTTCGATGACCGAGCATGGTATCCTCTTGGAAGAATTATTGGAGGTGAGTTTCAATCAGATAATCTAATAAACACTATTATTTTCCTAAAGCAGACACCCACGCCAGTGTCTTTTATCGATGCTGAGCTCTGGCAGAACAGTCTGAAAGCTGTCTTCAAGAGCAAACCGAGAAGAACGCTCTTGTTTCTATGCACTCTTCCGCAGACAGCTCGCCGACTGTCCTGACAGAGCTCAGCATTGATCAATTTCTTTGATGACAGACCCTCGCCAACAAGCAGTTTTATTGGCGTCTGATATTATTTTCTCTTTTTGAATATTGATTAAAACTCATGTTTATCATAGTTGTCAGTCAAGTCACGAACACTGGACTGCTCTTGGATGGGTGACCAGTGTTAATTGGTGACGTGGAACCCACCCGTAAGGGTCTTCCTCCATTCAAAAACCGTGAGCATATTTTTTATAATCATGGTTGACAAAATGTTGTCCATTTTTTGATTTCAGGAACCATCTACCCAGGCCTAATGGTTACCTCGGCAGTACTCTACCATCTAATGTGGCTGTTGAATATTACCATTGATATCAGAAACGTTTGTGTGTTTTTAGCTCCATTTTTCTCAAGTTTAACAACAATTATCACGTATTTGCTGACCAAGGAACTGAAGGTTAGTTGAGTTTTCATCTATAAGTTATATCAGTTTTTAGAGTAGTAGCCCAAGTTTTTCTTTCAATCAAAAAGGTTATTAGCTCATTCATAATGTCTGCATGAAAAGATGCATTGGTAAAATGTGAAACCTGGCTCTGTAAGCTTTTATAATAAATTGGTGAAATTTGACAAAATCTATGTTTACTCATTATGTAGAGATTTCACAATATCATCATCAATTCTACCAATTCTTTGATTGAAGACACAGTGTTCACAGGATGTAAACACATCGAAACAATTGTATGTACCAAATAAAAAACTTTCAGTAATATAGACAATTTTGTGCTCTGTTCAAGTATTAATTCTATAAATATAAATTAGCGTATTTATCATTTTATCAAAATATACTATTTTCTAATTTCAGAACAGTGGTGCTGGTTTGGTGGCAGCTGCTATGATATCTATAGTGCCCGGCTATATTTCTAGATCAGTGGCTGGATCCTATGATAATGAAGGTAGGTTTTATGTTTTTCTCAACGTGAACAAAGTAGTTTTCTGATTTAATTTAACACCATTCCCTCAAAGAACATGAAAATCGTTAATGTAATTGATGATTTAGTGTAATATTTGCAAAACACCCTCGTAAAAGCTTAATCAATGTCTATAATTTCTCGACATTTTAGAAAGTCTATACCCTATTCACGATCACTTGAGACGAAATAAAGAAACTTTTTGCATGTACAGAGGTAGCTATTTTTGTTTGAGCTTGAGGAAAAGCCAAGAACTGTGATTGACTACAGCTGTTCGACTGCGGCCGACCGTCGTATGAAGTAATATACCTCCCTTTACCCGCACACACGTGCAAAACATTCGTCCATTCCGTCTCAAGTGATCGTGAATAGGGTATAGATGTGTCCCATAGCATGAATTAGATTATTTTCTCTGTTATAACAAGACACAATTGTTGCAAACTTTTCTCCAACTTATATTTATTTTGTGAGTAAATAACTGGATTCAATATTTCCCCAAGAGTTGTTTGAATGTTGTTGTATGTTCTATCCTTCAGTAAAAACTTGATGATTAATCATTATCATCAGTAATGTCATCTTCATCAGTAAGTCATCAAATAATTAATCATCAGTAAGTTGATGATTAATTTTTACTCATTTTATAATCATTCATGTATAAACTCAATAATCATTCTCTTCAATATTTTATGGTCAAGCTGACGCCAAAAAGTTGAGCGGTTTTGGCTGCAAATTGTGCGCTGCAAAAGCTGATGTTGTCGAATAGAGTTTTCATTCAGCTGTGCCTCTAGATGATGCTTTTGAATTCAGAAGAATTCATGCTTTACATCAGCTGTTAGTAGGTTACTTCACAAGTGACAGATGAAACCGCTTGACTTCTCGAGATCAGCTGTACAATAGAGCGATAGTTTGTTCAATTACTTACTTCAATCATTACTATTTGCCTCTAAAGTCTATCGTGAATTTTGGCCTTTTTTGTTCAATCACCTTCGGAATTAGTTTCATGTAGGCTGCAAATTCATTTCCTTGAATACTTTTCTGTTAAATCTCATTCATTGTTTAATTTTTTTTTGTAAAAATCATTTATATTATATTATATTGTTTCCAGCTATTGCAATCTTCTGTATGCTATTGACGTATTACATGTGGATAAAGGCAGTGAAAACTGGCAGTATACTGTGGGCCACATTCACTGCTCTCGCCTACTTCTACATGGTGAGTAGTACTCTATTTAAATTCAATCTTTCATCCCTGTTTTCATTGAAAAATATCACATTGACAATTTAATATTTTACATTTCAAATATTAATATGACATGTTACAAAGTTTTTTTACTAATCATCAGTTGATCATCATCACTTGATCAATTGTATGCCGGTACTTGGGTGAGAGCAATAAGCTACTGCTTAAAACTGCTCCTTCACCAATATATACACTTACAGGGTGTTTCAGGAGGAATATGCAATACTTCTCAGGCTGATTCCTTACACCAAGTAGACAAAAAAGTTTCAAGGGACTAACCCCCAAAAACGCTTTTTTGCCGAGATAACAATGGCGGAAAATTGAGATTTTTCAAATTATATTAATTTTTCTAATTTCTTAGAGTCTTCACTCGGGTTCTAAAATAATCAATTCAATGTAAAATTATCTAAGGAATCTAATGAAACCAGTTCCAAGTTTGTAACTTCAACGGTTATTGAGATAATTGGGAAAATATGCTTAAAAACGCCATTTTTCAACAATAAGTGTTATAACTGGCCAAGGAATCATAAAATTGTATTTTTTATTAATGGAAGTTGAAGAGAGTCGGATTCTAAAGAAAAAGTTGAATGGCGGCGAGTGTGTAAATCTCACCCAAATCTCAGAAATGGCGATCAAAAATCGCAAAATCGCTACTTAACACAAATTCATCACTAATTGTCCTATGTTTTGTCAATTTTGCGATTTTTGATCGCCATTTCTGAGATTTGGGTGAGATTTACACACTCGCCGCCATTTAACTTTTTCTTTAGAATCCGACTCTCTTCAACTTCCATTAATAAAAAATACAATTTTATGATTCCTTGGCCAGTTATAACACTTATTGTTGAAAAATGGCGTTTTTAAGCATATTTTTCCAATTATCTCAATAACCGTTAAAGTTACAAACTTGCAACCGGCTACATTGAATTCCTCAGCTGAGTTTACATGGAAATTGTTTATTTTAGAACCTCACTAAAGCCTCTAAAAAAATAATATTTTTTGAAAAATCTTTATTTTCCGCCATTTTTATCTCAGTAACAAAGCGTTTTTGGGGGTTGGTGCCATGGAACTTTTCTGTCTACTCGGTGTAAGGAATCAGCCTGAGAAGTATTGCACATTCCTCCTGAAACACCCTGTATAACAGTCCAAAACATGTTTATAATAGATCATGAAGCTTGATACCATATCATATCATTTATTAATAATAAATAAACATAATAATAATTACCTTCCCCACACAATATTTGAAATTTTGTGTTGTTTTCAATATTGTGTTTATTGTTGAGCAATTTCCGGGGGTTTCCTGTATGCTCCCATATTTTAATAATAAATTTATGTTTAAAAGTACGTTATTAACTTGCACTTCAACAACAGTTCTCACGATTTTGTCGCTTGAATCTAGATGGCATCTAGATACTCCCTAAACGTTGAACATGTAGCTCAGTGCCATGAAACGCGTCCGACAAGCAACGAAATCGTGACTATTGTTGTTGAAGTGGAAGTTAGTAAGGTTATTATAATAATGATAATAATAATTATCATTAACAGTTCAAGTAAATGAAGAAAAACGGAAGAAATTGATCAATTTATCAACTCTTTTTCCACAGGTATCGTCATGGGGTGGCTACGTGTTTCTGATCAACCTGATTCCTCTTCACGTGCTCACCTTGATGGCTACCGGCCGGTTTTCGCACCGCATCTACGTGGCCTACAGCACTGTTTACTGTGTGGGAACCGTTCTATCTATGCAGGTTGGTTTCAGATTCATTAATTTATTCATTTCAGATTCATTCCATTCATTCATTGATATTAAAGTTGATGTATCAACTTTCATGAAAGTCTATCTATTTTAGGTTTCAAAATTTGAAGTGAAAATTAATATTATTATTTAATACTATCCGTGTTTTGGTTCTTTTTATTTATTCAACAAATTTTAGATTACGGTTTCATAGTTTTTTTACCTTCAGAAGTTGGAACTTGTGTATAATTTTAAGTTTTCAGTGTGGACATAACCTCCATTTTGAATATTTCAATAAAAATTGGGAAGAAGAGACGTTTTGGACTTTGTCTGTGTTTCAATCCTACTGTATTTCAATCTTGTTAATAAAAATAATAATAAATAAATATCATTACGCAAATAACATTATTATAACCAGTCAAGAAAAACTAGGCAGAACCTGTACTATTTCTTTCCAAAATTTTGATAAATAATATGTCCGAAACAAGGTTATATGTACAATCGCAGTACTCCACTCTAGAATTTTTAGATTAGATATAGTTTGCTCGAGCAAATAAAACATTCTGGCGTGATGGAGAATGACTCTGGCTCGGTCAATATTGGTTTAAATATTATCAATTTGATCTCAATAGAAAATTCTGCTCTACAATCTGAGAATAAATTTATAATGGTTGAACCAATATCGAGCGAGCTAGTCATTTTTCCATCTTGCCAGAATGTCCGCTATGCTTGAAAAGGCTATACTACAATGTGGGTAATTGTGATACATATTTTGACTTGTGAAAGCTATGTAACTTACTATTATTTAAATATTCTGAGTTTTATCAGAATTATTATTATTATTATTATTGATTATTAGTGGAAAGTGTGTGAAATGAAACATAACCTGAATTTGGACATTTTAATCAAAATTAGTGTAGAAAAAGTTTTGGGCTGACGCCTGTTTTTTCTCTCCTTTCACTGTATCAATTTGATGAAATAAATGAATGAATTATTATTTTCCATGTATCTCTACACCCAATGGGTAAATGGGGATTCGACTAAGTAAGTTAAGTAAATTTTCCATGTATACTGAACTGAAGAATTAGTTTTAAATTTTTTCGCCATACTCGTATGTAATACACAACTTTCCAAGCTAGATTTGCGTTTGGAAAATTGCCGTTTACAGGAGAATCAAAGATCAGCTGTTCTGTTCATCATTTTGATGATTATTACAGTACTAGTCATCATCACAATGATAATTACAGCACTGAAAATCTAGCCCAGCTGTTTTTTCCGAACTCTGACGTATGAATAAACGAGTCGAACGAGCCGCCATGACAGTTCACTGCGTGTGTTTGTTCACTAGTGTTGTGTTGAGGTTATGTTGGCTTCAGTTGATGATTTCAGTTGTTTGAGGTTTTAATAAATCCTTCTCAGTCTAGTATGACGAAAAAAATGTACATAATTCGCGTGGAAAAGTTTACAAACTCATAATTATTTTCCAAACTCGCGTACCGCTCGTTTGGAGAACATAATTATTCGTTTGTAAACTTTTCCACACGAATTATGTAATATACTATTGAGACATACTTTACTATTCTGTTAATTTTTTCAATTTTATTATCTTTCAATCTGTTTAGAACTGTTTCCCAATTATGATTCCAGATCTCGTTTGTCGGTTTCCAACCGGTTCAGTCGTCGGAGCATATGTTGGCGCTGGGTGTGTTCGGCCTGTGCCAGTTGCACAGCGGCGTCGATTACATTAGGAGCAAGATGAGTGGAGATGACTTTGACGTGCTGTTCAAGGCGCTGGTGGTGGGCACCATTGGGGTGTCGGCGGTGGTCGGAGGGGTGTTGACCCTCACAGGTTAGTGGAAAACACTGTCTCGAATTATAATCTGATTTAAAATCATAATAGTTTATTGAATAATTTACAATGGAGAGTACAACCGGATTTCTTACAAAACTATTCCACTGACAACTCATACAAACAGTCCAACAGTAGGCTATGTTTTACTATATCTTTCCTTTATTTTAGGAAATGTTTTCCTTTATTTCCTATGTTTCCTTTGTTTTACTATGTTTCCTTTATTTTTTGTTTTCCTCTATGTTTCCTTATGTCTCCCTTATTTTTTCCTACTTTATTACTGGTTTTTATTTCAAATGTTAATCTCAATACCCTTTTTCAATTATTTTTATTCATGCATAACATTGCATTTGAAATTAACTATTAATAGTCAAAACATGATTGAAAAATAAATGAAAATCAAACACCATTTGAAAAACTTTAAAATTATTAAAACACAGACATGTTTCGGCACATTAGGCCATTATCAATGTGGATAAAATAATGAAATAAGTAAACAAGATTAAAAATTGAAAATATAAGTCTAAATAATATCATATGATTGCAATATTTAATTGCAATTTTTAATCTTGTTTACTTATTTCATTATTTTATCCACATTGATAATGGCCTAATGTGCCGAAACATGTCTGTGTTTAATAATTTTAATTTTTTTTAAAAGGGTGTTTGATTTTCATTTATTTTTCAATAATTTTAAACAGCCCTAAGTTTTAAAGTTCAGTCAAAACATGTTATGCATGAATAAAAATAATTGAAAAAGGGTACTGAGATTTTCATTTATGTTATACAATTTTACTCAATCGTTGATTTCCACTCACAAAACCAAGTCGAACACTATTTATAATCTATTGTATTATGAAACTGCAATAAATTCATTTGATAGAAACACAGGCATGAAGTCCTAAACGTTTCTTCTTTACAATTTTGATAGATTAACTTAATTATATTTCTGAAAATGAGGATTATGTTCACATTAGCTTGAATTATTTATTATTTACTCATTTATCAATCCAATGGCAAACATAAAGGAAGTGAAAGAAATAACAGCCCCTTGGTAATTCAAACATAATTTTGATTAAAATATAGTCCAAATTTCTAGGTTAACCTCAAATTTCTGTTTCTGCCAAAGGGTTTTCACTCCAAGAAATGATCCGGAAGTAATAAATTTTTTTTCATCTTGAAAGGTTGATGTCAAGACAATAATAATACAAGAACGATCTCAAACTTTCATAGTTGTTGAACATATTATGGGGTGTTGACACTCACAGGCTAGTGAAAAAACTGTCAAATTTTCAATTTATTCACGGAATTACAATACATCTATGCGATAGAAACAAAGATGACACAAATTGAAACTGTCTCTTCTTCACAGTTTTGATGAATTGATGGTATTATTGAAAATAAGGGTTGGATCTTAGGACTATGCATAAGTTCTAATTCGTTCAGTACGATTGAAATTGGTTGATGTAGAAAACTAAGCTATTATGGAGTGCATGCTTCCTCAAGTAGAATTCCTATATTATCCCAATCAAAATTTGGGAAAAAACGTTTTGGTCTGTGTAATGTTTTGTACCCTTTATTGTAGTTTCTTGGATAAATAAATAATATATTTTACTATCTTTCTACAGACAGGTTAATAACATAATGAATTAATCTCCTATTTTCTCCTGCTTGCAGGCAAAATCGCCCCATGGACCGGACGTTTCTACACACTCTTGGATCCGTCCTACGCTAAGAACCACATCCCCATTATTGCTTCAGTTTCCGAGCATCAGCCCACATCCTGGGCTTCATTCTACTTTGATCTACAAATCTTGGTCTTCCTTTTCCCGGCCGGACTCTACTTCTGCTTCTCGAAGCTGTCTGATGCAAACATATTCCTGATTTTGTACGGTGTGACTAGTATTTATTTTGCGGTAAGTTGGATGTACTGGTTTCGGTTACTATTTAGTTTCTCAGTTGTAGTCTTTCTCTAGATCCCAATCCTTTTCTCCAGACTTGTATTATCGATAGCGGCTTAAACCAAAACAAAAATATATTAATCCCTGGTAAAATCAAGATACTATTATTATAATATGTTTTATAAAAATGTATTAATCCCTGGTAAAATCAAGATACTATTATTATTATATGTTTTATTTGATGATAAGGTGTAAACTCATGGTGTAAACTTTTATAGATAATATGGGCCCTATTCAAGTCAAGTTATTGTTATCTTTAATGTGTTTTAATCTTTAATGAAAATAATTGTTATCTTTAATCTTTAGTGTTTCTGAACATTTTGGGCCTTATTCACATAATATTATGAGAAAGCATTAATGTGCCTCAATTTTGTCCTCATAAGAAAAACGAAGGATTCAATATTAATTCTATAGTCCGACCAAGCAAAGAAGAGCCTCTGGCAAGATGGAAAAATGACTCCAGCTTGGTCAATATTTGTTGAAGAATAATAAATGTGGTCTTAATAGTAGATCAAATCGTTCTCTACAATTTGGGATCAAATTGATAATTTTAAAATCAATATTGACCAAGCTGGAGTCATTTTCCCATCATGCAAGAGGCTCTTCTTTGCTTGGTCAGACTATAGCACTATTAGCGACTGAGTCAATTGCTACTTTCCTGGAAAATTTCATTTATCGAATGATTTCGTTAAACTCTTTTATAACTATAAAATATGATTGAATAACTATAAAACTATATATTAACTATAAATATATTTCTTACAACCAATCATTCATTCATTTATTCTAGTTGCAAGCCAATAGCTTATGGAATATCACAAATCTGACTATTAAAAGGCGATGTGAAGCATCTATTGTCTTACGTGATTTCAAAAACATTATCTACATCTAGACGTAGCCAATTGACAACATCAGCTGATGGAGCGTACAAGGAGCAGATGAAACCGCCTAACTTTTTGGCGTCAGCTATGGTGGTTCGCACAAGCTGAGTAGAGACGCAGTCACAATATACTTTACATTGTGATGGGGTCTCTTCTCAATTTCAACTGATAATAGGAGTGGGCATAGTCGAGTGGATTAGACGCTGGTTTTGTTAGCCATTAAGGTTACACTGTATTATTATTGAGTAATAATACACCTACATTGTGCACCTATTCATGGTAGTATGTATTTTCAATGAAAGAGTAATATTTGAATTAGTGTTGTTTTTCTACTATTTCAGGGTGTAATGGTACGTCTGATGCTGGTGCTTGCGCCCGTAATGTGCATTCTGTCGGGGATAGCGGTGTCGGCCATGTTGGAAACCTATATGAAGCAGGTGGACTCCACCAAGAATGTTGACAAGAAAGCGAGGAAGATGGAGAACAACTTTGTCATGAAGAGTGAGGTAAGTCGGGAGTAATCGTCACACACGCAAAACGTTTGTTCATTTCGTCTCAAGTAATCCTGAGTAGGGTATAGAGTTGAACGCATGAAAATGGTCAATGAAAACTGGAGCAGCTGAGCTATAGCGTAGAAGTTTGAGAAAGGACGCTTTTAGTGTTGTAATATTGTATTTTCTTTTGTGATTAATATGGGCCTAAAGGTGCGTTCATGTCGGAGATGTGTTCCTAATATTGAAAAGCTGATATAGTTGTGCCAAGAACAGAAGAGCCTCTTGCAAGATGGCGGAGGGAAGTTAAAGTGTAACTACGCATGCGCAGAACTTAGAATTCTAGGGTAAAATCACTTTAGCCAACCTACCGTTTTTACACTAATTGTAATCATATTGATTTTACGAATGAAAATATTTTTTCATTAATTAATTTATTTAATTATTGACATATGATAGCACAAATTATTACATAATTATAAACTGAGACAGAAAAAATAGTCTAAGGGCCGGTTTCTCCAAATACGTTTAACTGAAATTTTAGTTTAAACTATCAGTTGTCAGTGTATGGTCACTTTTATTAACTTGTGTTTCAATTGAGCCAGCTGATGGTTTAATCCAAAATTCAGATGGTTAAAAAGATTAACTTTTTTGGAGAAACCGGCCCTTAGCCTGTACTATTTTTTCCCTAAATTTGGTTATACTAGAACAATTTTCATTTCGACTACTTTCCATAATTTCCAATTCTCGATCCATGCCCAGGTAACCCGGAGAGATCACGTCAAAATAACACTAAACTCCTTAGTGAACAAAAACAGTGATAGCCCAGCTTGGGCTTTGTCATTTGACAAAACTGGCCACTTGGTGACTGTTATGGGGCGACTGGCAACAGCTCCGACAAGTCGTCTTCGGCCATAGAATACTGGCAGCAGTGAATGGCAGCCATTTTGCCAAAGGCTCTTCTGTGCTTGACACAACTATAACTGGCTTATCAATATTGTCTAGTCTCACAGCTGTGATCGCTGGGATCACAGCTCCGATATGAAGCTGTCAGTCATTGTTATCAATTTAATTTCCTCTATGAATACAGCTGAATAGATAGACTGCATCTGATCAAATTAACTTTCCTCGGTTATGTTTTATTGCAGATAGCCACCTGTTTTGTGGGCCTGATGACTTTCCTGCTGATCTCCTACACCTTTCACTGCACGTGGGTGACGTCAGAGGCCTACAGTTCGCCCAGTATTGTCCTGTCGGCTAAAACCCACGACGGATCGCAGATTATATTCGACGATTTCCGGGAGGCTTACTACTGGCTTAGGATGAATACGCCCGAGGTAGGTTTAGAAGACGGTTTATTTTGAATGAAAAGATAAGATATTGTAAAACCACAGATTTATTAGAAACTTGAGATACCGAAGAAACCGAGTTTACCAGAGGTTGATAATGGTGTAGCAACTGAAACTGGTATCTCGATTTTCTGAAGAATCTGTGGTTTCACAATGTCTTGTCTTTACAGTGCATGTTGTCTTTTCAATCAATATCTTAACTTGTCTTGTCATTTGATATGTATAACTACCACAATATCACCTCCACAACTATTCAACAATGTTAATTTTTCAGGGTACATTATATTATTCTAAAACTAGTATTGTTCAATAATCGTCTTTTTACCTATTGTCTTATTGGTGCGACTACATGAGGTAGTTTTTGAGTTACGTTGGCTTGATCGGGAAGATATGTCGGAGATAGTAGATTGTAGAGGCTCCTGGAGTATTAAAAAGAATGGAACAATCAAAAACTATAAACTGAAATAGTAATACAAAAAGGAACCATTTGTTTTTGAAACTGTAAATTTATCAAAATTTAGTAGCAATATAGAGTATAGTCTGATCGAGCCAAGAAGATGGGGAAATGACTCCAGCTCGATCAATATTGGTTCAAAAGTTATAAATTGTAGAAAACATTCTCGCCTACAATTTGAGACCAAATTCATAATTGTTTAACCAATATTGACCGAGCTCGAGTGATATATTTCCATCTTGCCAGAATGTCTTCTTTGCTCGACCAGACTATATTAGGTAAGATTTGTGGCTTTTATTTCGACTGAATAGCTTTGCTTTTATTTGAAGCCTCTTCACGTGCTTCTGAGGTTCAAGTGTAAGAGAGGGTCGGCTGCCCCCTTAGTCTCGCTCAAATAAATAAAGCCTTAAAGGTTTATAAAGGCTTGAATAAAGCCAGTGATTATGTTCTATTTCATCATATTACTTGATGAAGTCGACATGGCTCAAAAACGTCTTGTATCTCCACAATTATTCTCAATATATCATCGCCTTTCTACCCAGTCCACTGCCCACAGTGTGTGCAATCTTTAGCATTGATTGTTGATATTCAACTGAACTGTATAAGTGTTGTGTGGAATAAACACAATGTCTACTCCATATTTCATTTCATTTTTTATTTCTTTTCAGGACGCCAGAGTGATGTCATGGTGGGACTACGGCTATCAGATAACAGCCATGGCAAATCGAACTATACTGGTGGATAATAACACGTGGAACAATACGCATATATCGCGGGTGGGGCAGGCGATGGCGTCGAGCGAGGAGAAAGCCTACGAGATTATGCGAGAACTGGATGTTGATTATGTGCTGGTGATATTTGGAGGGGTGGTGGGGTATTCATCTGATGGTGAGTGTATTGGATTGATTTATATTGTTTTTATGATATTTCATAATTTTTTATTCATAAAATTGTACAATACATACAATGAATAGTGTCAATTATTCATTCATTCATTCGAGAAAATAGAATAAGCTTATGGTGTTGCGTATCTATTATTTTATTCACATAGAATTTGAGCTAATATAACTATATAATTCTAATATAGAATTTGAACACTTTTTGAAGTAGAAGTTTGTTTAACCATTGTATAGTTACTAAAGTTTTGACCTAGTGTAGGGTTGTCTTCAGTGAGACTGAAGAGTCTTGTTTGAGTCTGAAGAGAAGTCTTTTTGTTTTGAGTCTGAAAACGGCCAAATTTAGTGTGTCCAAGCAAAGAAGACCCTCTGGCAAGATGAGAAAATGACTCCAGCTCGATCAATATTGGTTTAAAAATTATTAATTTGATCTCAAATTGTAGATCAGAATGTTTCCTACAATTGAGACCAAATCAATAATATTTGAATCAAGATTGATCGAGCTGGAGTCATTTTCTCATCTTGCCAGAGGGTCTTCTCTGCTTGGACAAATTATTTCACAATTACTTTGGATTTTTCAACTTAATAGAAAATAACACAGGCAAAGTGTAGGTTGGAAATTCTTCCTTTCAATTACATCAGTTTAACAGATGATTCACATGTCTTCCCCCAATGTTAGACTTATTATGAGACTTGGCAAGAGTATAGCAGACCTCACCGAGCTGACCAATCAAACGTGACTCTTTTGAGGTCTACAATATCATTATACATGTCTCTATTATGAATGTTTCCCTTGCATGAGAGTAATTATTGCCATTAATTTGTAATTTGTATGCATATGTTATTAACTCATTTCATTAGAATACCTAACAAGTAAGTCTTAATCTATCTTATAAGAAGCTATTTAATTATTATTATTTTTTGTAAAATTTGTTTTTTGGCAATAAATGAGTTTATCTATTATTTATTTATTAGTACAGTCTCTATAGCTTATCGTAATGTTTTTCTGTTGTCAGACATCAACAAATTCCTATGGATGGTGCGTATTGGAGGTTCCACAGAGCACGGTCGCCACATCAAGGAGTCGGATTACTATTCGGCCACGGGCGAGTTCAGGGTGGACAAGGAGGGGTCGCCTACACTGCTCAACTGTCTCATGTACAAGATGTGCTACTACCGATTCGGGCAGGTCTATTCTGAGGGTGGTGAGTGCGATTTATGAATGAAAAAGTTTATTTGAATGACGTTTTCCATCACAACTGCTTACAATAACTGTGTATAACGTTTTGATCAATGAATAACACGATTAGTAGTGGTTGAATTTTTCAATAAATGAACTATCCACTTACTGGTATAGGTCAGACTATACCAGTAAGTGGATAGTGTAGAAGAAGAAGCTGTATAAATAGAACTGCTGACTGCAGACTTCTGCAACTATATAGTCTGTCCAAGCAAAAAAGACATTCTGGCAAAATGGGAAATGACTCAAGCTTGTTCGATATTGGTTCAAATATTATAAATTTGGTCTCAAATTGTAGAGCAGATTGTTTTCTGCAATTTGAGATCAAATTAATAAATTTTGAACCAGTACTGACCGAGCTGGAGTCATCTTCCCTTCTTGCCAAAATGTCTTCTTTGCTTGGACAGACTATATTCAAGTTTAATGGTCCGACCACATGAGATTGATTTTTAGTCAAGTTGTTCGGCGTTATGCGGAAAGGAACTAATCCACAAACAATTACTTCTAAGATATCCTGTACCAGAGTTGAAACTGCAGTAATAACACAGCTCATTCCCAAATCAGATATTCTGATTATGTGAACGTGGATGTACTTTCAATATCATAGATTGGATATTTACGTACATTAAAAGCAATTAAAGTTTACGGTTTGTAGGTGATTATGTAGGTTGATTCATTTCTACAAAGCTACTATCAACTAGAATAACCAAAAGTATCAGCTGATATTGAGGGAGTCGATTTGCAGAAATAAATCAAGCAGCTTGCTTACATTATGCATTATTAAATCTGTGATAAATTGAAAAAAAGTTGGTTTCCGAGTTTTTTTATCCCGAAACAGTTACCTATGGGTTAGTTACATTCCTCACAACATAGATATTAGTTTATCATCTCGGTTTTTTTATTTATTTTAAATAATGACCAAAGTAGTATTGTTTCAACGCATTACATGTTTCAACTAATTATAGTCATTTTCAAATGCAAATCATTTATATCATCTCATATATTGAATTTTTCATTCATTATTTTTGTGGATTGGTTCATTTATGCATAACCAAAACCTTCTATCATTGTAACCTTCTATAGAGAAATGATAGATGGTTATGGCATAACTAAGTTCATATTATTGTGAATCATCCTGAATAGGATTCGAACCGTAAAGTCACAGCTTGCTAGTATCGAAGATTTCGTTGATTTTTTGTGTTTTATGTGTGTTTTTGCAGGCAAACCGCCGGGATATGACCGTGTACGTAGCGCTGAAATCGGCAACAAAGACTTTGAACTGGACGTGTTGGAGGAGGCCTACACCACAGAGCACTGGCTGGTGCGCATCTACAAGGTCAAGCCACTGCGCAACCGCGGCATTTGACGCCATTAAGGGCATCGTGAGGGATGACGTCATTGAATGGAGTGAAAAGTGAGAGGAGGGACCTTGGGAAGTGAGGGAGTGATGAATGTGAGTAGAGTGTGACGTGTGAATGAAGTTTGGGAAGAATGTGAGTGAGAGTGATTTGTGTCACACTGGCGGCACGTGCACACGAAACAGGTGAAGTGCTGTGTAGTAAAAGATACGAGCACTTCACCTGTTTGGTGGGCACGAGCCGCCAGTACGTGTGAATGGATCAATTTTATTTAATAAATTAATTGATTCATCAATTAAATGGATCAAATTCACTTCCAAGATGATTTAGTGCGTTCAAGATGATACTCTTTGTTCTATTTGAGAAGAAACCATCTATAATTATGGAAATGTATAATAAGTATAGGTGACACCACAAAAAGTTGGGCGGTTTCGTCTGTCTCTTGTATAGTCTGTCCAAGCAAAGAAGACCCCTGTGGCAAGATGGGGAAATGACTCCAGTTTGGTCAATATTTGTTGAAGAATTATAAATGTGGTATTATTAGTAGATCAAATTTTTTCCTACAATTTGAGATCAAATTGATAATTTTTGGACCAATATTGACCGAGCTTGAGTCATTCTACCATCTTACCAGAGGGTCTTCTTTGCTTGGACAGACTGTGCATGATGTGACCTAGTAAACAGTTGATGTAAAGCTATTATTGTAACTTTTGATTTCGTACATTAAGTAAGCTACTAACAGCTGATGTGAAATATCTATTGTCTCTGTTAATAAAAAACATCATCTAGGCAAGCTAAATGACAACATCAGCTGTTGAAAAGCACAAGGAGCTGACGAAATCGTTGAAATTTTGGTGTCAGCTATAGTGGTTCGCACATGCTGAGAAAAGACGCCGTCACAATACATTTAACATTGTGTTGGCGTGTCTTCTCAACTTGAACGAATAATACACATGGGAAAGTGATTGTTTCCCTCCAACTATAAACAGTATACAAATAGTCAGAAACTAATATTAATTTTTTAATTGTATTTATTGGCAAATAAACTCATCATTTTCTTAGTATTACTGTGTATTATCTGATGTCATCTTCTGTGTAATGCATAATTATATGATGATTACATGCAATTAAGTCAATGAATACGTCATGTTGAATGTTAGATTGAATTACTTATTTGATTCTAGGACTCTTGTATTTCCCTGGACTAATGAATGTTTTGGGGTTGAATGAAAGTTGATGTTCCTGTAATAGATGAATGAAATAGTTTAAAAAGACTTGAACCAAGCAAGATATTCCTAATTCGATACTACTTTGAATTTGTAAAACTTTTGTTACTAAATGTTATTTCCTTTCAGAATGAATGAAATAGTTGAACCACGAACCTGAACCAAAACAAGGCAGAACCTGTACTTATTCAGGAAAGAAATAGTACAGGTTCTGACTAGTTTTTCTTGCCTGGTTATTAATATTGTTTGTGTAATGATATCTATGATAAACTAAATTTAAAAGACAATTTCTAATTTGATATTACTTTGAATTTGTGAAACTTTTGTTACAAAATTATATTTATTTTCTTTAAAACAATAGAAATTTGTTGACAGTTAGATGATGTGTTGCTTTTGTAGATACTCATTCGTCTAGGCTCCTGTGTTGAAAATAGATGAATGTCATTCCAACTTTCACGAAGCTAAGAACATATTGTAATAACTTACCAACTTTTTGATGTCATCCTTGCTTGAATTTAATAAATGACTTAATGTACATGTATACTCCAAACATTGTAAAAAGTTGTTAAATGTGATTTATTATTGGGTCAACATCCACTGTCACATGGTATAGTCTGTCCAAGCAAAGAAGAGCCTCTGGCAAGATGGGAAAATGACTCCAGCTTGATCAATATTTGTTAAAGAATTATAAATGTGGTTTTAATAGTAGATCAAATTGTTTCCTACAATTTGATATCGAATTGATAATTTTTGAACCAATATTGACCTAGCTTGAGTCATTCTCCCATCTTGCCAGAGGGTCTTCTTTGCTTGGACAGACTATACTGACAGTTCCATCGTTGACAGCTGATCGTTCAACGATCGGCCTGTCGGTTTACAGCTGATTTGGACTGCCGGTTTCCCCATCGACTTACAGTTTTTGACTGTCACAGTCCGAACTGTCAGTGGGTATAGACCCTTGATCTTAACATTTCTGATGGTACCTATACTTACTTCTCCATGATAATCGTCTTAACTTCAATAATAGTCACAAAATCTGTTCCAAACATTGCATTCGTAAGTCGCCTAATGGAAGAGAAAGATGGACACACACTATACTCGAAATGTTATTAAAATGTTAGTTTGTAGTACTATTTTTGTCTCTTGTGTCTGTTTTTCTCCTGTATTTTAGGACTTTTAAACCTTCATGAAAAAGAGGCTCTAAATCCTCATTTTCACAATCTATTGAACCCTTCAGACTGAAAATACTATCCAATATCTCAATTTCTCTATATTAGGCCTAATTGTTAATTTATATTCATTTTATCTGTGTATTCAGTATGTCACAAACTTTCATTATCTGTCTTTGAAATAATACTTTGTAAGAATGAGAGTGAATGGGTTTCAGTAGGCTACTTTTTTTGTAAGACTAGGTAGTATTTTAAATTGTGTCTTGTTAATCTGTTTCTGAAATTAATTGTTTTCTACAGTGATGTGCTGGTGATGGCTTGATTGTTAAATTCAGAAGGGGTTCTCAAATCAAGGGCGTTTTTGAAGCATTTTAAATGAAGGTCTTGGTAGTTCCTTGATGAATTCAGGGGGTTTTCAAACATTAGGTCACCTTGAATGACATTCAGGTTCGGTAAGGTACAGTATTTATAAAGTTTGGGGAACCCTCAAGGGTACCCTACTCTATAACTGATTGTACTGTAATAGGTCTACAATTTATTTGAATTTATTATTAACTATTGTTCCATGAATAGATGTAAATTTGTCTGAAAATGTATTTATATTGTCATGAAAATTGGAAGATTCATTAAATTATTTCAAATATTAATGTTATTGTGATCTATGACTTTTTGAATCCCACTCTATTGATGAACCTTGATTGAAGTTTAAAACTGAGAAAATAGCTATCCATTAGCTGATAGATCTATTATAAAATAGAACACTATAGAAGAAATTATTCTTGGCTGATTTTGAAAGAAAATCTTGAATTTTTCTGTCTTGATTGAGTATATTCCACAGCCATATTCCAAAAAGTATGGAAATATAATGAAATTCAAACAACCCGCCAAATTATATTTGAATGAAATAGAAAAATACTGAGAAAATAGTCAGCTTTTGAGAAATCCTTAAAACATGAAAATGGTAAGTGACAATTCGAATTCACCGCCTGAAATGGTCGCTAAAGATGGCGGTTGCCATAGTAACCAGATGCTTGTTGAAACAACCGGAAAAAGTAGTCAGCTGTTGACTAGCCCGCAAAATTCAAAATATAGTACACCTTTTTCATGCTTCTGGGAGCCTGGTGGAATTGGGTTGTCATTTTCAAAGCCACAATCTATCATTTTACATTCAAACTTCTCGTTCCAATACCAGGCAATCAGAAGTGAGGAAGACTTTCACTGAACTTCTTATTTCCCGCGCTGCCGAACAGCGTATATTCAAAATATAGTACACCTTTTTCATGCTTCTGGAAGCCTGGTGGAATTGGGTTGTCATTTTCAACTCCACAATCTATAATTTTACATTCAAAATTCTCGTTCCAATACCAGGCTATCAGAAGTGAGGAAGACTTTCACTGAACTTCGTATTTCCCGCGCTGCCGAACAGCTGACTAATTCACCCATATGTTTCTACAAACATCCAGTAACCATGGTAACCGCCAATTGAAGAAAGTTTGAGTGTTTGTTGTCAAAGATGGCGGTTGCCATAGAAACCAGTTGTTTGATTAAACAGCTGGAAAATAGTCAGCTGTTCGGCAGGGCGGGAAAATCAGAATATAGTGCACCCTTTTCATGCTTCTGGAAGCCTGGTGGAATTGGGTTGTCATTTTCAAAGCCACAATCTATCATTTTACATTAAAACTTCTCGTTCCAATACCAGGCTATCAGAAGTGAGGAAGACTTTCACTGAACTTCTTATTTCCCGCGCTGCCGAACAGCGTATATTCAAAATATAGTATACCTTTTTCATGCTTCTGGAAGCCTGGTGGAATTGGGTTGTCATTTTCAACTCCACAATCCATAATTTTACATTCAAAATTCTCGTTCCAATACCAGGCTATCAGAAGTGAGGAAGACTTTCACTGAACTTCTTATTTCCCGCGCTGCCGAACAGCTGACTATTTCACCCATATGTTTCCAGAAACATCCAGTAACCATGACGATCGCGTATTGAAGAAAGCTTGAGTGCTTGTTGTCAAACATGGCGGTTGCCATAGAAACCAGTTGTTTGATTAAACATCTGGAAAAGTAGTCAGCTGTTCGGCAGGGCGGGAAATATAAAATTTGGTGAAATGATAGTGTGATGTATAGTCATCGTGTTTCTTTTTGGAGAAAAAATAAAAATCATCCAAACTTGATCAAACTCGCAGGGATGATAATACTTGGAGAGAGGAACAATTAAATGTCATCAGTTTCCCAAAATTCGCACCCGTTCAGAAGATATACAATTTTCAAGTAATTTATTGGAATGTGTCAAAACAGCATGTGAAATAAGCAACATTCAATTGTTCGTAACTCCTGAACAGGAGCGAATTTTTCGAAAAACGATGCATATTCTTGTTCCTCTCTTCAATTACTACAAGTATGCCAAATTTGAGCAAAATCTATTTTTTGAAAAATCTTGCTAAAAACCATGGATTATAAGCTATATCATCCGATTTATTCCAGATGTTTTCAGCAAGCAGTGTCTTGATATTTTTATCGCGGTAAATTCAAATTCGCCCATTGTTGAAACATCTTAATCTTTGTTCTAAATTCTTTAGTCTAATTGTTGGAATACATAATTTGACTTGAAGGATACGGCAATGAGCAATTCAAAATCAAAAAAACATTTTATTTTACGAAGTGTAGTGATCAAAACACTTACAATCATGTTTATATTAATAAATACAGCACACATTCAACTACTTATAATAGTTTTATAACAGCAATTCCGTTGACAAGAATATTGAGACACAACTTTAATTAATTTAACTGATTAATTGAAAGATTGCAACCTTGGAATCATAATTAATACTTATGTTTTTAGTTTAACTCTCACTCAAACTTGTGTTTTAGGTTCATGATGATAACATGACATGACATTGTGCAAACGTAAATTATAATCAAAGATTCAATATTATTTATTTTAACAATAAAACATGAAGTAACAACTTTAATAAAATTCAATAACAAGAAATAAATATTATGTAATAAAATATGTGCGTGATGTACTAAATGGTGTATGAATTTGGAATGTTTCGAATTTGGAACAATTAATACATAACAATAAATACAATTTTTCATAATTTCTACATTTGCATCAATTTTATTTAATAAATTCTGGGTTTACAAATTTTGATGAATGAGATCGTTGAAATACTGGATTTTTAGGAAATAGCTCTTTTATACATTACGAGCAATGGAAAATGTTTTTCTGTTTTTTCCCAATTTGATAAGGATATGGCACATAAAAATTTCAAGCATGCAATTTACGACTAGCGTTCACCAAAATCAGTCTTAAAAATTTCAGAACAGAACCATGAAATTCCAATTTTTTCTCCATAATGTGGAATGCCTAATCGGTAATTCATTTCAATGGAAAAAATATAAGGCAACCTCCATAAATATAAGTTAGAAAGAAGCCAACTAGTATAGTTTAAGGGAATAACCAGAATCAAACACAGATTAAAAGAATCCCTTAAACTACAAAACAAAAGAAAATAATCCACTGGAAGCTTTCAAATGATAAAATAAAATACATAATTCTTAAAATACTAATTAATAAAATAAACAAAAATTCAAGATAAAATAACTAGCGTATCTAGCGTATCCCTACTAGAAGCTTCTAAAAGATTAAAATAATATTATAACTCTCTGGAAACAGTGGGGATACAAGAAATATTGCCAAAGGATGATCCTTCAACTTTAATAGAAATTACAACTTTATTTATAAACATTTGTTATATCCAGTTATAAAGCATTGGAAAACTATTCAAAAATATTCAATATTTAGATATGATACTGGAAATTTCCACTAGTTGAAAAGCTATTGGAAATTTTGTATTTATATTTGAAGAAAATACTTTATGATTGAAAAATGAAATCAAAATCTGAATATTTGAAAAATTGATTTGCTAAGGAATTAGTAACCGACAAGAAATTGGAAAATAAATTAAATACCTACCATTCACACAATTTCATATTATCAAGTGTGCAAAAAGGTAAAGCTCTTAAATCTTGGATACTGTATTGAAGAATGCATACAATATTTAACCATCAAATATGATAATATCATATGGGTTTACAAATAGGGATGAGATAGGCTGAACAATGCCCTTAAAAGTTACATTCAAAGATTTATTGCGCCCCAAAAACCTGACTTAAATCATTCAAACTCCTGATTTTGACGCCAAAACCCAACCTAACCACATTTTCCTCCTGTAGTTTAGCGCCAAAACAACCTAACCTCACTTTTCATCTGAATTTTGACACCAAAACCCAACCTGACATCAGTTTTTCTGAATTTTGACAACAAATTTCATCCTATCCTTATTATTCCTGTGAATTTTAGTGGCAAAACCCAACCTAACCTCACTTTCAACCAACATTTTGGCGCCAAAACAACCTAATCTCACTTTCAACCAGAATTTTGGCGCCAAACCCAACCTCACCTGCTCTAAATGGTTTCAGTTGACTTGCAGGCGGCTGCTTCGGCCATTTTTGCTGACTCAGCATCAATAACAATGACGTCATCGTACTTGGGCGGCGGCTGTTTGACCAGTGCTGAGCAGTTGTCGCCCGATTCATTCACAAACAGTGCATACTTGGAGGAGAGCGTGGCCTCAGCTGGGTAGCAACAGCTGTCGTCGAAAATCAGGGCTCTCTTATCGCTTTGTGCCTGCTGTAACACATATAAATGAATGAATAAATAAATAGATAAAAATATGAATTTTCTTGTAAAAGAAGTAAAAAAGATAGCATGAAGATATAGAGACTATTTTGCTTTGTTATTAGTGCTTATTATTCAGCATATGGCTTTCAGTAGTGGGGAGACCCAAGGGTTGTTCCACTTGCCAGCATTTTATAACCTAATTTTCACTAGATGGAAAACCACGATTATAGTTCTTTCAGTCATTTAAAATAATAGATTTTTTAAATTCAAAACATTATATTAACTAATAAAACCGAAACACTTCACAAAATAACTTTCCATTGCCGAATATATTGAAATAGTTATTAGTGCTTCTATTGTATGATAAATCAAAAACTAATCAAAGTATTTCCTTTATCTCAGGGCTACTTTATCACTGTTTTTCACTTCAAATAAAAATCGCAGTGTAGTTTATTATAAAAAACTATTTTTTATTTTAAAAATAACAATATTATTATTATTGAAAATCAATAATAATAATAATCATCATTTTATTATTAAAATAATTGAAAAGGATTCTGTGATTTTTATTTCAAGTAAAAAACTGATCAAAGTACTCTTTAAATAAGCTGTTTATTTCCCTCACAAAAGAGGTTATTGTAAGAGGAATAAACTTATTTCAAGGGTAGGCTACTTTGATTGGTTATTGATTTATTCTACAGAGACTATAAATATATTAACAGTGAGTCCATTAGTGTTAAGCACTCCGTATGGGTTATCATGCACTTGTTCGGACTGACAGTTGGTTCGTTCACAGTACACAGTCCAACAGTTGTGTTGGACTGCAGGCTTCCCTATCCTCTCACATTTTCAAGATGGCTACAATGGTGCTGGTAGGCCTATACTCTGGTCGAGCAGAGAAGACATTCTGCCAAGATGGAAAAATGACTCTAGCTTGATCAATATTGGTATGAAAATTATAAAATGTAGTTTCAAATTGTAGAGCAGAATGTTTGCTACAATTTGAGAATGAATTGATAATGTTTGAACCAATACTAACTGATCTTAGTCATTTCCCCATCTTGCCAGAATGTTTTCTTTGCTTGGAAATCCGCCGTGTAAAAAGAGCTGAATAGTGATGTATGAGTATTTAATTTAACTTCTAATTATTTTTCCAAACGTAAAAAACGGCTACTTTACATTTCTATTAGAAGTAAGGAACTATTGCTACATTATTCACTGAGGTATAGTGGAGCCGCGAACAGGGATGCCATTCACTGCTGCCAGTAGTCCAAATGAAAATTGTTCTACTCTCACCATCTGTCACAATTAAAATATCATTAAATAAATTTAATAAAATATATAATATATTCTTGAATTAAATATATTTCTATTTGTGGAATCAATATGATTATGATTTCACTGCAACACAATATTTTTTATAATATTATTACAGTATGGTACTTCTGTGCGGGGTCTGTGCTCTCTGGTGGTGAAAATTATACTCTGATTTGTAAACATTCATGTTTAGTTTTTGTGGCTAAACACCGCTCATTCATAACAGATTGTTATGAAAACAAACTGGGAAAGGATTGAAATTGAATAAAAATATAATTACCATTTGCAGTAGACCATAATAGGCTAGGTACTAATATTCATTAATACATTTATTCATATTATGCTTGTTTTAAAACCATTCAATATTCCAACAAACTGCTAACAATCACCTATTTGAGGTTACCGTAAAGCTCAGTAAATAATTATAAAAAATGTCTCGAGGGAATGTTTTTGTAGTCAGCTGATTTATGAGACACGGCCCTGTTCTGTAGATTATGTACGGTAGGTCATGGCGAAGACTACAAAATCATATTGGCAGTTGCAATGTGTGCTTTGTTGATTCAGCCTCTTGGAACTATAATTTAGTGTAAAAGCGTTAGGTTGGCTGAAGTGATTATTCCTCAGAAATTATAGTTCTGCGCATGCGTAGTTACACTCTCACTTCCCTCCGCCATCTTGCCAAAGGCTCTTCTATTCGCGGCACCACTATATATTACCGACGATGCAGTCAAGATTTTGTACAGAAGGAAAACAGCTGTTAATTTACCTTTCTGGAGTGGAGGCCTTTCGTGTTCCACGAACACATTGTCAACACTATTGTGCTGACACTAGAGTCCGAACACAGTTTCATGAAACACGAAAGGCCTCCACTGCAGAAAGGTGAATTAAAAGTTTTCCTTCAGTAAAAAATCTTGATTACATCTTCGGTAATAAACGTACTTCAGTGAATATTAACACACAACAGCTCGTCATAGATCAAGAAACCACCTTCTCTTATTTCTATAGTCTGTTCAAGCAAAGAAGACCCTCTGGCAAAATGGGAGAATGACTCCAACTCAATCAATATTAGTACAAAAATTATAAATTTATTCTCTAATATTGTAGAGCAGAATGTTTTCAACATTTACAATTTTCGAACCAGTATTGACAGAGCTGGAGTCATTTTCCCATCTTACCGAAATGTCTTCTTTGCTTGAACAGACTACATTTTACTGCTTATCAGAAATTCAATAATATAAATGTATATTTAAACAATAATGTTTTAAACTTTAAATTATTTTTCTAAAACTTTAAAAACGTCAACTTCCAATTTCTAGTAGAAGTAAGCAACTATTACAAGTAGAACTAAGCAACCACCTTAGTATGAGCAACCCCTACCTGATGTATGAGTTTTGTTTTGGCATTGAGGCGACACAGAAGGAAGACAAGACGGAACATGATAACGGTGAGCAACAAAACGGAGGCGAAGAGAAGACAAAGAGGAATGTAGCGGAACATGTCCAGCACAATGGCCGGCAGCCACCAGCAGCGCAGTGGTTCGGAGGTCACCTGAAAAGTAGCACAACAAAGATAAAATGGGTGAAGGTGGGAAAAAAGGATTGTAGAAGAAAAAAATGATCACGACTTTTATTTTGGTGAGAACACTTTTACAGGCAGGTTCCTACTCGCCAATATCATTTGAAATTTATCATTTATTAACAAAATTGAAGTACAATGAGATTTGAATACAGACAAAGCCTAAAACGTATTTTTATCCTCTTCATAATTTATCTACGAGATTGAAATACGATAGGATTGTAACACAGTCAAAATAAAAAACGTTCCTTCTACCCAATTTTGATTAGTAGATATTAAAGATGAAGGTTACCGGTATGTTCGCACTTGAAACTTAAATTATTCACAAATTTTGACTTCTGTAGGTGGAAAACTATGAAACATCAATTCGGAAGGATGGATTTGGAAGATGATAAGGCAAATCATGTTTTTCAACTCACAAATCATTTTAATTTAATTATGTATTATATGAATGAATGACTATAATGTAATTGAATGACTAAATTAATGAATTAATATGTATCTGGTCGAATACTGGTCACTCATCCAAGAGCAGGCCACAGTGTTTGTGACTCAACTTCATACTCATTAACGCCTCGTCTCAATTATTACAAAAGTCGCAAATGTGCCTCAAGATGCAATAGAAACAGGTAGTTGAAAAATAAATAAAAATCGAACACCCTTTTTTTGAAAACTTTAAAATTATAAATTTTATAAATTTATATTATAAATTTTAAAGCTTTCAAAAAAGAGTGTTTGATTTTTATTTATTTTTCAATTATTTTAAACAGCCCTAAGTTTTAAAGTTCTTTATTCAAACAGGTAGTTGTATAGATCAACCTTGGTCAGCTGATTTCAGATTTGCGTTGCTCCATACAACTACGTGTTTCTATTGCATCTTATGCCCGTGTTTTGTAGTTATGGAAACCTACCTTAGGCCACTGGCGGCTCGTGCCCACGAAACAGGTGGAGTGGACGTATCTCTTACTGTACATCACTTCACCTGTTTCGTGGGCACGAGCCGCCAGTGCCTTAAGCAACCAACCTCATGGAGTGATTGATACAGTGCCCAATACGATAGCACACAGCATTACTACACTCGTCATGTAATAATATGCTATCTTTATCTATTAAAATAAGTAGTTTTCTATCAAATAAAATCCTAAATCTGACCTTAATTTCCTCGCTGGACTCATCATCGTCTTCGACAGGCAGAGTTTTCACCTTCATGACAGGCAATTTGATTTCGCTCAAAATGCCAATTCCAGTCTGGCCAATCAGCGCCGGATCTGTTAGCACGTCCACAGTTTCCAACTCATTATCTACAAGAAGTACAGAAAATTATCAGAAAACTATACCCTATTTACGATATCTTGAGACAAAGCAAACAAACTTTTTGCGTATTTGTACTTGTAAATATGGGGTGGCTACCTTAACCACGATAAATCATGAATAGTTCACAACTTAGCGAAGCATTGGCAATGGTGATGTGTGCGAAATTGTTGTCAATTGTGTATCTTGTTGAAAATAAATTGAACCGTGAATATGGATGAATGAATGTTTATTACTTCTACATTATAATGTACTCTTATATCTTCAATCACTTTTTGAGTGTTGTGAAGGTGATATTGTGGTCTGTCCAAGCAAAGAAGGCCCTCTGGCAAGGTGGGAAAATGACTACAGCTCGATCAAAATTGGTTCTAAAATTATAAATTTGATCTCAAATTGTAGATCAGAATGTTACCTACAATTTTATAATTTATGAAGCATTATTGACCGAGCTGAAGTGATTTTCCCATATTTTTAGAATGTCTTTTTCGCTTGAATAGACTATACCAAAAAAGTTGGGCGGTTAGCAAATGACTTATCAGTTCTCAGCTCTGTCAGGACAGTCTGAAGCTGTCTTCAAAAGCGAATCAGGATAGCTGGAGAAACGCTCTCGTTCTGTTGTAGGCCTACTCTCGCAGACAGCTCGTCGACTGTCCTGACAGAGCTGAAAAATTGATAACAGTCATTCGCCAACGACCTAACTTTGTGGCGTCATCTATAATAGTTTGAATAGGCGAAAATGGAAATAAATTATAGATTTTAAAATAGTTTCAGATTTATTATTAAAAATTACCTTTCTCCAAATTGGTCATATCTGGTTCTCCAACTGCTACTGAAAATGAAATGAAAATCTATAATTTTCAACACTTTTGAAAATACATTTATTCAGAGATACAAACACACAATCATAATAATTATATGATAGGGAAAGAGAAAACAGGCACAGACCCTTCACTATCTCGATCCCAATTTTGATTCAGTTTACATACCGGTATATATATAAGTTTCTAAATTTATTTCCCATAACACTGAAACACGTTCTGGCTAAAGACCAGTTAACATCAACAAAAACATGTATTTCAACAAGTTACAGTATTCCTACCAAATTGGCAGCTACAGGGTCAACAATAGGAACAGCTGACAAGTTTTGCAACTAGTCCCAGCTATTTTTGACAGTGAAAACTAAATCTATTCTTAAAGTTAGTCTCACGAAAATCAAATTGAAGTTGATCACGGGAAGTGATGTCATCAAAGAGAACCAATGCAATAAAATAACAAAATACTCTGATATTGTCAATTTTTTAATTTAATGTTAATTCAAGTGTCAGCTTGAAAATATGACCGGTGTGGCAACGAAACCATGGTCTTGTACCAGATTAAACGATAGGATTAACAATATCAGTATGTTTTACTTCATTATGGAACGACTTTACAAAATCAACATCTACTCAGTCAAATTTCTAAACACTAGTGCATCAAGAACCTATCTAAAGAGCCTAAGAACCTAGTTCGTATTATAGGAACTACGGTTCTATAAACTCATTTCAAGGTTTTACAATGAACCAATCTGGAACAATTCAGAGCCTTACTATGAACAGATAAGTGACATAACACTCCGGTGGTAAGATTCAGTTGAATATTGGATTTTTTAACAACTAACAGTTGAATTTGTTGAGAAATCATCAAAAAATAGGAGAAGGAAAGGAGAAAGAACCCAAATAAAATAGCCGATAAGAGAAGCTCAGTAGAAAACCCCAAAAGCAACTACGAGATAATAATAATAATTTTACCTGGAGCTTCCCCTGGAATGATACTTTTTCCTTCTGGAACAATGTTTGAAAAATAGGGGATTTGTTGAAAACAAAGTTTAAAGAATAACAATATCTCAACTTAGATCGACTAGATTTGATATCAATTATATAGTACGGAAGCTTCCAAGTTGAGTTCCAAGGTGGTTTCAAATCAGATTAAAAGGTCTTGAAGCATTCATTTATTTATTCGAGAAAATACGATAAACTTATTGGATAAAAAAACAGATCATGAAGTCTAAGACGTCTCTTTTTCAGATTCAAATCAATACTTGGAATAGAAGTTATGCTCACTTGATCCAGAGTCAATATTACTAACAAGAATTTTCACAATAAAAACTACAATAATTGGAGGTTGATGTAGAAGTCAGAATAGCACCTAAAAATATATGAAACTATTTTAAAATGACTAATTACAGTGATGAAATCAATTAACTAGATATTAGATAACCCCTGATTAGCCTAGTTAGGCCTATCCCCTTCCCACTCAAAACTATTTTATCTGTGTTTTAACAAATATTCTACAGGATAGAATGGACCTTGACACATATCTGAAAATCGGACGCCTATAATAATATATTGCATTCCTTTATACTATATTATATTGAATTCCTATATACTAATTATATTATATTCCTATATACTATATTATATTATATAGTTATATACTAACCTGATTGTACAGATTTCAAGCCGTTTCCATCATCGAAGAAAAATGAGAAAGAGAAACTTGATGAAATTGCAATATCTTCAGGAGCCTGAACAAATAAAACACAATACATTTAGACAAAGCTATGGTTTCAAACATTTAATATTTTGGAGAAAATTTAGAAAATGGCAAAAATATATTACTTCATTTGTTTTTAAAAAAATCCTAGCCCCGTTCCACACAACATGATTTTCGGATGTCTGGTTTTTGTTTGGTTTACAAATTTTACTTAGTAAGTTAACCTACAAATTCACCAACTTAGTAATTTACAAATTTGAATATGATGTGTCTCTGTGCACATTAAATATTTGACAAGCTTCATTCAATCCATTAAAATTTATAAAGAAAACAAAAAACTTTACGTCCAATACTCGAGGAGTTTGGAGCTGGGGTCAAATTTATCTACAAAACTTTTGTCAATCTAGGTCGATCTTTGATTACCCAAGACTTGAATTTTAAACATTGAACAAAAGATATCAAGTTCAACAGGCCTTAGACACTTTTTGAGTAGTTGTGAAGGTGATATTGTGGTAGTTATAAATATTAGATTAAAATACAAGATATTGTTAATCATTGCTTTGACAACATCTTGTCTTTTAATTTAATATTGACACACTGTTAGTGCATTAAAAAAACTACGTATGTTGTTTGAATGAATATTAGTTAGAAATTGTATGTTATTTAGTAAAATCTAGTGTGAATTATTACCTAGCTGAACTTCAATATAGCTAAGTTTCATTTCAAATGTAGTGATTCATCTTTGAATAAAGTCAATTATATTGCAAGTAGCCTATTGAATGCGACTAAATATTAAATGTACTAAATAGACAAATAATATTAAATTTATTGAATATTGCAAGTAGACTATGAGACTTTGGAGCTTAAAAATAGGGCAGTACTTCTTGGAGACTAAAAATGAAACACTCCTCTTTCTGCAAAAATCTGAATACATTCAGTCTGTCCAAGCAAAGAAGACCCTCTGGCAAGATGGGAAAATGACTCCAGCTTGGTCAATATTTGTTCAAAATTATAAATGTGGTCTTAATAGTAGATCAAATTGTTTTCAACAATTTGAGATCTAATTGACAATTTTTGAACCAATATTGAACGAGCTTGAGACATTTTCCCATCTTGCCAGAGGGTCTTCTTTGCTTGTACAGACTATACTAGTTTTCAACTCAACATTACTACAATTTCTACTATTTATATTATATTTCAAGTATTTAATTGTGTTCGAATAGTTTTGAAAGTATTTTAATATCTCATTCATCTCAACAACATTCTTTTTCCTCATGAACATTAACGAATTTCAAGCTCTTTCAAAAACTCGCCTCAGAAACATACGATCTATCATTCGAAAATCAAACGTAATATCTGAAGCTTTGGCAAAAATTATTCGAAAAATAATTAGGTAGCAGCCTAGAACGAATGTTTCAAACAGCGTCTGCAAAAAAATTATTATCTCATCTCGAAAAGATATTCATATTAGGCACACCGTATTCAGAGCTGGTATGTTCTCATACATAAATTTAAATAACAAACACCTGTTCAAACATTTCGCTAGTTGAATCACACAATGCAATGTCGCGAACAAAAGAGCAATCATTTGAGATGCAGCGAGTATTGAAAACAAGCAT
The DNA here is from genome assembly GCA_017141385.1 of Sogatella furcifera. NCBI lineage: Eukaryota > Metazoa > Arthropoda > Insecta > Hemiptera > Delphacidae > Sogatella > Sogatella furcifera. Next base: position 16,751,028 of record CM029558.1, on the reverse strand, counting down.
CACAGTATCTACGAGAATCTAGTTTAGTTTAGTTTTATTCCGTCAAATAACACTACAAAGCTTAGTAATTTTGTCAAAAAATAACACTAAAATCAAACAAACCTTGGTAGCAGATAAGTGAAAAATTGAGTGCAATACTCAAAACAAAAGTATAGTCTGTCCAAGCAAAGGAGACATTCTGGCAAGATGGGAGAATGACTTCAGCTCGGTCAATATTGGTTCAGAAACTATAAATTTGGTCTCAAATTGTAGGAAACATTTTGATCTACTGCTAAGACAACATTTATAATACTCGAACAAATATTGATCAAGCTGGAGTCATTTTCCCATCTTGCCAGAGAGTCTTCTTTGCTTGGACATACTACAGTTAGTGAAGTAGAACCAGAGCTATAGAGCATATTAAATGATTACCCCGACCCATATATGTATAACTATAATATTGCATGTATCTGTATCTGAAAATTGCATGTATTATTAAAGTTTCGTTCTAATATTGAGAGACAAGCGTTATTGAAGATAATAATCGGAAGATAATTTATTACAAATTTCTATTCACCTCTTTCTTGAGCTTGCTCATGGTATCGCATCCACTAAGACAGGCAGCCCTATCTGGTGTTTCAGAAGAGTAACTGTCCTGACATGCTGAAATAAAATTGATAAAAAATTGTTCAAATTACAATTCATCCATTTTAAATCTAACATTCTTGACATCAAGCGTCAGGCTGTTAATAGTGAGAAGACCCAAGGTTATAGTATGTCCAAGCAAAGAAGACCCTCTGGCAAGATGGGAAGATGACTACAGATCAATCAATATTTGTTCAAGAATTATAAATGTGGTCTTAATAGTAGTTGAAATTGTTTCCTACAATTTGAGATCAAATTGATAATTTTTGAACCAATATGGACCGAGCTTGGGTCATTTTTCCATCTTGCCAGAGGGTCTTCTTTGCTTGGACAGACCATAGTTCCAGTTCGCTAAATAACCTAACTTTTCCTAGATGGAAACTTGGAGAACTATTTAGGGTTTTCCATTCTTCATGTGGGGGAACAATTTATGTACTCTCTATAGTTATTTTACTCTTCAGTACATTTATTTTATAAACTATGGAAGAAATGTAGAATGAACCAAAACCTAGATCAACCAACGATTTTCCAAAAATCTAAAATTATGATGAGTTAACACAAGGGTCTTGACAAACCTAAAAGAAATACATTGAATAGTATTCATTAGGCACTAACCAAGAGAAGTGCCGTTTTCGGCTGGTGTTAGAAATTCCACTTTTTTGACGCGATCTATCCGGGGACTCCTGGCTATCGATCTAGACTTTGGATATTAATCTACGAATCTCTATAGAATCTACGAAGCCATGATGCCATAGTAGTCTACAGAATGAACATTGTACTCTGAATAACATCTATGAACAATGATATTCTAAATTTATCAGCTGATTGTCAATGGACTGTGAACTGTCAGTGAATTTAAAATGTCAGTGAAAACCCTTACGATTGCTATGTTCATACTGTAGATTGGAGTCTACAGTCCACTGTCAGTTCGGAATGTGACAGTCAAAACTGTAAGTGGATGGGGAAACTGGCAGTCCAAAACAGCTGAAAACCTGCTTCATTAACAATGATATTTTTAATCTATCAGCTGATTGTCAGTGGACTGTGAACGATTTAAATGTCAGTCCGAGCAATGGCCCTTACAATTGCTATGTTCATAATTGAATAAGATGACATGAGATGCATGGCAAGGGTAATGCAGAATAGCAAGGATTAAACCGGAAATAAGTTAGGAGGGATGCTGCTTGTCTTCATATCCAATATTGTTCATTGAAGATCTGAAGGATCTGTAACTTATATCAACACAGAACAGATAATACAATTTATTGTAGTAAAATAACACGAGTATATTACACAAATTTATTTCTTCCTAGGACTACTGTACTTATCAAAGTTTTCAAATGATGTGGATCTCAGTACCCTTTTAAAATAATTTTCATTTTAATGTAGTTTAATTGTTTATTTGCATTTGAAAATGTTCAAAATACCTAAACATGTTATGTAGAATGAGAATTATTATTTAAAATGGTACTGAGATCTACATTATTAGAAAACTTTGACAGGCACACTACATATAGTTAAGAGAGAAAAACAAAATGAACTTACAACTGGTGCAAGCCTTCATAGCAATGGTCATATCCAATTCGGTGGTTTTTGCAATCATTTCAGCCATACTGTAGAAACGGCATCCTCTCGAGCAAGAGCTGGCCTGGTCGACGGATGTTTTCTGAAAATAAATAACAATAATTATTAATTTAAAATCTATAAGAAAACAACAATATGCGTAACTTATAGCATTTATTGGTGGGCAGATCTTTACAGCTAGGTTCCATCTCGCCAATGTGTACTTGGTCACGCATCCAATAGCAGTCCACAGTGTTCGTGACTTGACTTCACAACCACTAAGCAACCGCCCTCACCGAGTGACTAATACCCAAAACTCACATCTCATTTTAATCTACCATTGTAATGACTTCATCAGTCTATTGTTTACTATACACGAAAAACGAAGTGCAGTACTTGAAGTTATCATGAGTGATTCCACTCATAATTCAATCAAATTTACGATTCCGAAAATTCAATTTTAGTATTCAATGAATCAATTATCTACTCTGACGCATATACATCAGTCTAGGCTTGACAGTACATGGAATTTTGTTAGGCAATCCCTAAAATATCCATTCATTCAAGATAGCACAATAATGCATAATACTTGTTGGCTTAGACGGACCGTATAATGGAGTTAATATTATACTGGAAACCAGCTGGTGAGCTAGGCCCTTCATGGGCTGTTGATCCTTTGACAAACAAACAAAACTTGTAGGTGAATACACTGACACATGTTCAAAACATCTTCTGTCCTGATTTTGATTGAAATATTACAAATAATAAAGGTTATGTTCTAGTTGATTGAGACTTATTCCCAATGGTCACAGCTATAGTCTGTCAAAGTAAAGAAGACAGTCAGGCAAGATGGGAAAATGACTCCAGCTCCTTCAATATTTTAGTTTAAAAATTATAAATATGGTCTCAAATTGTAGGAAACATTCTGATCAACAATTTCAGACCAAATTTATAATTTTTAAACCAATATTCACTGAGCTGGAGTAATTTTCCCATCTTGCCAGAATGTCTTCTTTGCTTGGACAGACCAAGTTATACTGTTTAATGAAAAAAACTCTTCCGAATCAAAATAACAACTGTGAACATATTCAAGAAATCTACCATGTTTACTACTAAATAAGGTTATGTAGGCGAGGTGGAACACCTTTTGGTCTCTCCACCAAATAAAGCCATACGCTAATAATAATAATAATAATAATAATAATAATTTAAAAAACTGCAGTAAGTATATTAAAAGTTTTCGACTGTCAGTAACTTTCGAATTATAACAAAAATTCCAAACACTAATTAAAAAAATACAAGTTACAAAAACCAGTTAATTGGTTTCATAGATTGTGATTCATAAAAGCAAAATCGTTACACCAACAAACGATAATTAGCATAAATTGAAAATTCAAAAGATTCATCGACAAAAATGACAAACACTCCTGAACGTTTATGAGAATAATTGAAACTTCCACCTACTACCGTCTGTTCAACCAGAGAAGACATTCTGGCAAGATAGGAATATTACTCCAGCTTGGTCAATATTGGTTCAAAAATGATAAATTTGGTCTCAAATTAAGTTATAGAAAACAATCTGTTCTACAATTTGAAACCAAGCTTATAAGCATTGAACCAATATTGACCGAGCTGAAGTCAATCTTGCCAGAAGGTCTTCTTTGCTTGTACAGACTATACCAGGGTGAGCTCGTTCAACATTCGTGCTTGAAAAAGGCATTCAACATGTTGCAAGAAAAGAGGCACAAGCTGCTTGCAACATGTTCAAAATGTATACAGCAGACGCTAACAAATCTGGCGGTTGACGAATGATTTTTTATCAATGCTCAGCTCTGTCGAGACAGTCAGCGAGCTGTCTGCAATAGCATAACACGTCGAGAGTGACCTCAGATAAACAGTGTAAGTTATCTAACGTGGACTGCTCCTCGACTTTCCTGAGAGAGCTACCCTGAATAAAATGCATTCAATAATCGACAGTTTCGTTCGTTTAGTCGTCTACCTTGGAAATAAAGTTATTGACAAAGACATTGTTTGGCTGCTAGTTACAGTCTGGTCGAGCAAAGAAGACATTCTGGCAAGATGGGAAAATGTCAATCAATATTAGTTCAACAATTATAAATTTTGTCTCAAATTATAGAAAACATTCTGCTCTACAATTTGAGACCAAGTTTACAAATTTTGAAACAAAATTGAGTGAGCTGGAGTAATTTTCACATCTTGCCAGAATGTCTTCTTTGTTTAGACAGACTATATCAAGCATCGTTCCAATTACGTTGCCATACATAAAATTCGCTCATTAAAAATGTCTTGCCACCGTGTAAGTTAAGAGTTGGAATGAAATCAATCGATCGTAGCAGGGATGATTGCAGTCAGTCTTATTGAAAAAGTAATCAGTTTGAATAGGAGAAAATTAGTGAGCCAAGAAAACAATGATCGGAAAGCCAATATGAGTTCAATATGTACATATTATGTATTATAAACTTATATGTATTATAGCTGACGCCAAAAAGTTAGCCGTTTTTGTGTCTTGTAGCCTACGTGATGTAACCTACTAACAGGTGATGTAAAGCATCGATCGTCTCTTTCCATTTCAAAAACATAATCAAGGAATAGCTGAATGACAACGTTAATTGACAATATCGGCTGTTGGAGCGCACGAACCATTATTTTTTCAACTATATAAGTTACTTCCAGTCCTATAAAAAAACATGTTTCTATCATAAGCAATTGAATCTAAGAGAAGATTCCGGCCCGGTTGGCGCAGTGGGCTGGGGCGTCACAACCTTCATTCCGCTAACACTGCCTAGTCAGGGTTCGAGACCCAATAGGCATGGCTGTTATGCCAATTTCTTTAGAATAACATTAAAACATTCATGGATTGGTAATAATGGAATCTGAGGCAAGATTGAACAGAAAATAGACTTTAGAATAACGATACGGTCTGATAACTTGGTAGAGGCACTAAGAGATCATAAACTTAGCTTGAAAGACATCAATAAGATCTATACGGGTTTGTACGGGTGTAAGGATACGTGAATATGCATCAATTTTAAGTTTAATTTGAGTATTTTTGACTGTACTCAAGAAGTAAACAGACTGAAAACGCAATAATACTGAATTCAAACCACTTACTTCGTATGTGTTGTCGCAGGAATTCTTGCAATCGTCAATACGATTCCAAGGCAATTCAAAGTCGGGCAGAAGCAGAGACGATTTTACAGAGCTCAAACAGACTAAAAACGTCAAAAACACCGCTAATTTTGCTTTGGACATTTTGATAATGATTCAAAAGTACAGAGCTTGTATACAATCACAACAAACAGAAACGACTGACAGTAAAAAATTGTCTGCTGTTTCGATCGAAACTGAAATGTAGCTTCGATGGAGGAGAGATTAGAGAGGTTAGTTTGAGCATTGACGGGAAGGTAGACTGGTAGAGAGGCGTGATAGGCAGTGACCTCTGCTGTACAGCATCAGCATCAGTCTCTTAGCGGGAGATTTCAAATTTATTTCTAGTTTTGTAAGATGAATAAGAGGAAATTGTTGATCTATAGCTACCTTCAAAACATCTATTTAAGGTAGCTATGGTTGATCTAACGTGAATAATATTAAAAATTAAAAATTAAAAAATTTAAAATTTATCTCTATTTATGGTTTATAAAAGAAAATTAAATTGTTTAAAATTTAAATTAAATTAATACTTTAACTCTGATAGATATCTTTAAATTTGTCTTTTAAAGCACTATCTTTGCTTCATATACGTATCAAAATGGAAGAATTTAAAATTCACAGTTCAATTATCTAAATTAAAATTTGAGCAAATTTATAATTAAAATGATATATTTAAAATTAAATTTAAAATTTAATAATTAGTAACAATTTAGAAATATTGAAAATTCATCACTAGATTTAAAATTTATAATCCAGTTTTTTAAAATTTAAATTTAAAATTTAAAATTTAAAATTTAAAATTTTTTAAAATTTAAATGGAATCAAAATTTAAAATTTAAAATTTAAAATCATTTAAATTTAAAATTTAAAATTTAAAATTTAAATTAAAATTAAAATTTAAAAAATTAAATTGTTGCATCAAAATAATAATATAATAAGCCATGTAATAGTGGGACTGGTGTTGATCCACAAAGACTGTTTAAACACAATTATGTTTACTTTGTCTCTTTAAAGCATTCTAATGAGATTTATGTAGAAAAAAATGTAAAATAATTTACTCTCCAATACTCTAATATAACTAATAATGAGCCTTTATTACAGCTTCTATTTTAGTAATTTTTTTATTTCTTTGATTATCCAATCTATATAGAGCATTCCAATGTGATTCAAGGAGAAAAAAGAGAAAATAATGTGTAAGTTATTCTTTCTCATATGACTAATAATGAGGTTTCATTGAAGCTTCTGTTATAATATTTCTATCACTTCTGTAATAGATAAGAAGATATAAATAGATTGTTTAGGCTAGGACGTTTACAATAAAATTATTTAGTGGCTAAGAAGTAATGTAAATTGTTCAGGATATTTTGATGTGTTTTTTTCGTAATTAATTATGGAGATGGATATATGGAGTCTACTGTACTGTAATTTGCCTTGAATTTATTCCACTTTATTTCACAGTAATCATAGAACAGGAAATCAAAATTCGTTTATTTGCAGAAACCCTTGAGGACATCAAGTCAATTAAAGATACAAAATCAACAAAAAACATTGAATATACAATAAGCAACAGAGTCTCAATATTTACTGATAAGAAATTAGCAAAACAATAAATAACAGAGTCTTAATACATTAAAGGTGGTAGCTACAGTGAAATTATGAAGAATGGTCGTCGATAAGTCATAGATCAATAGAAATCACACTTTCATAATACTCTTCCAATGTATAGAACGCACTTTGAAGTAGGAATATTTTTATAATTTTTGAAAACTAATACATTCAATGATAGACTTTGTAAGCTCTCAGGTAGAGCATTAGAAAGTTTAATATCTATATAGTTGAATGTTTTTTGTCACTTTGAGTAATTGCAGAAGTTGATAACAAGGTGTTGTGTATCCATTCTTTTTTCCACTTTAAAATTTAAAACTTCAAAAAATCACTTGAAAATGGAAATAAACTTACTTAATAGTAGTTACTATAGTTTCGACGTGTTGTGTGTGTTGTGTGGCCATCTTCAGACTGAACAGTGAACTCTGTATATCATGATATAACCTTGAACAGAGTTCACTGTTCAGTCTGAAGATGGCCACACAACAGGTCGAAACTATAGTAGCTACTATTAAGTAAGTTTATTTCCATTTTTAAGTGATTTTTTGAAGTTTTAAATTGATAACAAGATTATTCCTCCCCCTGGTATTATTTATGGTACACACCCTGTTGAACATTATGAGCTATGATTCTTCTTAACGTAAACTAAGCATTGATAAATGCATTATAATATTAAGTGAAAGTGGACATTGTGGATAGACATATAACCTACATCTTAAACCTTCATCATCATCATCATCATCATCACTCATTCATCCTTTGCTTAAAATACTTGGAAATTGTCGCAATTGTAAAGAAAGAAAGAAATAGGAGGGAAGTGTTATAATACAAATGGATTTGAAACTCTCTCTACAGTGACCTCTGTGAGGAAGACCACAAATTGATCTTTCAGCTTTTTTCTGCAACCTAAATAATTGAATTATTTATATTAAAATTTAATACTATATTTCTGAGAGCCCCAAATTAAATCACCATAGGACAGATGGCTGTGCAAATGTGATAAGTATACGGTTCTTAAAACCTATAAGTTCACTACTGTTCTCAACTTTCTCAGCATAAAAATTTTTTAATTTGCGATGATATAGTGTTCTTTATGCCGTATGCTTCATATTTTCAAACTAATTGTAACATACACAAATGACTGTCATCAATGTTTTAAATCGACAAACTGCAACATTTCGAATGAAACCCTTTCCAGTTCGCCTCAAATTTTGAAAACCTGTGGAAAAATGGGAGTTTTATCATATTTAAGCTTCATTTTTATTAGAATTAATAGCAATAATTAGTCAGAGAAGTCTCCATCTAAACTAAACAGTAGAAATTGCCGGTTCATCTCCGGATATATCTCCATCATTTTTGGAAGCTCTCATTCAAGTGGAAAGACGATACAAATGGTTCATTCATTTATTGTTACAATTGCAACTTGATAACAAGTATTTTAAGCAAAGGTGATGATGAGTGATCTGATAGTAGTGTTATATATGTTATAATAGACGTCAACTTCATTTCAAAATCATATTTCATCCAAGTTATCAAATGGAAAGACAAGAGATTCTGTCAAACCACATTGCATTTTTAATATGGATAACTGTATCATATCAATATCACCTCCACAACTAATCAACAAGTGTTATCATCATAGACTGGTTCAGACATTATAATGATTTATTGAAGATTCCAATAATTGAGATTGATTGTGTGATAGTGACATTCTATAAGGTACGTGAAGTAATACTTCCATCACTGGCGGCTCGTGCCCACGAAACAGATGAAGTGATGTACAGTGAAAGATACGGGCACTTCACCTATTTCGTGTGTACGAGCCGCCAGTGACTTCCATAGTAATTTATTCATTTATTCAATACTTCATTTAATGTTAGTGGGAACGTCCACTATTTATAATAAGTGTATATGTTAATGAGAAGAGATATCTTCCAAATGAATTGATTATACTGTATATAAATGTAAATAATATATCAAATCTTGATAAAAAGTAATAACAAATGAATAGAAGAAGGAAATTCGGAAAAAGATTATTCTTTCACACTTAATAAAAATCACTTTTATTTGGAAATAAACTTCACTCAAATAGTAGTACTACTAAAAGTGATTTTTATTAAGTTTAAATTCAAAAGTGGGAAAAAATGGATACACAACACCATAAGATTATTATTTCCAAAACCCCGACCTATTTAGGCTATTTTGTGTAGGCTATTTCATTCAATACCTCACACTTTCACTGTCGTGTAATCGACTCTGACAATACTCTACTCTCGCATCAACTAATCAATTTAGGTTTCAATTTACAGACAGCCTACACATTACAGTCTCTCTCCAAGCAAAGAAGACATTCTTGCAAGATGGGAAAATGACTCCAGTTCGGTCACTATTGGTTTAAAATCTTTCAATTTAGTCTCAAATTGTAGAGAACATCATGAACTACAATTTGAGACCGAATGTATAATGCTTGAACCAATATTGACAGAGCTGGAGTCATTTTCCCATCTTGCCAGAATGTCTTCTTTGCTTGGACAGACTACCAAGGCGGCCACAATAGCTGCTCCCTCTCGATTGAGTCGCAATGTATTGAAACGTTCTATATATCGATCAGTGGCGATGGAACTTAATCACCCTTATCTTCTCAACTGATTAAGTCGATAATCTATTCATCGATTTACAGTTGTTCATCGATATTTCGATGAGAATATGAAGACTCTTGATTGACAATAGTCTCCTCCCTTTATTTTACATTATTCTATCAATTTTTCTCTCAATCTCCAGCTTATCATTTTCTCTTTAAACGTCATTGGCATATTAAGAAGAATGGACATAGAAAGACTCTTCAGCTTGACTCTTGACAGACAATAGATTTCTCCGTTTGTTTAATATCAATCCATTTCTCTTCATCTCCAGCTATAGTACATTCACGATGGCTTGAGACGAGATAAACAAAAGCTCTGCATGTGTGTGTGTGTGTGTGTGCGACTGGAGTGGCTTTGTTTCAGCCACGACATAATACAAGTCACAGCAATGCCGAAATCTCGAATTTTGTTGTAGGCAATATTCAGAATAAGTATCCTTAAGTAATCTTTTTTATAGATACACATTGGGAAATTGCTTGTTTCGGTTGTCTCTCGACTGCATGAACCTAAAATGAAAAACAATTATAGTAAAGGTTTTTGTGTCAATGCTTTGGTTACAGTCCCGACAACAAAATTCGGGATTTCGGCATTGTTGTGACTAGTTTATGTCGTGGCTAAGACGAAGCCACTCCAGTCGCATACACACACACATGCAGAGCTTTTGTTTATCTCGTCTCAAGCCATCGTGAATGGACTATAGGTACTTGTTCTTGATGTAATGAATTTTCACCTTTTTACAACGTTTCATTTAACTAGCTTTGGGTCTTGTCTGTCAGGTTGGAATTTTGTTTTAACTTACAGCAGCAGATGCAATCGAAACTGGTGTTTGACAAATGACTCAAATCCAAATGACTGTTATCAATGCACAGCTCTTTCAGGACAGTCGGTGAGCGTCTAGCAACAGTATATCAAGTAAAGAACGACCTCAAGAGTGAACTCTGTTTCGCCTGCAGATTGATTTCAAAACTATTCTTAGAGAGCTGAGTATATAATAAGTAATATCAATTAACCGCCACCTTCATTGAAATCTGCTATAATAATACCTAATTATTATCCTAGTTTTCACCTAATTATTTCACCTCATCAATCACCTTCAAACTCATTATCCATTACCCACGCACAAGCTAAAATGCCTATGTGGGCAATGAAATATTGTCATATCATTCCATTAGTAAATTGATTTACTACTTATCATATCATAATCATCTCATTATCTCACTTTTCACCTCATATTGAAGTTTGGTTGTTATTTATTGAAGTTTTCCAGTTTATCTGTGGATAATTTGTCACCCTTTGAGATCGGACTTCACTTATCTCCATATACTGTACTATATTATCATCTCTTTATCACCTTATAAGATAACTGATTTACATTGAGACTTGTTGTAATGTTGCCAATCTAGCTGATAATGAATACAAATTAATTTATATTTTCATTATACACCTGACTAAATGGCAACGTCTATTGATAAGATGTTCCAGTTCCAGTTACCATTGGACTATTTTCATGTGTTCAACTATAAAAAAAATTTATTCAATCAATTGAATATAGGTAAGTAGCCTACAACAGGAATAACGCCCAAAACTATTCCTCAACCAATTTATATTAAAAGTCCAATTCCAAAGTCCAAAGTGACCTAGTGGTGGCTGAAAAGTAAAACTTTATTCCATCACTCCCTTATTGGTAAAACTCTCACATTATGCCTCACAAATTAATTGAACTAAAACTCAATACAGTAGTCATTTATCAGGTGATAAGTATTGTTTTTAACGTTGGTACAGTCCAGCTCGAGCAATTCTATTGAAAAACACCACGTGTCATGTTCACGTCCACTCTTGTTTGGGACTGTACGCGTTCACTTTTTGACGACAATACTCATTGGTATATAGATATAGTCTGTCCAAGCGAAGAAGACATTCTGGCAAGATTGGAAGATGACTCCAGCTCTGTGAATATTGGTTCAAAAATTACAAATTTTGTCTCAAATTGTAGATCAAAATGTTTCCTACAATTTTAGACAAAATTCATGATTCTTAATCAAAATTGACCGAGCTGAAGTCATTTTTCCAGAATGTCTTCTTTGCTTGGACAGAAGACTAGAGCTGTGACAATTTCCAGTATCTGTATGGCGTTGACAATATCTAGATGGCAGTGACATGTGTGGCGACGAAATTGATATGGCAGTGGATGTTTTTCGATAACACAGGATGCCACTCAGCGCTAAAAGTAGTACCGATGACGGCTTATCTGAATTTAGAGGCGAATTTGGTCAATATACTCTGTTTAGTACTAATGAGATGGGGAATTGGGAAGAGGGCTGGAGTGACAGGGTTTAATGAATTTTTTTGGATTGTTATTTAATCATTAATTTGAGAAAATACTATGAACTTATCGAATGAAAAATAAATATATAAATTTTAGTCAAAAACTCATGATTGATGAGAAGAAATTGTAATTAAGTAGTATACTTATTGAAAAGTCTAGAATGACGAAAGAGTTTGATCTACTTGTGAGCTATATAGTCTGCCCAAGCAAAGAAGACCCTCTGGCAAGATGGGAAAATGACTTCAGCTTGGTCAATATTTGTTCAAGAATTATTAATGTGGTCTTAAAAGTGGATCAAATTGTTTCCTACAATTTGAGATCAAATTAAAAATTTTTGAACCAATATTGACCGAGCTTGAATCATTCTCCCATCTTGCCAGAGGGTCTTCTTTGCTTGGACAGACTAAACCAACTGTTACCTAGTTGTAGAGGTAGATATCCATATTAAATGAAAAGACAAGATGTTATCTAACCACTGATCTATTAAAAAAATCGAGATACCGGGTTCGGTTGCTACACCATTATTAATCTCTGGTTGATCAAATCTTAAAGTGGAATGCACCAGTATTTAACGGCCAAGCACCACTACCGGTAGCTGCTTGAACTAATTACAGTGAACGTCTGCCATTGGCCTTCAAGTTTCTCCCCAATAACGCCTGAAGTATCTAAAGGTGACCATATCTTCACAAATATAGCCTTTGTCTGTGTTTTCACTTTTAAGTATTATTGTGTCATATTGAATAAATAAATACAATTAGGCTATTATCAAAGACATCCCCAAAAGTCGAGAATGTTTGAGAAAGAGGAGACGAGAAAGAAAAGGGCGAAGATAAGTGGAAAAGTTAGAAAGATACCAAAGAGGGATTTACAAAAGGAGACACAAACGAAAAGACGACAGCGATCAGAAAAAAAGGAAAAATGATTAATAGAAGGGAGAACAATGAAAAGATGACGAAGTAGAAAAGAAGTACAAGATGATAATCAGCATGAGGAGAAGAAGGAGAAGTAGAAAAAAGATAATAAGAAGAGGGAAAAGGATGAAGATGAAGAAAACAATTGAAAGGAAAAGGAAGAATAAAAGTTCTTTTTTGGACTCAGGGGACCTTGAAACGGTTAGATATCTTGAAATTTGGATACCTTAAGGTTTTTTGAAAATCAATACTTTTCTCACCTATGATATAGTAGGTATGGCAAGGAGAGTAAAAATGACGGGAGGGAAGGAGAAGAAGAAGAAGAAGAAGAAGAAGAAGAAGAAGAAGAAGAAGAAGAAGAAGAAGATAGGGGAAGTAACATTACAAATCGTTCACTACTACTGCGCGGCGCGTCAGACTAGGGGGTTGCTTCTCATTCCTCCCTCCCCGTAAAAAGGGGGTACCTTTACCCCCTTCCGATAGGAATGGAGAGGGGATACCCCCTCATCACACTCTTCCCATACTACAGGCAAAGAAGGGGTACAACTCTCACCCCTTAGCCTGGAAAAGAGGAGGTACCTTCACCCCCCTCTGGGTTTCCCCCCACATTGCGATAAATATAAATAGGGATAGCGCAACTCGCGTCGCCTTCACTTGCCTGTCAACCTGTGCCAGAACAAGTTGCCGCGGCAACAAGTGCTTCTTCAACAAGTTACGCAAAAAAGTTCGTTGTTGTCAACTTTGTCGTCATCCTTTGCTATCTTTGGTTCGAAAACGCAGTTCAAATTGAACTTGAAAAACTGGTAAAGAATCGAAAATAATCAAACCGGCAATTGAGATTTTTTTCAAAATTTTTGCGAGCTTTCAAGCTCCGGAAAAGTTTTGAAAAGCTTTAGATTTTCGGACGATTGTCGAAATTTCAAGAATTTCTCAAAAGTTGTTGGCAGGATCTATTAAATTCTGAAAATCTGTTTGTAGGTTTCACAACTATTCCAGGAAATCAATTAATTTTTTTCATTTTCTCGCAAAAAGTACCTACATAACTTGTTTAGTGATTTTCGAGTGAAGACTCTAGCAAACTGTTCTTGAACTTATACTGAGGATTGTACAGTGTTTTGGGAGTTTGGTGAGAGATTTTTGTAAATATTTTCGGTTAGAATCGGACCGGTGGTCTTTGAAATAAAAGACTTTGGAAGGGAAGCTTGAGAAGGAGATACAAATCTACTCTGAGGATCCAGAGCGTGAAGTAAGCAGATTTATGTTTCAATTCAACTTAAATTAAAACACGTACATTGATCTTGTGTTTGCAATAGTTCAAATCAACTCACTAATTTATGTGGTTTGTATTGTTGTATCATTGATTATTACTATACTGTATTTCAACTGAATTGATCTGATTCTTCTAAGAATTCAGTCAATTCTACTTATGTTTATGAGAGTTTGACCCGCGGTGTTCTAGTACACGTGGTTTGACCGAGTACATCCATTGATCTCTCTAGTCATCTATTCATCTATTCATCTATTCATCTATTTATCTATCCATCTATTCATCTGCAAACTGCTTCTATCATACTGATTACTATTACAATGATTTTCCTATGAGGTTGATATTATTTGACTGATAATGTAACTGGCCTGAGTAATCAAACAATTAGTCTCATTCAATTTTTCGGAACTTGTTGATGTGATAGATATTCATACATATTGAATATCTAATAGTTCACCAAGGAAAAATCCAGTAGAATGAATTAAATATTATTGTACTTCAGTATGTTCTCAATGATACCGGAAATCTCTAACAAACGAAGAGGCTCAGCATAGGACTCCTTAGGCCGGTATTACACGATAATAGTTCTATGATCATAGTTGATCATATGGAAAGAGATGAAAATATGATTTCGTATTTTCATCTCCTTCCATATGATCAGATATGATCATAGAACTATTATCGTGTATTAATGGCCTCATTGAATATAAACTGAATAATGCCTTAGGCCGGTATTACACGATAATAGTTCTATGACATATTTCTATTATCAAACATCTGTGATGATGAAATATTACCGAGTAATGAAGCAAATATTATAAATGATCATATTCTATGTCATATGTTCTCCTATAGAGAACATATTGTAATATATTTGATAATAGATGTATGACATAGAACTATTATCGTGTAATAGCGGCCTTACTGGAGAATATAGCCTACTAAATACATGTTCTTCGATTGATTCAATTCTGTGAACAAGTTGAGCTCCTATTCTAACTTTTTCTCTCTTTCGATGATTCACCTCAAATTCCATAAGAAACACACACGTCGATTCGAATTCAGATGGTTCTAGTTTGAAAAATACTGGAACATAATTGGTACAGTGTCAATTTCTTCCGAAACTTGAAAACATTCTAAGCTCTTTCACATCCTTCTTTCAGAAGGATAATTTGAACGCCTTCATGGAGATGGATTGAAGGCTATGCAAGGGTAGTTCCAATATCTTCCATCAATAATAATGAATTACAGATCTTTTTTCAATATCAATTACATTTTCTCCCATCTTGGCGGACCATGGGTTTGTGACTTAACAATTTACAAAAACTCCAGTATCTCAACTCAGTAAACTTATTAATTCGACTTTCTCCAGTAACAATAGTATCATGATGACAGACGTACGGTAATTACTTTGTTGATAATTTATTATAAAACTTGGTTCAACAATATTTATTTTACTTATTACTTATTTTAGCAATAAAGATTTAACAATAAAGAGTCATTATTTTTGAAGACACAGTGTCAGGTGAGATGTTGTGATACTTGAACATGATTGAAGAGCACGAAATTGTCTATATCACTGAAAGTTTCAGTGATATAGAGAATTTTGTGCTCTTCAATTAGTCATTATTTTGTTGATAATGAAATGAAGATATATCTTTCAAAACAGTATAGACCAAACATTTCAAAGCTTGCTTTTGCAGACGTGAACCTTCTGTTAATATCTTAAAAACTTTGTTAATCGAATCAAATATTTTCCAAGTACTCAACTAAATAGTATCAATATTTTGTTGATAATGTCGAAATATCGTTCAGTATAGAACAGTATAGACCCAACATTCCAAATCTCGCTTTTGCTAGCTCTAAAATCGTACGCTGTTATAATCCGTCTCAGTTATAACAATTCAGTCAAAGGATTTTTCCTGATTTTGTCGAAAAAAGGTTTGGAAACAGTCGATAGGCATCGTTTGTTAGGGAATCTCGTCTCCCAAGTAACGACATTTAGTCGAAACGTTCATAAAATCGTTGGAATTGATGTGACATTCAGGATTCAGCTAGTGCTAGTACTAATGTTGAATAATATTATGATACCACCGATAATAGAGAAGAATTATGCTTTTCTGAAGTATTATTTCCATGACCTAATTCCATTATTATACATGACCTAATTTTCCAAAGGCTAATACAGTAGTTATCACTGGCGGCTCGTACCCACGAAACAGGTGAAGTGCCCGTATCTTTTACTGTACAGCACTTCACCTTTTTCGTGGGCTCGAGCCGCCAGGGGTATTTATCGAGTAGATTTCGTAGATGATCTATGCTTCAATTCAATTCCAATATCATAATTCAAGTGATTTATATTTAGTACATTGAAATTGTCAGATACAGATAAAATCAATCATACTCAACAAGTTGCTGATATATGATCGACGGGCTAAGACAAATGCAGAGTTGTTTTGAATTTCGAGAATATTGATTTGGGAGTTATTGGAACTATAGGTATTGAATGGAGATGGTATTACATTTGATTTATCAAACTGGAATTTCAAACCTTTAGACTGGCTCTTACGATCATTGTTTCTGAGAATGACTACAAAGTTCCTTCGAATTAGAAATATTATTTTAGAGTTTCCTAATAATTGAAGCTTCAATTAATCAAATAGGATGTAGGCCTAACATGTAACTATGATTTCATGAATTAATTTGAATAATTTTTATCACTAGAGGTAATCTAATTTTCATCGCTGAAAAGCAATACTTACCAATCTACCAAAAAGGATGTTCTCTATTTCTACTTACAACAATTTAACATCTCTGAAATTGAAATAAACCAATAAATTATTACAATAATCATCCTCTCATTTATAAAAGCTAACGTTTATAATTTGTAGGATTTCTAATAAAGGAATTCTTTCAGGATACTACTTTAAAGTTATCTGAGACTACTGAGACGCTGTAGGCTGATATCCATAAAAAGATAACAATGTTCTTCATGTTTGAAGATACATATTTATTTTTATCTTACATCAATAATAATATGATGTATTCATCTTTGTTGTATATAGAATAGAATAAAAGAATGCTTTTATTCTCCTCCACATTATGAACACAAAAATATTAAAAACACACATTTACGGCTTGATCACAGCCAGCCGGGAATCTTTGTTGTATACATTATTGTACTGTACTCCTTACCTAATGTCTCTACTGTGATATACTAACTAGTAACAGTTTTTCCAATACTTTTCATCTAGATTACTGGCGTTTGTTCGGCTGAACCTAATCGTTGTCATAACGAAGATTCATAAGTTTTCATTCAATCCAATTTTCATAAAATACATCAATCATCTCATTTCTACCAGTAATTATCCAGCAAAAATCTGTGTAACCGTTTCTCGAAAACTATGGCTGAAACAAGAAAAACCCCGGACAGAAATTACAAAGAAAACAAGAAATTGAGAAATCATTTTTACAGAATTCAAATCCAGACAACTAATCACTGCTAACAGATGCTACAGAGAAACACTATTTAATATCTTCTGGCACTTGTTGGCGATACACAATTTGGTGAAGAAAATAAAATGCTTCAAGTGGGAAAAAAGGAGAGCAGTTGAAGAGTGATAGTGAGAAAAAAAGAGATAGTGAGAAAAAGAGAAAAGAGAGATAAGGAGAAGGATAGAGAGAGAGAGAGAGAGAGAGAGAGAGAGAGAGAGATGATAAGGATACGAAGAAGATGGGAAAGAGTGAGAAAGAGAAAGATGATAAAAAAATCACTAAAAAGAGATTTAATCACAGAGTAGTTGAACATTTGCCGAGAATACGCAACGACTGAAATCTAATCAAAATTTAATTTCTTTAAGATGAGCTCCTTAATTAGGGTTTCCCTCTATCTTATGGGTATTTTCCTCTTCTTTTTCTTCTTCTTCCTCCTCTTCTCCTTCTTCTTCTTCTCCTTCTTTTACGTCTTCTGCTCTGCCTTTTTTGCCCTCTTCTCATGAAGCAGAGTTGAGTTTTCGATTCGGTTTCGCGTTTTTCGCTTATTTGAAAAACCCGGGGAAAATTGAAAATGTTGTTGAAAAAACAAACAACATTCAAGATCACTCTGACGCAACTTCATACTCTCTGACTCGGAGAGATTCTCTCTCACTGAAGCGTATCATTTCTTTGACGTAGGTTAACTGATGACGAGTGTATAATAATGATTTTTCAATTTTTTTTCGTGAAGGTATCTTCTTGAATTCCTTGTACGTATCTGGATGACATAGAGCGACTATGACGTTGTATTATCTTGTGTGTCTTTTAGAATGTTTCTTCTTGAACGTATTTACTCAAAAAGTAATTGTATCTCTTCTAGTGTATCATCTTGAATGTCTTTTCTAGGATATCTCGTCCTAAATGTGTCTTCTTGAACGTATCTGGATGACGAATAGTAGGCTATGACGATTTATCATCTTGCGTATCTTCTAGAATTTGTCTTCATGAATACTTTCTCTTCTTAAAAGTACATGCGTTTATCAATGTATTTTTTTGAAAAAATCTTTTCCCATGTAAAAAATTGAAACCTGGAAATTGAACACAGAAATTGAAGGCAAGAGTACTTAGTTTATTGTAAAAATTTCAAAATACCTAGTTATCCAGAGCTTACAAAATTCACTCTGAGTAGTTGTGAAATTGATATTGTGGTAGTTATCCATAATAAATGAAAAGACAAGATGTTGTCATAAACCACTGATTTTTCAGAAAATCGAGATACCGGTTTCGGTTGTTTCACCATTATCAATCTCTGGTAAACTTACAAAATTCATTCTGTAGAAGAAGCACGCCAAAATAATTGATATTCACAGCGAGCGAATTTACAACTAAAGAAAACTATCCCACTTCATGAATCAAGAAGATAACTTCCTTGACATGAATGTACAGTGACTAGATGAAAGACTTTACTTGTTATAATATCATGAATGGTATAACAAACGCCATCTATCGGAGTAAAAAGTAAACAAGTGACCTTTTACTGTTCCTCCTACTGCTCGCCTCCTATTGGTTGATAGCTCCTCCCACTGTTGGAAGTAGAAGTGGGAGGTCTCGTCCAATCACAGAGCTTTATCGTCGACTTTACCATTTCGATTTCAAAATGGTGGAGCCGTAAAACTTGTTGGCGTTAGCCATAATTGATAATTGATCAATAGACATGCGAGGCGCGTTCGAAGTTTGTTGATAACTTATGATATCACAATATTCATTTCCTTTCTTGTCAACTATCCTGAAATAATTTAGTATAGCCTAGCTGATTCCAACCAGTTAGGCAGTATTGTCTACTCCCTTTGCGCTCCAACAGCTGATGATGTCAAATAGAATTGTCATCCATGTATGCCTGTATTCTGTCCACGGAGTGTTCGGACCTTAGCTCCTCCCCCATTTTAACGTCACAGGCGGCTTTAGCCAATGGCAAGTAAGGTTATCATGCTGCAGCTGTTACTTTTTAGGTCACAGTCATGCTGTGAAAATCCAGGAAACGCAAGCCTTTCACTTTTCATATCGTATCAGGGAATCTATCGAAATTTATTTGTTTGCACTCTTTCAGGTCATTTACATAATTCAAACCTCTCATGGAAGATTTTTGGCGGATATATTTTGTTCTTTGTTTCACCTTCAAAAAAACAACATAGTTCTTTTAAAAAATATTGGTTTTATTGAATTTAAAGTGCATACAGTAATGAGATTAATTTATTGCAAATGGAAACTTTAGATTGAGTTATGTAGGCCTACTTGAATTTGCAGTAGTGTGTAGTTGAATGAGTTTGAAATTCCCGGCTTGAGATGAGCAGTCAAAATAGTAATAACAAGAATATTATTATGAAATATTATGTTCAATCAACTATGATTATATCAAGTGATATTGATAATGATCGTTCTCATGTTAGAAGTATGTTAATTTTGCCGAACAACCATGAAACATCAATATTTCTAAGGCCACTCGAAAAATTCGATATTGAAGTTCCAATATCGATTAGAAATTTCTACGTTCCTGGCAATTACGACCGCTTGTGAGCTGGTCGGATCATGACGTCAGAACCTCGGAGGAGGAGCTTAGGTCCGAACACTCAGTGGACGGAGTATAGCTGATGCTTCAGGAATCAAAAGAGGCAAAAGATGCTTCACATCAGCTGTTAGTAGGTTACATAACGTACAAGAGACAGACAAAACCGCCTAACGTTTTGGCTTCAACTTTACAAAACAACTGACTAGCTTACCTCTAATTTCTACCACTGGCTTCATGCAAACCAACAAACACAATACGACAATCATAATATTTACACAATGTTGTAATAACAGTGACGTTACACACCACTATATAACACTTACTTCAATAACTGTTCCATGTGTAAAGTCTGTACAAGCAGAGAAGACCCTCTGGCAAAATGAGAGAATGACTCAAGCTTGGTCAATATTGGTTCAAAAATTATCAATTTGATCTCAAATTGTAGGAAACAATTTGATCTACTATTAAGACCACATTTATAATTTTTGAACCAATATCGAACAAGCTTGAGTCATTTCCCATTTTGCCAGGGGGTCTTCTTTGCTTGGATAGACTACTAATTGTTCTATATGGTGGGGTTATAATGTCAGAGTACCAACCTAGGCGTTCAATAATGAAGGTTTGGATTGTCGTGGGAGGGGGTACAGAGTAAACCTTTGTTTCTATGAAAATTATTTCGTAGAGCAAATATAGCGGTTGTAATTAAGTGGGTACGCTTTCCCGGTGGTGGAAAAGTGAACTTAAACTTGAAGGAAACCGACTTTCAAGGCAGATTTCAGGCTCTTGTGATTGTCGATTCATTCCTCTGATCTGAAAACATAGTTTTGCAATTAGAAATATGACTAATACATTGAATAACTATCATAATATTCTCTACTAATATGACAAACGCCAATAAGCTAGGTGGTTCCGTAGTCTGTCTCATGGGTTAAGTGGAAGAGGGGGCTTGCTTGCCTCAACTTCGCCCACAAACTTCTGTAAAACTTTAGCAAAGTGTAAAATAAAGCCATTTATCTATCCATCTTTTATGTAGTGATGTAAACTATATTGAAAACTGATGTAAAGTATCACTATTGTCTTATCTTAAATTTTAAGAACATAATTTGGGCATAGTCAAATTACTACTCCAATTGGAGCGTTCAAGGAGCGAAAGATACAAGCTTACAACTACACAAAAATTCTTACACTAATCACTGACCTTCTAAATATCATAATCCTAATGAATTCTGTCTATGAATTTTTGTCATAGTTCACCATCAATAACTTCTCAATAATTGAGATTTGCGTTTGATAAATTGCTGTTTAACTAAATAATGAAAATCAGCATTCTTCACCACACGCTCATAATGAAATTTGAATAGAGACAGCCCTGTAATAGAGACTCCCAGAGTCTGTAATGGAAGATTTCTTGAAAGTTTAAACTTGTGTTAAAGGTTATGTTTGAGAAACATTAGCAATCGTTGCTCATTTGAACTTGTATTATATCCCACTGTGACAAAAAATTGTACAAATCTCGCAAGGGAAGGTGTTTACAAACTCATATCATATTTTTCGCCATACTTGTATGTAATACACAACTTTCCAAGCTAGATTTGCGTTTGGAAAATTGCCGTTTACAGGAAAATCAAAGATCAGCTGTTCTGTTCATCATTTTGATGATTATTACAGCACTAGTCATCATCACAATGATACGGTAATTACAGCACTGAAAATCTAGCCCAGCTGCTTTTTCCAAACTCTGACGTATGAATAAACGAGTCGAACAAGCCGCCATGACAGTTCAGTGTGTGCGTTTGTGCTAGTGTTGTGTTGAGGTTATGTTGGCTTCAGTTAATGTTTTCAGTTGTTTGAGGTTTTAATAAATCCTTCTCAGTCTAGTATGACAAAAAATGTACATAATTCGTGTGGAAAAGTTTACAAACTCATAATTATTTTCCAAACTCGCGTACCGCTCGTTTGGAGAACATAATTATTCGTTTGTAAAAACGCCTTTTCCATACTCATTATGTAATATACTATTACCCTTGTCTTTTCGACTCGGATGGAGACATTTATTCGTTTTAAAACTCGGCCTTCCCATACTCGTTATGTGATATACAATTGCAAACTTTGCTCAAATCATGAATGAAATTTTACAGGAGAATCAAGAACGTTCAGATTGGTGATCAAGAACGATTAGAACTGATTGAGTTCAACATAAACTTTTGCTAATGGACAGGGCAGCGTTAGAGTTGGCGTCTGATTGACAGTTAATCGGGGTTTAAATTGACTGCAGTTAAACTGTACTGTGGTGATGACTCGTCCAACTCTAGAACTTTATTTGAGGATAGTTAAAGTCTGTCCAAGCAAAGAAGACCCTCTGGCAAGATGGGAAAATGACTCCAGCTCGGTCAAAATCGGTTCAAAAATTGTTCATTTGGTCTCGAATTGTAGGAAACATTCTGATCAACAATCTCAAACCAAATGTATAATTTTTGAAACAATATTGAATGAGCTAGAGTCATTTTCCCATCTTGCCAGAGGGTCTTCTTTGCTTGGATAGACTATATGTAGTTAGTTCAGGGTAGGCTAACTTGTACGTCAAAGTTTTATACGTTCCACCACTGGCGGCTGGTGCACACGGAACAGGTGAAGTGCTGTACAGTAAAAGATACGGGCACTTCACCTGTTTCGTGGTCACGAGTCGCCACTGCGTTCCATACACGTTCATGCATTGAGTTCTGCCACAATTCCTAGGGTATAGATTGTCCAAGCAAAGAAGGCCCTCTGGCTAGATGGGGAAAATGACTCTAGCTCATTCAATATTGCTTCAAAAATTATCAATTTGATCTCAAATTGTATGAAACAATATGATCTACTATTAAGACCAGATTT
This sequence comes from Sogatella furcifera, assembly GCA_017141385.1. Taxonomy (NCBI): domain Eukaryota; kingdom Metazoa; phylum Arthropoda; class Insecta; order Hemiptera; family Delphacidae; genus Sogatella; species Sogatella furcifera. Next base: position 16,728,005 of record CM029558.1, on the reverse strand, counting down.
ATAATTCTTGAACAAATATTGATTGAGCTGGAGTCATTCTCCCATCTTGCCAGAGGGTCTTCTTTGCTTGGACAGACTATACATAACAGATGAAACTGACGGTTTGAAAATCACTGTTATAATTGCTCATAATGCTCAGCTCATTCTGGACAGTCCGTGAGCGGTCTGCAAGAGCGTATTGAGTCGAGACTGATCTCAGATTAACCGTTACTCTTTACTTTTTCTTCTCCTCTTTCTCTTCCTTCTACTACTTTTTCATCTACTACTTTTTCTTCTTCTTCTTCTTCTCCTACTTTATCTTCTTCCTCTTCTTTTTCCCCTCATTCTTCTCATCCTCCTCCTCCTTCTTCTTCTTTTTCTTCTTCTTCTTTATCTTCTTCCTCTCCTTCTTCTTCTTCTTCTTTTCCTTCTTCTTTTCCTCTTCTTCTTCTCCTCATTCTTCTCATCCTCCTCCTTCTTCTTCTTCTTCTTCTTCTTCTTCTTCTTCTTCTTCTTTATCATCTTTTTCTCTTCTTCTTCTGCTTATTCCTCCTCGTCTTCTCCTTATTCTTCATTCTTATTCGTTATTCTAACTTATTCTTTTCTTTCTTTTCTTCTTCTACAACTTATCCTTTACTCTCTCTTCTATTTCTCCGCATACCTTTTTTCTTCGCCTTATCCTCATTCCTCTTCTCCAAATTCTCCTTATCTTCTCCTTGTCCTCCTCCTTCTTTCTCACTTCTTCTTCTTCTTCTTCTCCTTCATCTTCTCCTTCATCTTCTCCTTCATCTTCTCCTTCATCTTCTCCTTCTCCTTCTTCTTCTTCTTCTTCTTCTTCTTTTCTTCTTCTCTTCCCCTCTTTCCTGACTCTCCACATACAGGAAGTTCAGCATGTCAGGTGCATGAATGGAGCTGGCTGTTGGTTGGTTGAAAAGTTTCGGGAGAATGTTTGAAAATATTGGTTGGGAAACCAAACTGTGTGTTAGGAATAGAGGAATCACAGAGATAAGTTGGAAAATACTCTGCTTCCCAAACTCGAAGTTGAACTTATTATTTCGGTGATGACTATCCCAGTAATCTAATCCCATTTGAGCTTATTAGCTTCCAATTACAGAAGAACGCCAATTATCCGAACTAATTGGGATCGGGACGCTGATTATCCGATCTAATTGGGATCGGGATGCTGATTATCCGAACTAATTGGGACCGGGATCAATTCGGATCAGAAAAAATTCGGATGTAATATTGTAGGCCTATTAAAGTAGGCCTTCATCTTCTCCTTCATCTTCTCCTTCTTCTTCTTCTCCTTCTCCTTCTCCTTCTTCTTCTTCTTCTCTTCCCCTCTTTCCTGACTCTCCACATACAGGAAGCTCAGCGTGTCAGGTGCATGAATGGAGCTGGCTGTTGGTTGGTTGAAAAGTTTCGGGAAAATGTTTCGCCAAAATATTGGTTGGGGAACCGAACTGTGTGTTAGGAATAGAGGAATCACAGAGATGAGTTGGAAAATACTTCGCTTCCCGAACTCGAAGTTGAACTTATTATTTTCAGTGATGACTATCCCAGTAATTTAATCCCATTTGAGCTTATTAGCTTCCAATTACAGTAGAACGCCGATTATCCGAACTAATTGGGATCGGGACGCTGATTATACGAACTAATTGGGATCGGGACGCTGATTATCCGAACTAATTGGGATCGGGACGCTGATTATCCGAACTAATGGGATCGGGATCAATTCGGGTAAGAAAAAATTCGGATGTAATTGTAGGCCTATTAAAGGAGAACAATGTTAAATGAAAAGTCAAGACGTTGTCAAACCACTTATTTATTAGAAAATCACGATAGGTACTGTCAATTAGGTTACTGCAATATCAAGGCAATTTACAGTAAAAAGGAATAATATACCTTAGACTATAATATAAGATATTGTATCAAAGTAAAAATCTATATCTATAAAGCGAAATGGCACTGACTGATTCATCACCAGAACTAAAAATCCACTGAACCGAATGAGTTCAAATTTGGCAGGCATGTTCAGTTGGACGTTTAAACGCGCGCTTAGAACGGATTTTAGGAGCTTATCAAGGATACGCCAAATATTTAACTTTTTCTATAGATTTTCTGCGTTTTCTCAATTTTTTCGAGAACCGATCGGTAGAAAATGTTGATATTTGGTAGGTATGTTCAGATAAGGTCTAGAAATGTTGTGTTAAGATATTTTTGAATTCCGTTCAAGATTACGCCAGTAATCAGGCTTTACAAAATTGTAGATGTTTTGCGGATTGCATATCTTCCGCCTTGATACGACCAATCCTCACTGTAAATTCAATGGCTCAGCGATATTATAGATAAACTAATTTGGAAGATATTGAATCAAGTTTCAAACTATGTACGATATAGTTCCCAAGGTTACGCTCAATATCAGCGTTTCACTATTTTTCGGAATTTTCAGAGTTTTTCTTGGGTTTTTCGAGAATAAATTGGTAGAAAATGTCGAAATTTGGTGAACAGGTCCAGATTAGATCTAGAAATGCTAATAAGTTTTGAATCTCTTCTGAACGGAATTTGTCTCAGCTTACACTGACAGAGGTCATGCAGGCGAGCGAAGCGAGCCTGTTTGACTCACTGACACTGCTGATACTGTCGGGGGTCCAGGGGCGGAGCCCCCTGGCTAGGCGGAGAAGGCGAGCGAAGCGAGCCTGCCGGCTAGTAACTTGATACTATTGATAGAAAACAATGTGTTAAACATCGAATAAACGCTATGACATTTGAATAGTACAGTGTAGTGATATTAAATTAATATAGAAAGTGAAACAAATACTGTACTAAACTACTGTACAGTAAGTACAATTATTCGAAAAAGTAAGAAAAGCTACGATCACGTCGTAAACGCTGGTTTTCAATTTATTACTACGCTTAAGACCGATTCGGATAATTGGAAATTGCTCTAATCGGCGTTCTACTGTATTCAATTCTATTCTCAGTTCACTAATCTGTCAAGGCCTAGGCTATAATAGTTATGAAAACAAAATTTTTAAAAACATTTCGTCACATGGCTCAATCATTGTTCCAGTAATATGACTCATTTCTTCACCTTACCACCACTTCTCCAGCTTGGAAATAGATTCTAGTTATTGCATTTAAAGAGTGATAGTCATCTAACTTGACAGACTGTCTTGGAAAAAACAATTTAAAAGTACAGAGGAAGAGTAGGCCTAACTAGGATTTATTGCGTTTTATGATATAAAAAACCCAGACAGAATGAGCAATAATAAAGATTCTGAGAGGAGTTAGCGATGAAGGTGAATAAGAAAAAGAAGAAGAGAAAATAGAAGAAGAAGAAGAAGAAGAAGAAGGAGGAGGAACGAGTAAACTAGAATTATTTCACTGATAAAATGCTCTCCTGCAAAGTTTTTATCAGTGTTTCACTCCAGCTTTGTCAAACAATATTGCAATTTTGCTCACTTTTGCGCTGTCTCTAAATTAAAATATTCCGCCCATTGTTTGGCATACCTTTACGTATCACTATATATTACTATAAACTATATTTACCTTTTATGTACTATTATGGTATAAGTGAGGTGAATTGGAGTAGGAGAAAATATTATTATTGATGAATAGAATCTTCAGAGTTCTTCAATATAAAAAAAAAAAATGCTTTTCCGATACATTTTTTCTCAGGGCTACTGTATTTATCAAAATGTTCAAATAATGGAAATCAAAGAAGCTTCTTTAAAATATTTTCATTTGAAAATGGCTCAAGAACACCGAAACATGTTATGCAAAATATTTTTAAAAGGGTGCTTTGATTTTCATTATTTGAACATTTTGAAACAAATTTAGGCGTAAGTACTGTAACCCACTAACATCTCTGATGAACCCTCTTTTGGGTGATTGGCTGTCGTTAGTAAAGACAGTCAGTCGTTTCCCGTCTCTGGAGGAATAGTAATTGTTGCATTACACTCTAACTGATCAACTGCGTGTTATTCAAAGGTGTTCTGCGCCGTCACTTGGCTATTAAGACTGGCTTATGGTTGAGAGGATCAACATGCTAACTATTCGTTACCTCTATCCTGCTTGATGATTATTTGCTTGCTGTATGGTCTAACCAGTCAGGGAGGGCATTCTGGCGTGGTAGGGCGTGGCTTCGGGGACTGTGGGTTCTGTTTCGGGATTTTATGGCTTTTGGGCCGGTATTGGCCAGGCTTGAGTCGTTTTTCCGTCTTGCCGGGGTGTCTTCTTTGCTTGGACGGACTGTATAGTGGAGTGAATATGAAACTGGCAATCAGCCCTTCTTGGGCTGTTGAGCATTTGACAAACGAACAACTGATGTAAGCGAAGCATCTATTGCTAATAAAATAATAATTATAATAATAATAATAATAATCTATTGCTTGTTATTTTTGATTCCAAAAGACATAATCTAGGCAAAGGTAAATGGCAAATCTAATTGACAAAATCAGCTGTTAGAGCGCACAAGGAGCAGACGAAACAGCCTAACTTTCTGGCATCAGCCGTAAGAGAAGGTATTGTACTGAATGCTCTCAAACCCGTTCTCATTTCCTTAACAAAAGAATTTCTTGAGCGGACGAAAAATTATTCCAATCGTCAAAAAGTTTGTGCTTTGAACAACAGAGCGAGCAAGCAAACAATTTTATTCTGTTGAGAAGGAAAGTCAGTCGGACATGGAAATAAACAGCTCGAAAAAGTTCGCCCCGGTAGTGGCCTCTTGAGGAATTTCGGACAAACTTCGGAACCAGGAACCGCATTTTTCGAGTGGGAGAAGCAAGAAGAAGAAGATGAGGAGGAGGAGGAAGATGAGGAGCGGATGATGAGGAAGAAGGAAAAAGAGGAGAAGGAGGGGAAAGAGGAGGAGGAGAAGAAGGAGAGGAGGAGGAGGGAGAAGAAAGAAAGAGATGGAGAAAATGAGTAAAAAATAGAAGAATGGAGTGTGAAGAAGAGAATCTAGTTCAAGAATTCAGAATGTAGGAAAATCTGAACACTGAAAAATTATAGGATTAGAAAGCGAAAAGAATAAGGAGAAGAAATAGGATGAAGAGGAGGAGGAGGAGGAGGAGGAGGAGGAGGAGGAGGAGGAGGAGGAGGAGAAGGAGAAGAGGAGGAGGAAGAAGAAAGAAAGAGATGGAGAAAATAAGTAAAAAATAGAAGAATGGAGTGTGAAGAAGAGAATCTAGTTTAAGAATTCAGAATGCGGGAAAATCTGAAGACTGAAAAATTATAGGATTAGAAAGCGAAAAGAATAAGGAGGAGAGATAGGATGAAGAGGAGCAGATGATGAAGAAGAAGGAAAAAGAGGAGAAGGAGAAGAAGAAGAGGAGGAGGAAGAAGAAAGAAAGAGATGGAGAAAATAAGTAAAAAATAGAAGAATGGAGTGTGAAGAAGAGAATCTAGTTTAAGAATTCAGAATGTGGGAAGACTGAAAAATTATAGGATTAAAAAGTGAAATGAATAAGGAGAAGAAATAGGATTAAGAGAAGGAGGAGGAGGAGGAAGAGGAGGAAGAGGAGGAGGAGAAAGAGGAGAATTAGCCGTAAAGAAGGACAATCTGATGAAGAGTTGTGTAGAATGAATGTCACCGACAATTCCAGGTTTTCTGGGTTAAATAGAATGAAAGTTCAATCTATTTCTCCATGTTTCTCATTGTTTCTTTATCTAGTCGTTCCTTTTCACTTCTCTCATACCCATTTCCTTACTCTCTTTTTACTTTCCTCCCGCCACTACCACAGGTAAGGACAGTATTGCTTTCCAAAAAACAAGTACCCCAATTTTTTCTAATACTTTTTCTTGATCATTACATCTTCATCCATGACCTTTTCTTCTCTAGTCACTCTTCTTATTCTTCTTCTTCTCTTCTGTCCATTTCTCTCCTCACATCATACTTTCTCTTTCTATGCCTAATCTCTTCTTCTTCTTCTTCTTGTTCCTCCAATTCCATCTTCAATTTCTTTTTCTTCTTTGTAAGCCTAATCTTCTTCTTTCTCATTCTCTCTCTCCTTATCAATTCCATCTTCCTCTTTCTATTTTCTTCTTCTTCTTCTTCTTCTCTCTTCTTCTTCTTCTTCTTCTTCTTCTTCTTGTCACCCTTCTACCGTTCTACCTCCTTTCCTTCTCCTAGTCTTTTCCCCCTCTTTCTTCTCTTCTTTATTGTTTCCCGATTCATCAAATTTATTCTCCTCCTCCTTCCGCCAATTTCCTTTTTATTCTTTCCTAATCATCTTCCCTTCATCAATTCCCTTCTTTTCTGTATTTTCTCTCCTTTGTCTGCTTCTTCTCCTATCCCTCCAACTCTTCCATTTCTCTTCCTATCCTCCTCTCTCCCTTCTCCTTTGTCTTTAACCTCCCACTATTCTCCTTCTAGTCCTCAGTTCCCCTTTACTTCTTCTACCTTCTTCATCCCTTTTCTATCTTCTACCTTATTTCATCCTTCTTTACTTCTCCCTATTTTTCTCTTACTTCTCCTCACACCTATCCTGCTCCCTCTCCTCTCTCTGCTTCTCATTCCTCTTTTTCTCTTCTCCTTCTTCCATCTCCCACTCTCTTTCTTTAAGTTTTCGGTGATCTCTTACTTCTTCCTTTCTACTTCTTCATCCTCTTTCTTCTCCTTCCTTTTATCCTGCTTCTCCTTCTCCACCTGCTCTCCCCTCTCTCTGCTTCTCATTCCTCTTTTTCTCTTCTCCTTCTTCCATCTCCCACTCTCTTTCTTTAAGTTTTCGGTGATCTCTTACTTCTTCCTTTCTACTTCTTCATCCTCTTTCTTCTCCTTCCTTTTATCCTGCTTCTTCTTCTCCAATTCTGCTAACCCCTCCTTCTGCTTCCCTTTTTTCCTTATTTCTTCTCCTCCATAGTTAGCCAGTGAATTTATTCCAGGCCAGAGCAGGCCAAAAGTATTCCAGAATTCCACAAATTTCTGTGATTAGTTTGGGACAAAGGAGCACCAGCTCAAAGCATGATAAAATCGCTTCTCAGGTGAAGTTCCTTGGTTTTGGAGAAGAAGAAAGGTAGAAAAAGAGCGAAATAGAGTAGAAAAGGAGCGGAAGAGAACAGAAAAAAGGAGAAAGAGTTGAGAAACATGATATAAAAGCGAAATGAAAAAGGAATAAAACTGAAGGAGAGTGGATAAAAACTCGGAGATAGAGATGAATATTCAGGAATTTCAACGATGTCTTTCGCGAATTTTCAGGAAATAAAATTTGAGGAATGAGGGAGGATAAGCGGAGAAGGAGAAGAGGTAGAAAAGAGACTAAAGTGGATGAAAAAAGGAGTACAGAAGAAAAACTCAGGCTTCAAAAAATAATGAAACAGAAAGAGAGAAATACACGGAGAAAGAGAGAAATATCCAGGAACTCCAACATTGTGCTTCGCGAGTTTTATCAGGGAAGAGAAGTTGGAAAAAAGGGGATGGATGAGGAGGAAGAGAATGCAAGAGGTGAAAAAGTGGCCGAAGAGAGTGGAGAGAGGAGTAGAGAAGAGAAATTGGATTGAAAGAGGAGGATAGAAATAGAGGGTGGATAAGAACATTACAAATTGTGCTAATACTCACAGTTTAAGATGAAGAAAAAAGGCGAAAAAAGATAACGTAAGAAAAGAGTGGAAAAGATGGATTGAAGATGAAAGATGTGTCGAAGTGATTAAAAAGAAGAAGAAGAAGAAGAAGAAGAAGAGGAGGAAGAGGGGGAAGAGGAGGAGGAGAAAGAAGATGATGAAGAAGAAGAAAGAAAGAAGAAGAAGAAGAAAGAAGAAGAAGAAGAAGAAGAAGAAGAAGAAGAAGAAGAAGAAGAAGAAGAAGAAGAAGAAGAAGAAGAAGAAGAGTGCAAGTCAAAGATTGAGAAAATATTAACCGAACGATTTTCAACAGTAAGTTCCGGTAAAGCACTTCTACGCACAATTTCAAAGGTGATGAAGCGTTCTATAGCCTTGGGGTTGAGGTTACTTCTCTTATATGGGTTATTTAACATATGTGTTTCAGATACATCATACTTGGATGGAAATATACCTTTAGAAACTACCACTTGAGAAAATTGATCACCTGAAGTTTGTACATTATTTAGATGACGCCAAAAATTTGGGTGGTCCCTCCTTGTGCGCTCCAACAGCTGATGTCGACAGTTAGCTAAGCCTTGATGATGTTTTTGAAATTGGAAAAGACAATAGATGCTCTAAATCAGCTGTTAGTGCACAATCAGCTGTGACACCAAAATGATAGGCGGATAAGTCTGCTCTTCAAAAGCTGATGTTGTCAAAATAAGAGTTGTCATTTAACTATGCCTTGATGATGTTCTTGAAATCAAAAGAGACAATAGATACTTTTTATCAGCTGTTTTTAGGTTACATCATGTAAAAAAGACGGTTTCGTCTGCTCCTTACGCGTTCCAATAGCTGATGTTGTCAATTAGAGCTGAGAGCCTTGATGTTTTTCAAATCAAAAGAGACAGTAGATGCTTCACATCAGCTGTTAGTAGGTTACATCAGTACTTGGGAATGCTCTACAGCTGGGCTAATTCAATTATGAGTAGCAATGCTATTATAAGATACATTTATAATATCATTGAATTCGATAGCATCGCTATCCATAATTGCATTAGCACAGCTGCGAAGTATTCCCGAGACACGTTAACGCACTTTTTCTCATGGTTAATTTGAGTAGAATATAGATTTAATTACTCAAAATGTAGGTCTTGAAATTATCTACAAGCTCATACAAGAAATTTATCTATTGAACAATTCTGTATTTCGTAAATTGGAAAAAAGCGTACGATTTTCCGTCAACGATAGGGAAATCAATGCTAAATTTTTGACTAGAGGAACTCCGTGACGTCAATATCATAGTCAGCTGCTTCACTCTGCCCCACCTCTACTATTCTATACACCTTGATGGAAAATTAGCTTCACAAGTTGATTGTTTAGTAATACTTGAATGTTTTTTTTTCAATCTATAAATTGCCAATGACTAAACAAGTTACTGCTCACATGAAAACAGAAAAAATAACCTTAATTACTTCTCCATTCTTCAATTATTGTAAACAGAACCGAGGAATTTTTCCATCTCAGTGATAGATCTGATTAAACTCGGAAAAACAAAGAATTCTTCATCAGTTCAAAATCAAACAAGCGTTGAATGAAAGGTAGCTATGCAAACAGTGAGAATTAATTCCAGTTTTTTCGGATAAACGGAAGATTGATATTGATGCAATATAATTCTCACCCTTGAAGCTGCTTTTATGATCTGTTATTTGATAAGGTTCAACTAGCTCTTTTACATTTTTTTCATGGTGATGCCCACATGGGCTCTTGGGCCTGTGCGTGGGTAATGTGAAGGATGATGATGATGAGAGATGACCTACTGCTTTAGGTGGTTTCGAACAACCGGGAAGCGATTTTTGAGGCTCTTAAATTAAATTCAGAGGAACCGGTCACCAGTCAACAGTGGTGGCAGAGGAACGTCGCTTATCTAATCTCACCGTCAGCTGATTTTCGATTTGCGTTGCTCCATACAACTACGTGTTTCTATTACAGCTTGTGGCCGCAACTTGTAGTAATGGAAATCTACCTATAGTATCACCATACAGTGTGCAGCATAAGTAAAATCATAATAAAAAAAGATAACGCTCACTAGGTTAATTGTCTCGCATGTGCATTCTCATCTGGGAAAACTCCGAGCTAATGAAGGAAGCTTTTGCTGGGGAATTCACAAAAATTTCACTTAGCCTGTACGGTTATCACCGTTTAATGCTTCGCGTTGCAAGGATTAAGCTTGGTTTCAACCTCATAACAAAGACTTTGAAGCCGTTAATAGAGATCATATACTTAGTTTTTCAAGTATATAGTGTGGTTTTAAGATCGGATGGTACTTAGTTTTTCCAAGTACATAATAAGTCCAATTTAGAGCCGCTACCACGAAGATTCAAAAGAATCCGACTTTGAGAAAATTCAATCTCCTGAACGTGTAAAAGTGTGACGATCCTTGCTTGTTTATCCTGATGTGACCTTCAATCCTTCTTCTTCTTCTTCTTCTTCTTCTTCTTCTTCTTCTTCTTCTTCTTCTTCTTCTTCTTCTTCTTCTTCTTCTTCTTCTTCATCTTCTTCTTCTTCTTCTTCTTCTTCTTCTACTACTACTACTTCTTCTTCTTCTTCTTCTTCTTCTTCTTCTTCTTCTTTTTCCTCTTCTTCTTCTTCTTCTTCTTCTTCTTCTCTCTTTTCTTCTTCTATCACTTATTTCGTCATATCTTCTCTGCAGAAAGCAGCTAGAAGCGTGTGGAAAAACATTACTTTTTGGAACAAGACTTGCAATATGGCTTTCAGACTGTTTGTTTTAGTTGATTCCTTCTTTGAGTGTGTGTTTACTCTCTCACTGTCCTTCCAGTCTAGCTTTATCAATCTCTATCTCCTCATAGCTTTTTTTATTCTTTTCCTTCTTAGAGCTTTTCTCAATCTTTCCTTATACTTCCTACAACATTGAGCTTATTTTATTCTCTTTAGCACACTTTCTGCAACACTCATTTAATATATTTTTACTCAATCATCAACAATCGCTTTTCTTCGTTGATCCTACTTCTTCTGTTTCTCTTCATTTTATTTTCTTTTCTATCTTCTTCTCATAATTAGTTTTCTTCATAATAATCATCTTCTCTTTGTCTTCTACTTTTCAATTTCTTGGAGAAACTCAATTCGTCCATATTTGTAACATTTACTCACTTTATAAACCGCCCTGTCTTAATCTTCTACATTATCTTCTTTGTTTTTTATCCGGTATCTTTCAATTCTTCATTTCCTTCCTCCTCCTATTCTCTTCCTCCTACTATTTCTTTCTCTTACAAACTTCTTCTTCTATTTCTATCAAATTCAATATCCTACCTTCTTGTCTCCAATACTACCATATCTATCTTTTTTCTTCTATTCCTCCTTCTCCTCTTCCTCCTTCTCCTCTTCCTCCTCCTCCTCCTCCTCCTCCTCCTCCTCCTCCTCCTCTCCTCCTCCTCTCCTCTCTTCCTCCTCTCTCATATTTCGCCCAATCCTTTCAATCTCGAGCAATAAGCCACGCTTTGTGTAGTAGCAGTGCAAACTTTGTCAAAGGAAATATTTACTCACATTTCATTGCATCTCAGTCAACTTTGACTCATTCTTCTATTTCACGGTCAAATCTTTATCAAATTTCTTACAATATTCATTCTCTTCTTCTGGTTACATCTTCTTCTTCTCCTCCTTCTCAGAAATTACATTTATCCCAGTATAATAGTCGACTGGCAAAGTGGAAATAATACGGGTCAATTCGAAATTTGATTCAAATACATTAATTCAATTTGATGATAAGTTTAATCGTATATACTGGACTTTAGTACCCTATGTCAAGATCCAGGCCTTCGAGCCTTAGTTTCCTTGCATTATAAAACATCAATACTTTCATACAAATTGTGTAAAAGAAGGCTTGCTATTTCATCTTTATACAAAAATTCATTAATTTTCATGCAAATAGATTTAAATTTGCCGAAAAGTTTGAGTGGCTGTACCTGACTTTAGTATGTCAATATCCCGGTCTTCAAACCATGGAATATGCCATAATAGTTCTCTTGAATTATCTATAACAATAATTTCACATAACTGTGTGTAAGACACTGGCGGCTCGTACGCACTAAACAGGTGAAGTGCCCGTATCTTTTACTGTACATCACTTCACCTGTTTCCTGGGCACGAGCCGCCAATGGTGTAAGAAGGCTTCCTATCTCACCTCCATGCAAACTTTGTATATTGAGTGAGTGAAGGCTTCACTAACTTATAATATCTTACATGTAAGTTCAATAACTTGAAATAAGTTGCGGGACTTGGTTTTGTGTGATGGATTGAGCTTGGCCAACAACTTGAAACTTGATAAGATCAAAGTTTTCAATTCATTCTCGGCGTAGAAGCACGTGATGCTTAGCCTCTACATATGAAGTTTGTTCGACATGGAAAATATTGAAGTTTCCGTGAAATTTGGTTTGAATTACTTCTCAGTACAAGTTCTGAGAATACAGAAAGCTAATATCTGTAAATTATGTTGTAGTTGAACAATATTCCAAAAACGTCTTAATTGAATCTATTCCCTGGATACTTCTTGAAATAACGATTTGTATAATATTGTACGAGTCACTGGCGGCTCGTGACCACGAAAAAAGTGAAGTGCTGAACACTAAAAGATATGAGCACTTCACCTGTTTCGTGGGTACGAGCCGCCAGTGGTACGAGTATATTCAACCGTTCAACGTTATATTGAGACGTCAATTCAGTAGAATTTTACGAAATTGCAATCAATTTATACTAACAATCAATACAGTCAAGTTAATACCTTATTTGCTTCTCATAAGACATTATTATCAAATGACTATTAAATATCTCATTATTGATTATTCTGAATAATTTCCTAGTAGGTAGAAATTTTATTTCTTGAGTGATTCTAATGTTTCTAAATCATGAATATCATATAATAATGAAATAAACTGAATAATATATATATCAGTGCCTAATCTATTTAGATACCAATAGTTCCGGATAAGAGAACAGACGATTAATTTTCTACTGGTTACAAAATTGTAGACAAAATTCATATAATTTCAAAGCTCGTTATTAATAAAGTTCATCATTCTTGGTTCAAAATTGCAGTTAGATATATAGCGCACTCTAGCGTTCATTTATCGTACTAACAATTATGTACCTTTGCAAAGGTAATTATCGTGCAATTAACCTCAAAATGTACAATTGCGTTCCAGCGTAATCACTGTTTTATGATGTACTTAATAATAACTTAACTTAATAACGCTCACAGTGAGACCGTTTATACAGAATATAATTTCCGTACAATAATCAAAATCTATTAGTTATGGATCTTACTATAATCACCATTTATGATTCCACGAATAATATTTTATATCCATGTTAAATATATTGCTATAAGAAATACAGTCGGTACATCACCGCAATGGCCCTTGCGTGGTTTTTTGGCGCCCTGGGCAAGATTTGACGGGTGCCTTCCCCCCTCCATTACCAAACGAATGCAATCTAACATATTATAATATATTCAAAGACAAACATGATTCTAGCAGCTTTGCATGTTCAGATTTTTCTCATAAGCAATCCCAATGTTGCATGTGCTGTGGCAAAAAGGATTAGCTACAGGGACTTGCGTATTTCAATGTAGGCTATCCCAACGTATTGTTTCGTATTTTTATGTATTGGATACGTGATAAGCAAAAACCTAAAGGAATTAATAAAAAATAACTGAAGGTTATTTACATTGAGCAAAACTGTCACATTGCACCATACTTTATCGTTAAGATATTAAAATTTCAATTATCGATTAATTTATTTTATTAGTTTGCTTGGAAGCACATAGGGGAGGGAATAATAAATGTTTCACAGAAAAATATTGCGTATCATCATAAATATTTCATTCCACTGGAAATGCAGATTAACAACGGAAAATCAATTGAAGATTTCAGCAATTTTCACTGCTACCCAACTTTCTTGAATAACATTCGAAATAGTTCCGAATTCAGCCAGCGGATGGCAGTAGCAATAAGGTGACCTGCTTCGACTTCCATTGGACACGCCTCCAAGCTCCACCTACAATCAAAATGGCCGGAAACATTGGTTAGAAAAGTTTCCAAATTCAACCACTAGATGGCAGAAGTTGACGGGTGCGGTGTTTCAGTTTTGGCTTGGACACGCCTTCATGCCCCGCCTGCTCTTTTCTTATTGGTTGACAGTGTTTCGTGAGTTCTGTCTTAGAAAATGGCTGCATCATACACAACAAATTACAAAAAAGAGGGTCGTTCCTTGGGAAGCAAGCCAATTCATTGATCGTGGTTTTCGATTGATCAATTCATTATTATGGATGAGTTTATGCAGAGGAAATAATTTCTTGTGGTTACAAGTTGTTGGTGAAATAAGTTTTTAATCAAATTCCCGTTCAATTTTAAATTCCCGTTTCGCATCAGCCGCCGCCGCGCCCCCTTGGCAGTGGCGCCCTGTGCGGTCGCATATTCCGCACACACCACGTGAGGGCCCTGATCACCGCATTCATATAACATCATGTAATCTGCTATACTTACAAATACTTACAATTTCCCATTTATTCACATTCTCGGGTCGTCTTATTTCAACTATTTTTCTGAAGTGTACTCATATTCACATAAATTTCCATATAAGAACTGAACACATCGATTGGGACTGAGAACATATAAATCAAGGAAATCTTGAACAAATTATATAAAACTAGACCTACTTCCTACTTGCGAAATGTTCTAATTAATCTAATCAAATACAGTAACATTAAATGTGCGGATTTGAATATTATCCAGTCAACTAACAACTCAGCACTGACGGCTCGTGCACACGAAATAGGCGAAGTGCTGTACAGAAAAAGGTACAGGCACTTCACCTGTGTCGTGGTTATGAGCCTCCAGTGCAACTCAGTACTCATTACGTTAAAATCATGAGCTACACTATTCCAGTAAATTCAATAGAAAGAGACATAGATTCCAAACAAATTCAGAGAATTTCACATCCATTTCATCCAAATTCAATGCAAATGCACATCCTCGTCAATGCATTCAACTTCAAAAGCTTCGTTCACCGGCAAGGCCTATTCAGTTTTGATTTTCCAAAAGTATATGGCTTGAAATTTCAATTCACTTCAGTTTCAATAGAATGAAGTTGTGGATTACAGACAGGAAACTCACTCTGGACTATCATATCATCAACATCATTATCAATGTAATCATCAACATTATTATCAACGTAATCATCATCATCAAGATCATCATCGACGTTAACAACGCCATCGCCATCATCATTCCGAATATGAATGATTTATTTTCAGAGCAGCTATAAATTGACTTGATTATCCTAATCATATCGCCTACTAGATTCACTGATCAAATTCATCCTATTCATTACCTCATTCATTCATATTCACTCAGCTAATGATTGCTGGTGTAGGCAGATGATAAACCACAAAACAATAATATAGAATGTCGGCTGTGACGAAATTATTATGCACTAATGATTGGATCACTAGTAGGCGATTGATGTCTATTTATATACCATAGTTTGTGCAAACAAAGAAGACCCTCTGGCAAGATGAGAAAATGACTCAAGATCGTTCAATATTGGTTCCAAAAACTATTAATTTGGTTTCAATTGTAGGAAACATTCAGATCTACAATTTGAGACCAAATCAATATTTTTTGAACCAATATTGAACGAGCTGGAGTAATTTTCTCATCTTGTCAGAGGGTCTTCTTTGCTTGTGGAGACTACATCTTTATCATTTAAATCCCTCTCATGGTTGAGTGTCAATGGGAGGGATGTTTTTGAACATCCCTCTACGAGAATGAACATTTATATGTCTAAACTCCGCCATTTTATGTAGGTACAGCACAAATTTATATCACTGTTAGCTTATTTAATCCAATATTATCTTGATCATTATACAAGTTTCCACAGTATAGGCCTACTCAAGTGAACTTTTGTAATAAGTCTCAGTTTCTTTTCTCATCGCTTAGGATTAAAACCGATATACTGTACTTCGTGATCTATATCAATAAAGTGATTAAATCTAATAGTATATAGATCCAATGTAGCGGATTCGTCATTATTATTAGCTATAAGTATAGTTGGTTTTATTTTAGTGCGGAAACCTGAAGGCAGTTCCACCTCGTCAAAATGACCAAATTCCCCTCAAGGGGGAGCAGGATGGTTGTTCTTTCACACTTCAAGAATAACTTACATTGATAATGACTAACATCCTATTCTAACAAAATTATTAATAATTGACAATTGAAAGATCTATTGCTCTGATGTTAAACGTGTCAAAACAGTCGTTGAGTCATGCCAGAGGCCCTGAAATTGATCAGGAGCGACCTGAAAACTCTGACACCAGACCTGAGCCAGCCAGGTTACACGAATATTATTATTATTAGTGAAAAATAAGTTGAATTAACGAGAAATGAGATTGAACAAGTAAAGTCAAGTTGACGATGTCTAATTTAAGATCATACAGGTTGTTGAAAGGTATATACAGTAGCAAATAGCTTGGAGGGTCACCTATACATAAAAGGTGAAGTGTTGATTTCAAAGTTATGCCGTTAACCTCCTGAAACTTTTTCTCTTTTCATCTCCAAATCATAAACGTGAAACGGAAGAGTTGAAGGAGGATAGAGGGATAAAGGAAGAAGAAATCCGGTAAGAGAAGAAGAAATCAGGTAAAAGAGGGAGAAATCAGGTAGCAGAACTAAGCTAGAAACAGCAAAAAGTTGTAAAGTCTGTCCAAGCAAAGAAAACATTCTGGAAAGATGAGAAAATGAATCCAGCTCAGTCAATATCGATTAAAATATTATAAATTTGGTCCCAAAGTGTAGAAAACATTCTGCTCTACAATCTGATTTCAAATTTATAATATTTGAACCAATACTGACCGAGCTGTAGTCATTTTTCCATCTTGCTAGAATGTCTTCTTTGCTTGGACAGACTAGGCTACACCAAAGTTCCAGAAATTGAGTTCTGGTCAAGACCGGTCAAATCTGAAGCTATAGTTTGCGCAAGATGAGAAGACACTCCGTTACATTGACGTTGACATTGTGATGGCGTGTCTTCCCAGTTAGCACGAACCATAAACGAGGATTGGAGATGGGGATCAGGAAGTTTCAGAAAAAAGTCTTTGAAAAAGTTGAGAATTGAGGAAAGAAATCCGGGAGATCGGAAAGTTGAACCAAGAATTAGGAATCAGGAATTTTCAAGGGATCTGGGAAACAGGTTCAGAAGTTTTAGTGTAATGTTTGATGTAGGCTGATTCGAACTTGGTATTACACATTTATATAGTAATTGTGGCAGGCTTTGTAGTCTGTCCAAGCGAGAAGACATTCTAGCAAGATGGAAAAATGACTCCAGCTCGGTAAATATTGGTTCAAGAAATATTCCTATGTAGGAAATATAGCTGACGCCAACGTTGGGCGGTTTCGTCTGCTCCTTGTGCGCTCCAACAGCTGATGTTGTCAATTAGAGTTGATTCAACTATTATTCATTTATTTATTCATTTTACAGAAACAATAACTCATTGGTTGAAAACACAGACTAATGTCCAAAACGTCTTCATACCAAATTTTGATGAATAATAAAGTTCGAAACTAGGTTAGATTTTCGTAGCACTTCAATTAAGAATAAATTTATAGTCCAGGAGAAATACCGAATTATAAAAATTTTGAATTTAGAGCAATAAATTACCAAATGAATCAAATCACCAATTTTCACAAAATTTCTTCTAAAATATTGTATGAAATTGAAAATTTCGAGCCACAATAAAAACACTAACTAGTAATTATGCCTAGATTATGTTTTTAAAATCAAAAGAGACAATAGATGTTTTACATAGCAATATTTGGATATTTGGGACATTATTGAGAACTAACTAACTAGCTGAATAAACTACTCAGCTATCATAGTCTGTCCAAGCAAAGAAGACCCTCTGGCAAGATGGGAGAATGACTCAAGCTCGGTCAATATTGGTTAAGAAATTATCAATTTGATCTCAAATTGTAGGAAACAATTTGATCTACTATTAAGACCACATTTATAATTCAATGACAAACATATTGAGTGAGCTGGAGTCATTTTCCCATCTTGCCGGAGGGTCTTCTTTGCTTGGACAGACTATAGTATAGGTAACATCAAGTACACGATACCTACGGGAATTGTTTGAAAGTACATGGGTGAACAACAAGATTCATTGTTCAATTTATCTTTACAATAACTCAGAAATAAATACTAGTCTCCACCTTTCTCAGTAACCAGGCAATTTATTATTTGCTCAATGCAATAAACAATAAATCTATCACAAATCTCATAGTGTTCTTGGTTTCTCTTTCCAATTCTTTTTACTCTTTCTACCTCCCACTTCTGTTTCTTCTATTGACTGTTTCTTCCTTCATATTTTGCTTTTTGATTGCTCTTTCATCCTCATTCTTACCAATGTTCATTCAATAATAGTTTCTGTAAAGTGGATAAATAAATAAATATTGTTTTTCCTAATATCATCTTAATGTGCTTACTTCTATGTAATTATTGTTGAAGTTCCCTGGTAAACTCCAGTTCATATCAGAGAATTACAATGGTGTAGCACAAATACCAGAACCGGATAAATACAGATACCGAAACCGGTATCTCGATTTTTGATAGAATAATCAGTGGTTTCAGAATATCTTGTGTTCTCATTCAATATCATTCAAGTAGTTTTACAGGTTCATGAGAAACATTTTCAACAAGTTGCGTTGCATTCCATCTAATGTGGGAAGGCGTTCGCTCTTTCTTTGCTTCTTCTTCGTGGTCGTCTTCTCTCTTTGTTCCTCCCACGTCATTTATTATTCTCCTTTTCGGATTGCATGTTCACAAGAATGAAAAAGAAATCAAATCCAAGCACTAATAGTCACGACAGAAATAACATAGCGGAAAATTCCACTTCACATACCACCACCATTGACGCCATCTTGGAAAATGAAATAATAGGAAAAACAAGAGTGAGCTGACCGTTGCGCTATCAGCTTACAACAATATTCTTATCACTATAATCAATCACTGCAGAGCACTTCACAAAAAACAAAATCTGTCAACTAGCCAACTATACCTACCTTCTAACACTCCTATATTCACTAAGCGTCATTTTTCTTCCTACTTCTTGTTATTGTCCTTTTTACTACGTATTCTTTTTTTTATTTAGGCTACTTACTTTTTCTTTCATATTTCTTCTTCTCTTCTCTTTGCTCTTCCACACATTTGAGCTCTGATTCATTCTTCTTTCTTCTTTTTTCCTATTCTTCATTCCTTCCAGTTTCACGTCAGCTTTTCTAACCTCTTCTTTGCTTTTCTTCTTCTTTCTCCTCTTCTTCTTCTCTTCTTCTTCTTCTTCTTCTTCTTCTTCTTCTTCTTCTTCTTCTTCTCCTCCTTCTTCTTCTTCTTCTTCTTCTTTTTCTTCTTCTTCTCCTTCTTCTTCTTTCTCACTTTCTTCATCTTTCCTTCTCGTTACTATTTTTACCTCTTGTTCATTTCTCTTATTCGTTTTTCCTCTTTTTTCTCCTCTCTACCCTTTTTACCTCTCGTTTCACTTCCTTCTCTGTTCTTCTCCTATTCCCTCTACGTTTCTTCTCTCTACCCTTTCAGCTCTCACTTTGCTTACTTTTCTCCTCTTCTTTACTCCTTTCCACTCCTTTCACCTCTTGTTTTACCACATTCTCTTTTCTATTTCCTTTCTCCTATCACGATTGTTATGTCTCACTCCCATTACGTTCCGTTTCACTTCCTCTCTTTATCTTTTTACCTCTCATTTTACTTCCCTTTTTTCTCGTTCTTTTCTTCTCTCTTCAATTCTAACCTCTTGTTCTACTTCCTCTCCTTCCTTTCTCTCTCCTGTTTTTCTTCCATCCTTTCACATTTCCCCCTCTTTTTCAGCTCCCTTCTTCACTTTCCTCATATCAGATCCATGGCCCATGCAATGTGCCATTCATTGACGTTTGATTTGCGTGTTTGTTGCTCGTGACGTCACGTATCATTAAAACCTCTCATTCATCAAGGTCTAGGACATTTTTTAAGCTTCATCTCCTATCAATGCGGGATTATGAATTTTCCTCTCATATTCCCTCCCTATCAGTAATTTTTCTAAAAACCGTTATTTTCAAGCACATCGGTAATAAGCCAAGTCGAAAACTTTTCTTCGTTTACTTATTTCCATACCCAACTATCATTTTGACTGAAATAAATTTAAGAAATGTTATTTTTGCAGGTGCTGTTTACAATACAAATAACTTCCAGACACCTCTATCAAAAGGTGAGTAACAGACTCTATTATCACTGTATATTATATAATCTATCAACATTGACTAAAAAGTAAACTATTTATCAACTTTCTCTCGCTAAATGAATTGATCTTCATACCCTTTTGGTAGAGTGGGCATATTCTATCTGTTATAGAACCTGTCTAATTGTCTTTTCGCGATTTTTCATAATAATTTTTAGTATGGAACCCTTTCTGTATTTCATAATTGAGATTAGGCCACTCTATACGAAACTGATGTCAATTCATTTTCTCACTCATTATTAGTCGAGACAGTATGATAATTATTAAATCACACAGATAGTGTTAATTGAACAGTATTTCTATTTTGGAATGACACTATAGGCTACTGTTACTTCAGTCATAAATACTTTATAACCGCTTTTGAAGGAGAGTTCATTGTAGACATTGTAGAGAATGTTTACTGTACAGATACTGTAAATAATATCACAATACATCAAATTACACTTCATAAACTTCATACAATCAACTTAGACAAGTATTAATAGAATTTCCAACTGACATCTCCATATACGCACAAGTTTTAATCAAAAAGTTTCAATTAGCATGGAATTAATTCATATACTCATACATTAATTATAAACTTTCCAACTGGCTGCTTAATTAATTTACTGACAATTTCAAAATGGCGATATACTCCAAATAAAATGGCAAATGAAAGTCGAGAAACTTCCCGACAATTCCAAAATGGCCGCTAAGTAAAATGGAGGATGAAGGGCGAGAAACATGCATAGTCTGTCCAAGCAAAGGAGACGCTCTGGCAAGATGGAAAGATGACTGCAGCTTGGTCAATATTGGTTCAAAAATTATCAATTTCATCTCAAATTGTAGAGCAGATTGTCTCCTACAATTTGAGATCAAATTGATAATTTTTGAACAAATATTAACCGAGCTTGAGTCATTTTCCCATCTTGCCAGAGGGTCTTCTTTGCTTGGACACACTATATGTGCAAATTGGAGTTTTCTGTATTCTAATAAAAGGCATCTGGTGTTTTCAAATTGTTTTCAGAGTAGGAATAAAGTTGAACCGAATGTTGGGAACCGAGAAATTGTTTCAGCTAATGTAAGGGAAGAGTATTAGTTGATTAGAATTTTGTTCAAACGATAACTTTGTTTCATTTTCTTGGAGTGCTTTTCATTGTCTAATTGTCACCACTTTGTTCATTACTTAATTGTAGTCTTTTATTTCTGTATATATAGTGTGACAATTCATCAGTTTATTTCCAGTTTCTTAAAGCCGGTTGCATAAACATTCATTTGAATCTAACCGCCTTTAAACAAAGCCCCCTATGACGTCATCTAACGGAACAATCTAACGAGAAACAATGCACGAATCTAATGATACAGCACGTTTGAAACTGTACCTCGGTCAAGGATCGGAACTGGAACCTCTGAATATGAAACTAGCATGTTTTCACTTAAGCGTGCTGTACACGGGGACACTAGTGCCGGCCAGTTGAATATCTGTAGCCAATCACAGCTGTTGTTGTTTGACTCAATGATAAGACAAAGACTGTGATGGGACAGTAGTGTCGGTCAGTTGAATATCAGCTGTAGCCAATCACAGCTGTTGTTGTTTGACTCAATGACAAGACAAAGACTGTGATTGGCTACAGATATTCAACTGGCCGACACTACTACTGTCCCCATGTATAGCAGCATAGCTTCCTTTAATAGAAGGCCGTGGCCTAAAATTTGACAACGCTGTAACACCACTGCAGCGTAGGTCTACCTTGTATGATTCTTATTCCCTTTTCTCCAATAAAAATGCTTGTCAACCTATTTTAATCAAGATTGTATTACAATTTGAATAGATACTTATAGATATAAGAAACAGAAATAATTTTTATTGGAATAAATATAATAAAAATCAAAGTATATTTGAATGTGCATCACGTTTATCAATATAAAATATTGTGTTTCATTTAGATTTTGATCAATGAATCATTCTTCTGTTTTGAATAATTGTTCAGGGCAATATTATATTAGCCAATGTTAGAATTATTTTGAATGCAATAGTCTACTGTTTTAGCAGTGATTACACTCTCATTGTTCATCCCATTATACATTCAAACCGATACTATCTAACTTTATCGTTAATAAGTACACAGAACAGCTTTTCGACATTTAGTAGTCAGGAATACATCATTGTATTCTTTGGTTGAAACATTGGTTGCTGATCCGTCCCTTACTTATTGAACCAAAGTCCATCATCATGAACATTTGAGAATGGGGCAGCGCTTCTTCTCATAAATTAGGCTTATCTATCTCTACCATTACATCCAATTTCCATATTTGTCCTGATATTCGCTCCACAAAACTCAATACATCCTTGTTAGAAAGTTTTTAACACACATTCAATTTTTCTGAAGGAATCAACTCCTTTCTTGGGATTGCACGTAGCCACTGGTTTTGCTGCTCAACATCAAATGACATTGTATGAATTTGAATAAATTCATTTCTTTTTCGTAGATTATTGCTGTCAATACCGAGAATGGAGCAGAAATGCGACATCTCATTGAATTATATTCGAAAGGTTTTTCAAAAAGATTAATATCTAATAAAACTGA
Source organism: Sogatella furcifera (assembly GCA_017141385.1). NCBI lineage: Eukaryota > Metazoa > Arthropoda > Insecta > Hemiptera > Delphacidae > Sogatella > Sogatella furcifera. The sequence continues at coordinate 16,705,562 of CM029558.1, read as the reverse complement.
AATCAAAGTTAAGAAAACAAAATCAACACACCAGCTTTGCAATCGATTCAATGCTTTCAGCTGGTCTGATTACTACTTATAGGCTACTATAAAATCTGTACCTCCAGTGCGACGTTGCCGTATTATTAGGGCATGGCCTTCTATTAAAGGAATCTATGATAGCAGGCTTTACTTCAACGAGACACCCATTATAATAAAATTCCTTGTAAGTGTAGTAGAACATTGAAGAAAGTAAAACACATGTATAATATGGACAAAAATTTTGTATCCAAATTCCAAAATCCTTGTTCTGTAGCAGCATTGAATAGTCATAACTCATGTTGGTCTCCTGAATTTCAGAGCTAACAAATGACTGTACATTGTTAACTTTCAAGACTACAGTAGAACATTGGAGAGAAGAAAATTCATTACTTTTGAACAAAACGCGTGACATCTTAGCTCTTTAATTGCTTAAAATGGCCCTTGCAAGGCGCTACTGACTGTCAAACTGAATTGCTGTTGTTGAGTCTTATCTGCTAAGGAAGAGAGAATGAGAAGACGGAGAGGAGGAAGAGAGAAAGGAAGAGAAAATGGAGAAGGAGAAAAGATTAAGAGGAAAAGGGTAAAAAGAAAAAGAAAGGAAAGAAGAAATATGGAAGAGAGGAGGGATTCAGAATTCAGAATGAAGTGAACAATGTATGATCCTGTTGAGAAGTTGTAGAAATGATATTTTACTAGCTTTTCCACATAAAATGGGAATACATTTGTATGAATTTAATGTATTTCCATTAAATTCAAAATTCATGATTTCTATGGAGAGTAGGCTTAAACAAGACTCCTCCCAAAACCGTTCCACTCTCAATAATTGAACTATTCATATAAACAGTCCAAAAGTAGGTTTTTCAAAAAATTTACTCGAACAATGAATTTCACTATTATTTATTTATTTGGCGTGTGGCTTTCAATAGTGGGGAGACCTGAGGGTTGTTCCACTTTGCCGACATAACCTTGCTTCGCAAAAAGGAAACTTTGTGAAAATACTTAATGATTCTCACAGTAATTTGGTTTCAAAAAAGTTATTTTAAATTCAGAAAGTCTGTAAACACCAAGACATAAATCGAAAACACTTATTCGAGACTGGAAATCATTGAATTTAGAAAGCATTAGTGCACAAAAGTTTAACGTGTTAAACTTTTTCCATGGCAACACAATGATTTCCACTCACAAAACAAAGCTGAAACAATCCTACAAAACACATGTTTTAACACATCACATTATGAAACCAAATTGTGAGCCCACAGTAAGAAGCCAGACGTTGATTGTTGTGAGTTGTCGACCAGAAACGTGTCAAATTAATTACTAACCACCCTGTATTACACAGGGCGAGAAGACTGACAACATCCAAGTTGTTGAGCGAGGCGGCGCAGCGTGCCCTGTATAATTAATTTCATTACATGATGTCTTCACAAGTTAATTAAAAACTTGACTGCGAATGAGCCCCGCTCTATGCTATTGCTTGACTACTATGCTAATAAGATGCGAAGTGCTTGTTAATATAAGGACCTAGATATCTTGCTATGTTGGTATGCGTATGTGAATGTTCCCATGAATATAGATATGCAGATTCTCCATGTTATACAGGGTGTTTCAGGATGAGTGTGCAATACTTCTCAGGCTGATTCTTTACACCAAGTAGACAAAAACGTTCCATGGGACCAACCCCCAAAAACGCTTTGTTACTGAGATAACAATGGCAGAAGATTGAGATTTTTCAAAATATATTATTTTTTCTAATTCTTTAGAGGCTTTAGCGAGGTTCTAAAATGATCAATTCCTATGTAAAATTCGCTGAGGAATTCAATGAAACCAGTTCCAAGTCTGTAACTTCAACGGTTATTTAGATAATTGGAACAATATGCTGAAAAACGCCATTTTTCAACAATAAGGGGTTTAACTGGATAAGGAATCATAAAATTATATTTTTCATTAATGGAAACACAAATTTATCACTTGTGCTACGTTTTGTCAATTTCGCGATTTTTGATCGCCATTTCTGAGATTTGGGTAAGATTTACACAATCGCCGCCATTCAACTTTTTCTTTAGAATCAAACTCTCTTTAACTTCCATCAATAAAGAATACAATTTTATGATTCCTTATCCAGTTATAAAAAAATAGCGTTTTCTAAAACCGTGAAAGTTACAAACTTGGAACTGGTTTCATTGATTTCCTCAGCTAATTTTACATAGGAATTGATCATTTTAGAACCTCAGTAAAGCCTCTAAAAATTAGAGAAATAAATATTTTTTGAAAAATCTCAATTTTCTGCCATTCTTATCTCGGTAACAAAGCGTTTTTGGGGGCTGGTCCCATGGAACTTTTTTGTCTACTTCGTGTAAGGAATCAGCCTGAGAAGTATTGCACATTCCTCCTGAAACACCCTGTTTTATCATATAGGCCTACAGTAGAACGTCGATAATCCGGACGTCGAAAATCCGGACCGTCGATAATTCGTCTCCAGCAAGAAATAACAATATTTGTACCATTTGCCCTTGCACTAAGTTCTTTAATAGAGAGTGGGTGATGAGAGAATACATACTGTAGTGTTTAGCGAAGCAAAGGAAATTATTTTCTATTATTTCCCAATAGAAAATATACTACTTTCAAACAGTTTTCTCTCAAATAGAGCCTGCTGGCCCTTTTTTAAGGTAATTTAGATAATCCGGATGGAGATTATCGACGTTCCACTGCAAATATAATTACCTCAGTATTGCCATCTTTGTATGTGTATGCAATAATCACCTGAGTCTATGTTCTCCATTTTATATTATATAATTATTATTACCCAGGTATTCAAATTAATATTCTTCATTTTCTACATTGATCAATATGTACAAATATGTATAAAGCTTGACAGGTACGTTAAATTTAATTATGAGTAAATATTTCTTCAAATAAACGGTTGCGCTTATCAGCAACTAACTTGATAACAGAGGAGGAGGATGAAAATATGAGAAGGAGCAGGAGAAATAGAGGAAAGTAGAAAAGGTGTGGAGGAGGTGTTAGAGAAGATGGTGGAGTAGATTTGGAAGAAAGAATAGGAAGGGGGACTAAAGGAATAAGAGAGGACGCGAGAAAAAAGAGATGTAGAATGATAAGAAGGGTGAAGTAGAAGAAATAGAATGTGAATGAGTTGGTGGAATAGAAGAAAGACAAGGATTAGTTTGAGGAGTAGGAAGTAAAAAAGTGGGTGAAAATGAGTAGAAGAAGAGAAGGAAGAAAGAAATCAGAAAGAAGAGTTCCATTCAACTACAATGTTAAATAGAAAGGAGGAAGAAGGGAATGATAAATAGGACAATGGAGAAAATGTAAAATGTTCTGGAAAATCTAGGACTAGTGGGAGAAGATAGAAAGCAGAAGGAAAATGTTAGATAAATGGTATAGTCTGTCCAAGCAAAGAAGAGCCTCTGGCAAGATGAGAAAATGACTCCAGCTCGGTCAATATTGGTTCAAAAATTATTGATTTGGTTTCAGTAGTAGAAAACATTCTGATCTACAATTTGAGACTAAATCAATAATTTTTGAACAAATATTTACCGAGCTGGAGTCATTTTCTCAGCTTGACAGAGGCTCTTCTTAGCTTGGACTGACTATACTAACTGAGCTTGGTCTGTTGAATATCAAACTGAAAATGATTACTTTATTCAACTACTGACGGCTCGTGCCCACGAAACAGGTGAAGTGCTGTACAGATATAGATACGGGCACTTCACCCGTTTCGGGGTACGAGCCGCCAGTGATTCTAACTATAATAAATCATTTTTGTTATACAATAGTCATGTAATAATAAAACTCATGATCTTGAACAGAATCCTAGAGAAGAGAAAAAAATACTTTCATAATTAACTTATATACCGTAAAAAAATAGGGAGAAGAAAATCATAATTCAATTTTCAATTATCTTCAAGGATAATGCTATAAGGCCTCTCTACACGACGGCTTTCTGGATGGCAGTAGTGATAAAGAATCCAAGAATAATTAAAATCTAAACAATTTCAATCGAAATATTTCTCCTACATATTCATTCATATCTCATAACACTCACAAGCTTGTTCAAGCCTATGTAGTCCAACAAACGTCTCCTAGTTCCTATTTCTGCCACCAGATGCCAGCACTAACAGGGTACTGCCACAGTAAGAAGTGAAGGTGTCTGTTGTAAGTCACTCCCCTCCCAGTTTCAGCCAATCGCAGCGAAGCTCTCTATCTTGGCCAATGACAAGCGAGCTCCTACAGTTGCTTTGTAGTTCCCATTCTTGTCACCAGGTGCCAGCACAAACTGGGTGCTAGTTCAGTCAGCCTTGATATCAGCTTATAAGCCACGCCCCTTCTTTATTTTCCACCAATGGTAGCGAAGCAGGCTGGGCTCTGTTCAGCCCTCTTTACATGGCGGCTTTCTGATACGCAGTAGTGATACAGAGTCTAAAATTGATACAGGAGGCAAACTTGTTGATACGAGACTTCTGCAATGTTCATGAATCGCTGACATATTGGAATCGAGCTGATTCTATTTCTCAATGATTGAATATTTTGAAAGCATTCAAACAGAGCCTAGGTATTTTCTTAGTTGAATTGATTGAATATTATGATAAAATATCTAGTTTCAAAAGCTAAAACTGTGGTAATTTTCCCCGATGCACGGCATTGTCAAAAAATCTTACCTCACTTTGCAAATATTTTGTGTCAATGAGCTTCCTCCTTGTGCGATTGCGTATCAATTTTGAATATTTTTATCAATAAAGTACTACGTAGCCTATCATTAAGTAGCCGTTTAAAAAGACCTTAATGCTTTATATTTTTGGACGTCTTCTTTGCAACTGGCATCAATGAACAAAAAAGAAGAATGAGGCAGTAAAAAATAGGCAGAAAGACAATAAAGAAAAATATAAAACTCCATTATCAATAGGATAATTCAAATTTGAATTCTAATAGAGAAAGTTCAATCATACATAACCAGTTAAGGAATATTACTCAAATACCAGTTATAATTATGATAAAGTAACAAATTATCTGAATGATTAGTGGGTCGGCAGCAAGACTATGATACAGGGATAAAAAAAGTTGAATTTCTATGAAGATGACAATAATAAGAAGCCAAGAAAACTAAAAGAACCTTGAGCGAAATAGTATGAGGGCGAAAATTATTTATTCATTCCATCGTTGTGATCCAGCATCTTACATCAAGATGGGAAGATGTTGTAGACACGTTCATTCACTCCACTGGCGGCTCGTACTCACGAAACAGGTGAAGTTCCCGTATCTTTTACTGTACAGCATTTCACCTGTTTCGTGGGTTCGCGAAACAGTTGAAGTTCCCGTATCTTTTACTGTACAGCACTTCACCTATTTCGTGGGCACTAGCCGGCAGTGAGCTACAGTTGAATACAGTATAAGAGATATAATAGAAATTACTTGTAATCTTCATTGTGGAGAACACTCAACAAACAACAACAACAACAACAACACACTCTTGTAATCTCCTGGATGAAAATCCTGAGGGTTCTTCTTGTGTAAAATTTAATCTTATAATGAAATTTGAAGCTGCAAAATATGTTTGAATAATAATGACATGATCGAGAATACTTGTTCCGTATAAAATTCTTGAGAGGTACATGTTAGAAAATAAGAGTTACAATCTACTAGGTGATAATCTTGTGCTATGTTGCTTCTGGGAATTCATTTTTGGGACGCGAGAGTGTGGAATTTCATGTCACAGAATATCAATTCTGCTTGTGAAAATATTGATAATGTATAACAGAAGATACGTGTAATCTTGTTATCTTGCTAAGGGATGTTTCTGGCGAGAGAGTTGATTGTTACATCAGTTACAATATGTATAATGTAATCTTATTTTGTATGCTGTAGTATGTAGGTAAAATAATTAAAAACAAACATTCCTGATCTGTTTGTAGTCTCATAAGTTATTATTTAAAACATTGCCAAATCTTCATTGAAGCAGTAGGCAGTTCAATTTAATTTCTTCAAAATACATAATAATATTGATAATTATGGATCAAATTGAACGAACAAATCAAGAGATATTCTGTATTATTTTGAAAGTACAACAGATTGATTATGTTCAAGCCGGTTTAAATGGTTATTTGAATGTAAACTGGCTCTTGAGGATGAAGAGGAATAAAACAGAAGAGAGAAGAAGAAGAATATGAAGAAGAAGAAGAAGAAGAAGAAGAAGAAGAAGAAGAAGAAGAAGAAGAAGAAGAAGAAGAAGAAGAAGAAGAAGAAGAAGAAGAAGAAGAAGAAGAAGAAGAAGAAGAAGAAGAAGAAGAAGAAGAAGAAGAAGAAGAAGAGAAGGAAAGAAACAGACAGAGGCTCAAAGTGGCAGAGAGCACAGTCGGTGTAGTGACGAAATGAAGTTAGAATTTAGAATTGTATAAAGGTACCACACTGTCTGTGAATAGTGAAGAAGAGAGCCAGGCACTTTCGTTGATGGATTTTAAACCCAATTTTTAGACACTTTGCTGATTCACTTCTTCTTCTTCTTCTTCTTCTTCTTCTTCTTCTTCTTCTTCTTCTTCTTCCTCCTCCTCTTCTTCTTCTTCTTCTTCTTCTTCTTCTTCTTCTTCTTCTTCTTCTTCTTCTTCTTCTTCTTCTTCTTCTTCTTCTTCTTCTTCTTCTTCTTCTTCTTCTTCTTCTTCTTCTTCTTCTTCTTCTTCTTCTTCTTCTTCTTCTTCATCTTCTCCCTCTTCTTCCTCCTCTTCTTCTTCTTCTTCTTCTTCTTCTTCTTCTTCTTCTTCTTCTTCTTGTTCTTCTTCTCCTTCTTCTTCTTCTTCTTCTTCTTCTTCTTCTTCTTCTTCATCTTTTCCCTCTTCTTCCTCCTCTTCTTCTTCTTCTTCTTCTTCTTCTCCTCCTCCTCCTCCTTCCGCTTCTTCTTTTCGCGTCATTCGCATTCTCTCATCGCTGCTCTATTATTTGTCTTGTTTTGTTTGACACCGCGTACACCACGCATCTGTAGCACAAGGTTAATGTGATAGAAAAGTCAGGAAGAAAGTTCTGTCCTTTCTTACGATTCCAGATTCACTAGTGCCCACGAAACAGGTGAAGTGCTGTACAGTAGGAGATACGGACACTTCACCTGTTTCGTGGGCACGAGCCGCTAGTGAATTCAACTCCTCATGATTCTAGAAGGGAGAAATAAAGTTGAAACAATTGTGAAATAAAGTCACAGTTTTCGTTTTCAAAAAGTCGAAATAAAGGGTGTCATTTTCTCATCTTGCCAGAAGGTCTTCTTTGCTTGGAAAAACTATTACATGTATTTAATAATTTGTGTTATCAGATTTGATGTTATGAAAATTAAATTTGATTCATAATAGACCAAAAATGTAGTAAAACGGTAATTATACAATTCTAATGAGGACCGGGTTTGATTATATAAATTAGAGTTTCATTCTGTTTCTGGAATAAGTTGAATAATTCTGAGTCTGGGAATAACGAAACCATTAATACTGACGCTGAAAAGTCACGCAGTCTCGTCTGTCTCTTGTACGAGATGTAACCTACTAACAGCTGATGTAAATCGTCTATTGTCTCTTTTGATTTCAAAACACCATTTAGGCATAGCTGAATGACAACTCTTATTAACATCAGCTGTTGGAGCGCAATTTTTGGAGTTAGCTATAGATTGTGAGTAGCTATAATTTGTTATAAACTTTGAATCCATGGTCAACATTTCAATCGATATTGCTCCTATAATCCTCGCCAATGTTAAGTCAACATTATTTGTCACACATCGGAATCCAACCTCCCTAGTCTGTCCAATCAAAGAAGACATTCTGGAAAGAAAGGAAAATGACTCCAGCTCCGTTAATATTCGTTCAAAAATCATGAATTTGGTTTCAAATTGTATAAGAGACATTCTGATCTACAATTTAAAAAAAATACAGATTTTGAACGAATATTGACCGACCTGGAGTCTTTTTCCCATCTTGCCAGAATGTCTTCTACGCTTGGAAAGACTACATAACACGCTTTATTATTTCAAGTTGAGGAGTTTTCTTGCACGCTGGAAACGTCAGCAGCCAAGAAGAAGATAATCTGGCAGCGTGTTAGCAGCTGTGTGGGCAGAAAACCCCTCTAAGCCATGGCCTGATTGTGCATGTGCCACAACACTTTTCTTCTTCTCTTCTTTTTCTTCTTCTTCTTCTTGTTCTTCTTCTCCTTCTTCTTCCTCTAATTTTTCTTCTCCTTTTCCCATTCCTCTTATTCTTCCTATTCTAGCCTACTTTTTTCTAATTCTCCTTTCTCGTACGTGTTTCTCTTCTTCTTTTCCTTCTTCTCATTCTCCTCATTCTCCTCATTCTCCTTATTCTCCTCATTCTCCTCATTCTCCTTTTTCTCATTTTCATCCGTTCTTTCCGAACGTGTTCCTCTTCTTATTAGAATTCTCCAATTCTGAACGTCTTTCTCTTCTACTTTTACTTTTTCTGGTTCTCCTTATTCCACTTCCTCTTGTTTTACTTTTCCTCTTGCGAACCGGTTCCTATTATTCTTCTCATTTTCCTTACTTTACTTTTTCTTTTAATTCTCTCTTCCGTAATCGGTTCTCGTCTTTTCACAATTTATGTGCTTTTATGACTTGTATTGATAGCAATTTCAAGGTCACTGGGCAATTTAAAGTAACTTTATGATCAGGATAAAATCTGGAGCTAGATATGAACTCCAATGAGCTCGATGAGAGATATTATTGATAATAATAAAGAAGATGCAAAGCCAAAGACAAAGAAAACAGCAGAAAAAATGAATAGAGAGAGAATGCGAAGAAGAGGAAGTCGAGTAATGAGAAGAAGAAAGGGAAAAGATGACAAATAACAAAATGATTAACAATGAAATTGGAAAGAGAGTTGAGATGGAAAAGGGAAAATTAATAGAAGGTGAGTATGGAGAAAAATAAACTATGAAGAGATAGAAAAAGGAGTAGAGAGGGATTATAAAGGAGAAAGAAGACGGAAAAGTAGTAGACGCAGAAGAATAAATTGATGGAGAACCGATTAAGGAGAGCAAGGAAACCGAATTGGAGAATAAATAAGTCCTCAACTTACAAGGTTGCAAGGATAACCCGATGCCAAAATAATATTCAACATAGACTTCCCCAAATAAATATTTTGCAAAAGTATTTCGTGTTGAAACCAGAGTTGGATAACATCTGTCGTGACGTCACATTATGAGAGCTGTATATTTATACGAGAGTATTCATACAGAAAGCTGTCAATATGTGTGCTTGACATGACATCATGGAACGATGCTGCTTTGAAATCTCCTCATCCCTTTATATACATGTATATATTGTATATACTCCCTCTACATATTCACCTATCTATGCATATTATTGTTGTTGGTAATATATATATATGTCAGTCAATATCCAACACTAATATATACATCTACATATCTGTGGAATTTTTTTAAATGCATCATGTCACTATTTCTATACTTTCAGTCTGCGTGTAGCAAAACACAGTACATCAAATTATTGTGTTGGAATGCTGTGGGAAAATAACCTTATCTTCTTCTTCTTCTTCTTCTTCTTCTTCTTCTTCTTCTTCTTCCTTATTTTCCATTGAAATTCAGGAGAGAGATAGTTAAGCATAGTCTTTTTCCTTTAGCTGATCACTATTCAATCATCTTTGAAATTCTGTATTCAATTGAAGTGCTGATAAATATTCATTCCACGAACTAAATAATGTATAATTTTTCGTGATATATCCAGTATTTTGTAGGTTACTAGCATGGCGTCTAATGAATGACATAGGCTATTACACCGAAATTAAAAATTGTTCGAAGCAGCCTAACGTAGCCTAACGTTTGATGATATGACATAGGCCTACTTTGGTCTTTATATGTAGCATGAATAATTTTTAGAGGTGGAAAATTCTGCATAAGCCTGTTGCACTCACAACATGTAGGCTATGTGCTTGACCTAATAAATAATTATTATAAAATTTACACTTCCTCCATCGACAAACTTGAACTCATCCACTGATGCTTCAAATCTCTATATATAAAAGCGAAATAGCACTGATTCATTCATTCATTCATTCATCAAAACTAAAAATCCACTGAACCGAATCCGTTCAAATTTGGCAGGCATGCTCAGTTGGACGTTTAGACGCTCGCTAAGAACGGATTTTGAAAACTTTTCAAGGATACGACAAAAATATTTTAGTTTTCCGGCGTTTTCCTCATTTTTTGATAACCAATCGGTAGAAAATGATGATATTTGGTGGGCAGGTTCAGATATGGTCTAGAAATTGTTGTGTTAAAATATTTTTGCAATGCGTTCAAGATTACGCCAGTAATCAGGTTATCTAAATTGTAGATGTGTTGCGGGTTGCATATCTTCCGTCTTGATACAACCAATCCTAACTGTAAATTCAATGGTTCAGCGAGATAATAGATGAACTAATTTGGAAGATATTGAATCAAGTTTCAAACTATGCCCGGTATACTATACTTCGTCAGGTTACGCTCAATATTAGCGTTTTACTATTTTTTTTGAATTTTCGGAGTTTTTCTAAGATTTTTCTTGAACAAATTGGCAGAAAATGTTGAAATTAGGTTAACAGGTCCAGATTAGGTGTAGAAATGCTGTGCTCAATAAATTTCGAATCCTTTCTGAACGGAATTTGCAGGCGAGCGAAGCGAGCCTGTTTGTCTCAGCTGACACTGAGAGAGGATTTGCAGGCAAGCGAAGCGAGCCTGTTTGACTTACGTACTCTGCCTATACTGTCGGGGGTCCAGGAGGCGGAGCCCCCTGGCTAGGCGGAGAAGGCGAGCGAAGCGAGCCTGCCGGCTAGTTCTTTGGATAATAACAACATTTTTTCTAATAATCTCTATCATCTTGACTCAGTTTTGGAGATAACAACGGGTGAAAATGTAGGTAAGTAGCTAAATACATAGTAAAATTCGCTCAACATCAATATTTTGATTTTAATGGAAGTAGGAAAAGTAGGATTCGATCGAACTAACCAATCAAAATTTCAAAACACTCAAAGCCCACACTATGAGTGGACTTTCTCTGTAAAATACGTTATCTATAGCGTGCTTTACACGGGGACTGTAGTGTCGGCCAGTTGAATATCTGTAGACAATCACAGCTGTTGTTGTTTGAATCAATGACAAGAAAAAGGCAGTGATTGGCTATAAATATTCAACTGACCGACAGCACTATAATATACTAAATATATTCATAAAATATATATATTGATACTCTCGATGGCCTACTATTATACTATTGACACTATTACGAAATCTTCGTATAAAAAATAACATTATCAACGTTGTGAGTGTATTCCCACGTCACTCTATACATCTACTAGACTGTGCAACCTCCCTATATATCTGCCGCCTCGTGGCACATCAAATTTCAAGCCAGAATTCGGCTGCGGAATTCGGTTTCGGCAGAACAGGAAATTTGTGCTATCATCGCCGCGTCAAAATAAGAAACTTTGTCAGCCAAATAATGTAGTCTCACGTCAATGCCTTGCTAGATGGAAAAGGGAGAAGTGAGACAGAAATATATAATACAAACTGCAAGAAGAGTGGTGGAGAAAAAAAGAAGAAAAAAGAAGAATGAGAGGAAGAAGGAGGAGAGAAGAAGAAGGAGAAGAAGAAAAGTAGAAGAAGAAGGAAAGCAGAAGGAGGAGGAGAAGAAGAAGAAGTAGAAGAAGAAGAAGAAGAAGAAGAGAGAGATGAAGAATAAACACGAGCTGGAGAGAGCTGGATAAATAAACACGAGCTGGAAAAATAAGAGCTGGAGAGTATGAAACAAGATAATCAAAATCTTGAAGACACAAAGAAGAGCAAGAAGAAGAGATAGGTAGGGAAATGAGAAAGTGAGAAAGAGAAAGTTAAAAGAGACAAAAAGGTTGACAAGAAGAGAAATGGGGAAGAGATAGATAAGGATTGAGAAAGACAAGCAAGAGAAAGGAAGGAGAAGTAGGTGAAGAAGAATGAAGAGAGGAAATGATTGACTTTGGAACTCTCGAAGAAAGTTGATGGAAAGCCGAAATATTTATACAACTTTCGGGCATATTCTGACACTTTCGCCGAATTTATCTTGAACATACTATTCTTGTGGAAAAGCTTCAATTTCCAGTGAAAAAAATCATTCGAATTTTTGAGTTCATAGCTCTGAAAAATGATTTTTTTTATTTATCAACAAGATTGAAATATTCAATATTTTCATTCAATTATCATTGCCAGTCGTTTAAATTATGTTCAAGGGCAATGAGAATAAGTAGTTTCATATAAGAATAAGTAAATTCCCCATCTTGTCACAATGTCTTATTCTTTGCTTAGGAAGAATATAATATCCACGGATACTGGAACACAATATTATACTAGTATTCTAATATCCGAGATAATATCTATTCATCTATCAATAAGCTTCTATTAATACATTATTCTATCCAAGCTCTTCCCAATGGAAATTTTGTCACCTCTACAAATGAAAAAGTTAAACGAACTCTTCTCACCCCATACCTTCAAAATTATTGAAAATACGTCCTCACCCTCACCAAGACTCGAAGTATTCGTATCCTAGAAAACCCATCTCCACAACTGTAAAGATATCAACGTTTCATAATAAAAATACGCCACAGGTCTATCCTGTCCATGCAAAGAAGACATTCTGGCAAGATGGGAAATGACTCCAGCTCGAAAAAATTATACATTTGATCTCAAATTGTAGAAAACAATTCGATCTACTATAGAGACCACATTTATAATTCTTGAACAAATATTGACCAAGCTGGAGTCATTTTTGCATCTTGTCAGAATGTCTTCTCTGCTTGGACAGACTATCTACCTCATAAATACAGCATCACACAAATATAACGCGTCTCATAAATACGGCGGAGACATTTTTCTTTATAGGCACTATGTCATGTTTATTCATATCAAACGCATTTTAGAGCAGGCATGTATTGCTCGAGAAGTGGATATAAGTATAAGATATAGCCTAAAAGTATATAATATCTCATAGACATGTAGGCATCGTCCGTATACTGTTCAAAATATATAATATATAGTAAATACGAATAATATACATGTTATACAGGCATCAGATACAGGAAGGTATTCTAGGAAATATATTAAGTAAATGCATACAATATACATGTATATTCGATCAACGGAATATCATAAACGTTGAAAGTATTACTCGGTTTTAAACCAATATGCGTATCATATTTCATACGTTTTCTGTTATGATAGGGGGTCGATGGACGTAATAGCAATACTCACACAAACACAATACTTTAATACGCGATACTCTTCTTTTGTGTATTGTGTGATACTATAAACATATGTCAGTCTTCAAAAAATTGAGATATACTGTACTTCTAATTCAAATATATGTCACTATATATTCCAGTCTTACTAATAGATATCTCTGGTCATGTAACCTACTAACAGCTGATGTCACAAGTCTATTGTCCTCTATAGCAAAAACATCAGGGTCTCGAGTCCCAGTAGGCATTGCTCCAATTAACCTCATTGTAGGCTAATCACCTTATAAAATTGTCTGCAGCATCCATTACCCACTATACAAGCGAAAATGCTTATGTAGAGCCATAATGAAGAAGAAACAGAAAGTTCGAGAGTGACAAAAAATATGATTCAGAAAATCCTAGTGTAAAATTAAATCCAGAACCAGCTTGTATAAGAGTATAAAATCTGTGCCCCAACTCATATCTAACACAAGGTAATGTAAAACTATATCTATATTATCCCAAAAACATCATCTCGGCATATCTGATTTATTGCTCCAATTAACATCATTGTAGGCTAATCATTATAAAAATTGTCTGCAGGAACTGAATAGAATTATACAGGAAAATAAAACGGTTAGAGCCAAGATGAAGAAGAAACAGAAAGTTCGAGAGTGAAAAAAGAATATGATTCAGAAAATCCTGTGAAAACATCGAAATCCAGAGCCAGCTTAAAACAAGAGTATAAAATCTGTGCCCCAACTCATATCTAACACAAGGTACAGTAGAAAACTATATCTATATCATCCATGTATACAAACCTTCACAAATACCCTGAATATAACTATATATACGATTAAGGTCCATCTACTCCCCTAGTTTACGATCGCTACAAGTTCACTGAGCTCACTAGAGCTGACGCAAAGGAGACTGGCGGATTTCCAAAGTCATTTTTTCATGATAGCTCTCTCAGGACAGTTTGTAAGCTGTCTACAAAAGTGAAATCACTTAGCTGAGGTTGATCTCTACGAGATACGCACCTCCAGACCAATATCAGACTGTCCTGAGAGAGCTCAGCGTTGATAACAACCATTCCCGGTTCGCCAGATAATTTGGCGTCTGGTATAGGAAGATAATAAACACCCTCAACTTATTCCACTTAGCTGCTTTGAGGTGAAGTCTGTCCAAGCAAAGAAGACCCTCTGGCAAGATGGGAGAATGGCTCTAGCTCGATCAATATTGGTTCAAAAAATATTGATTTGGTCTCAAATTGTAAACCATAATGTTTCCTACAGTGTGGAACCAAATTGATAAGGTTTGAACCAATATTGACCGATCTGGAGTAATTTTCACATCTTGCCAGAGTGTTTCCTCTGCTTGGACAGACTATAATATAAGTTCTAAGTTGAACTTTTCTCTTGAGACTATTTTATAACCTTATAACACTCTTAGAACACTTTAACCGTTTAGAAACTCTTTGAAAATACGATGGATTAGAGTAGACAGTTTAGTAATTGGAAACAAATTTCTATCTACGAGAAGATGCTGGACTTTTCTACTTCATAATTTCTACTTGAATTTTCAAAAAGTTTCAAAAACCATTGCGTTCAACTTAAATCGTACTTAGAATACTCAAATCCGATTTATGTTCAGAAATGGAATTGTCTACTGTTCAACTTAAATTAGTTTTTAAACGAACTTTAAATACAGAGAAGATAATATTAATATTGTAATAGATCGGTGTTGATTCAAATCTTAGCACTTTCTTGCAGTAGAACCTCTTATTCAAAATGAAATCCTGGTTCTTTTCTTGACTTTTATAATAAATTTATGTTTCTTAATACAATTACTAAAGGATAGTTTTGAAAGTATACTATCTTAATCCTATATTACTTCCTGAAGTCAATTATTACTAATGCTGACGCTAAGAAACTAGGTAGTTTCGTATGGCTCTTGTACGAAATGTTAACTATTAACAGTTGATGAATTATTGTTGTCATTCAGCTATGCCTGTTTATGAAATCAAAAGAGACAATAGATGCTTTACATCAGCTGGTAGTAGGTTACATCACGTACAAGAGACAGGCGAAACCGCCAAACTTTTCGGAGTCACAATAGTCAGCTATAATGTATGCAATCTAATTATCAATAACTCACTCATTTCAATCGCCTAAGAAATAATTTAAAATGATAGAGTGATAATTGAATAGAAATCGATTTTTTAGAGCAATGAATACGAAAATTAAGAATAATTTTTCAAAAGAACTTTTTGGCGTCAGCTTAACACCTCTATATTACCCAACAAAATAATACTTGTTCCTTGTTGAAATTAATTAAGCATGCAATATCATTATTTTTGATATGGTGACATCATAGCGATGAGTAAAGAAAGTGGTGTTTTTATTATGGCTTAAAATTTTCAAGTTTATTTAATAGTTTATAAGAAATGATGTGAAAGATTTGGTGAATCCATCAATATGGTGCATCCTATTGCTCCAAATTCAAAATTTGTATAATACGGTATTTCTCCTCGACTATAAATTCTTGTGAAAGTGAAGCAAGAAAGATAACCTACTTTCGAACTCATTATTTATCAAAATTTGGTATAAAGACGGTTTGGACGTTGGTATGTGTTTTTAGACAATAAGTTTATTATTCTCTGTGAATGAATGAATAGCAAAATTCATGAGAAAAGGTTGAATAACTAATACAAGAGACACCTAGTGAATAACTCTGAAACATTTTCATGTTTTCCTAACAAAAACAACATTTCATTTCATCATTTGAATCAATCGAGCACACGTGATATCCGCCGTACATCCTTGAAGCTGAACTTGGTCTCTCATTGGTGGAAATTTCCAGCAATCACAGACAAGGACTCTTGTCTACTATAGCTGGTCCCAAAAATGAAGGCGATTGGCGAATAACTCTTATCAATTATCAACTCTGTCAGGACAGTCGGCGAGCTGTCTACGTTAGTACATCGTAACAAGAGCGACCCCAGATATACTGTTTCGCTCTCGAAGACAGCTTCAGACTGTCCTGACAGAGCTGAGCATTGATAACAGTCAATGGCCAACCGCCTTAGTTTTTGGAACCTTGTCTGCAATCAAGTGCTCAATCAAATGACTGAACGTCACTGGACCGAAGTTCATTAACACACTTCAGCTGGTGTGAACGCGCCCGTATAAACCTACACATTTCAAATGTTCATCAGCGACTCTCTGTGTGTGAATGCTCTCGTATTATTACACACATTCTAAACGTTCATCAAGTCTCGTTTCGGTGTGAAGGGTCATCGAACATCTCAATTTTGCAAATAATGAAATAAAATCGCATGAATAAGTCCATTCTTATTGTAAGACCTGTCCTCTCTTTCTAGATCATCAAGAATCCTCAAATACATCTACACCTACTTTAAAAAATAAATCAATCATTTATCATATTAACTTTTTCATTCTATTCCATTCAGTTGTAGCTATGTACTGGCTCTGTGAATACTCGCATACATCCACATGTATTCCAAAATACAAGTATCAATCTTCTCATGTGAATGCTTCCGTTCAACTCATTACAATTCAAATTTAGCAGAAGGTTCAATGTTGCGTAAGTTATTACTATTTCAACGTACTTCACACCTTCGTTTTTTAGTAATGATGATTATGATGATTATTATGATGATGATTATGATGATGATGATGATGATGATGATGATGATGATGATGATGATGATGATGATGATGATGATGATGATGATGATGATGATGATGATGATGATGATGATGATGATGATGATGATGATGATGATGATGATGATGATCATGATCATGATGACAACTTTAATCATTGCTTATGACGATCAGTTCAGCCTTCAAACTTTCTTTTTCGGTAGTACGGTAATGATGATGATAATGATGAAGTTGATGTTGATTTCGATGTTCCAAGTCCTCGACGCGAATGTTTATTGAATTGACGATTGGTTGCTATGGCAACGGGACTTAATAAGCGCGGGAATCGACGCCGAAGCATGTGTCTGTGCTCAGTACTTGAAAGGACTTCGAATTCAGTGATGATAATAATAATCAACGGTAATTACTGCAATTACAATGGTAGGCGATTGTAATGATATTCGCATGTTACTGTGGATGATGAGCGAAAGTGGAAATTTCTGTTGTGAATTATTGATCTATACAATTATGAATTAGAATATCATTCAAATTATACATGTCATGGAATATTATTCATATCATGCTTCATAACTTTGGTGGGACAATACTTTGCAAATTCATTTGTCGTAACTTCATTATCACATGAAGTTTAGTTTTAACTACATCATTTTTAATTGAGGATGGAATCATTTGATTCTCTCAAAATAAGATCGAATATTTATAATCCGGATCAAGGATACTATAAAGACTGTGTAATCTATATCTATACTGTACAGATTATACAGCCTCTATACTAAATACTACATATGGTCTATCCGTGTCCATGCAAAGAAGACCCTCTGGCAAGATGGGAAAATAACTCCAGCTTGGTCAATATTGGTTCAAAAATTATTGATTTGGTCTCAAATAGTAGATCAGAATGTTTCCCACGATTGAGACCAAATCAATAATTTTTGAACCAATATTGACCGAGCTGGAGTCATTCTCCCATCTTGCCAGAGGGTCTTCTTTGCTTGGACTGTCTATACTAAGATTACTAGTTAACGAATACTTATTCCATTTAGATTCTTTGTTTTCTGCTTTCGGTGTGGTAATAAGTGTTTCAGTAACCTAATATTTATAACATATATAACGTGCCTTGTATTTACTCGTTCATGAATTGTTAGAGAAATAGTTTTAAGTTTCAAAGCCTGTTGTACTCTCTCATCTATAAAAGCGAAATGGCACTGACTGACTAACTGATGCATTCATTCATTCATTCATTCATTCATTCATTCATCACCAGAACTAAAAATCCACTGAACCGAATACGTTCAAATTAATTGGCAGGCCTGTTCAGTTGGACGTTTAGATCCGAGCTAAGAACGGATTTTAAAAACTTTACAGGGATACGCTAAATATTCTATAGATTTTCGGAGTTTTCTCAATTTTTTCGAGAATCAATCAATAGAAAATGTTGATATTTGGTGGGCAGGTTCAGATAAGGTCTAGAAATGTTATGTAAAAATATTTTTGAAATACGTTGAAGATTACGCCAGTAATCAGGTTTTCAAAATTGTAGATGTATTGCGGGTTGCATATCTTCCGCCTTGATACGACCAGTCCTTACTGTAAATTCAATGGCTCAGTGAGATTATAGGTGAACTAATTTTGAAGATATTGAATCAAGTTTCAAACAATGTCCGATATACTTCCCAAGGTTACGCTCAATATCAGCGTTTTACTATTTTTCGGAATTTTTCTTAGATTTTCCGAGAACAAATCGGCAGAAAATGTTGAAATTTGGTAAACAGGTCTAGATTAGGTCAATAAATGCTGTGTTCAATAAATTTCGAACCCCTTCTGAACGGAATTTGCAGGCGAGCGAAGCGAGCCTGTTTGTCTCAGCTGACAGTGACAGAGGTTTTGCAGGCGAGCGAAGCGAGACTGTTTGACTCACACTGCCGATACTGGCGGGGGTCCAGGGGGTGGAGCCCCCTTTGCTTGGCGGAGAAGGCGAGCGAAGCGAGCCTGCCGGCTAGTGTAGAATATGACTGAAAAAAGACGATATGATTAATATCAAGTTCAAATATACTGTATTCCATTCACAATTGGAAAAATTTTCATTATTGCTCAACGCACCAGTCATTGATAAGACAATAATATAAATTCAATACAGAAAACAGTCCCTAAATTCTTGTGTTCCTCTCAAGTTTTAATCATTCTCTTCAGATTGAATGATAAACCGTTTCCAGGATAGATCTATCCTAAGTTGAAATATTAATAATTATTGTTGAATTCACCAAGGATAATACATTGCACGATGTTGCAGTTTTTGTATGCTTCAGTCCCTACATCATGAATGCCACGATGGCATTAGTAATAATAATATTCACACTAATATTCATAATAATATTATGGCATTGATATAGACCCTAAGGAAATTAGTTAGGATCAGGATGTGTATCATTTCATTGTACTGATTTTCGAATACAAATAAATGATACAGTAATATATAACGAATTCGAATAACGAATACAGTAATATAAATGAATTGACATCAAAAAGTCGGATTGAAATGATTGTCTCAAGAAGAAGAATTTTTTGTCAAACATAAGGAAAAGAGAGGAACAGAAAATGGTATTTTAACAAGTACAGTACAAAAAGAAAAGAGAATCACAAGGAAAGTGTGACTTTGAGTCCGTAGGCGCTTTCCGAAGCGTAACATGAAAATCCGAGATTTTCTTTTTAGCCTGGTGTTGGTTGAATGGTCTGTCCAAGCAAAGAAGACATTCTGGCAAGATGGTAGAATGACTTCAGCTCCGTAGATATTGGTTTGAAAATTATACTTTTGGTCTCAGAATGTTTTCTATATTTTGAGACTGAATTCATAATTTTTGAATCAATATTGATCGAGCTGGAGTCATTTTCCCATCTTGCCAGAATGCCTTCTTTGCTTGGACGAACTATATGTGTGTGATTTTCCGATTCTCCCGCGCAGAAACGCTTTCCCAGTTCCCGTTCTTAGTTTCCATTTCCTCTCCCCCTCTCCTCTCCGACTTTGTCTGTCTTAGTTTTTATGCATCTTTTACTTTTCCACTTTCATGTTCAATGTCTTGTTCTTCATATTATTTCTCACTACTCTTCTTCTCCTTTCCGCCCCTTATTCTTAGTCCTCTTTCTACTACTTTTCCTCTTTTTTGGCACCTTCTTTCTACTCTTTTCCCTCTTTTTGTTTCTCTTATTGTTCTTTTACTTCTTCTTTTTCTTATACTTCCTGTTCTTGTTCTCATTCACTCCCCCTACCTTTTTTTATCATCTCTTTCATCTCCCATCCCATCTCTTTCTTCTCCCCATTTTCTCCTTTTTTCACTTTCTCAAATTGGTTTGATTTATTTTTTTTTTCTTCTTCTTCTTCTTCTTCGACTTCTTCTTCTTCTTCTTCTTCTTTTTCTTCTTCTTCTTCTTCTTCTTCTTCTCATTTTTTCTTCTCCTCCTCCTTCCTCCTCCTCCTCCTCCTCCTCCTCCTCCTCCTCCTCCTCCTCCTCCTTCTCTCTTCCTTCTTTCCTGTCATATTCTTCTTTGAGTTTTTCTCCTACTTCTCTCACGTCTTCTATGATACTGTTCTTTCCACACTTCTATTCTCGTATTATCAAAGAGAGACACTCCTCTATATGTAATTTATATATTTTTCCACCATTTCGAATAACGTATTATGGAAGAGTGTTCCTGTTAGCTATGTTATACCTATGTATTTTCTGTGATCCTTGTTCGAGTTACTTGTATCTCTTCAGGGTGTGAAGATGTATCCCATTATTTGCTCAGTGTGAAATCGAATTTAAACAGAATTCTTCTATAAAGTAAAAATGTATTCGAAAATCGTTCCTTTCTTTTAATGATGCTTTCTTGAATCTTCATGCTGACAAATTCAATTTGTAAGCGTTTGAGGTGTTTTCAATTGTTCGTCCCTGCTTGAATTGCGTTTCTCAATATATGAGAATAATATCAGTAGTCCTTTCGTAGAAGGCGATAAGCCGTCGTTCCCGTCTAGGCCTACCTGAAACGTAGTCGTCATTTTTCATCATCATTCATCTTATCACCAACGCACAAGCCTATGAACTCATGTGACTTCACCTTCAGAAAACAAACAAACATATTGGAATACACAATCCAATCTAGATGCGGAAGTTTCTAACACATAGAAGTATGAATTTACTTTGAATACTTTTATAGTCTGTCCAAGCAAAGAAGTCCCTCTGGCAGGATGGGAGAATGACTCAAACTAGGTCAATATTGGTTCAAAATAGAAACATTTCAGGACGTTGAGAAAACTCCTCATAGTACTATATATAGGGAGTGCATTATCAACGTCTATATAGTAGCCTACTCTAGAATGTGAGAATTTCAAAAGTGTGTTTCAGTTTTTTCAAACCACTTGAGGATTTCGTTTTTCTTCCGGGGCTACTGAAAAAAGCAGGAAGATCTTTGTTGAGAGAAAATTGAATAAGAGCTCACTCAATTTCTAAGAAGTTTACTGTATTTTTTCCGGTGTTCTTAAAAATCAATGTAGGCTACTTAAAAGCGTTAAATATTGTATGAACCGCTAATCGGGGAGGAGCTTGTCTGAGCCAATGGCAGACGTTCACTGTGATTGGTTCAAGCGTCTACCAATAGCAATGCTTGTGACTGTATAGATACTGCTGCTCTTTACGTTGAATCTCAGTTTACCAGAGATTGGTAATAGTTTAGCAACTGAAACCGGTATCTCGATTCTCGATTTTCTAATAAATCTGTGGTTTCACAATAAATTGTCGTACGCTAATGGCTTGATTTTTAATGTATCTTTTTACTTGAAATATTTTTGATAACCTTAAGTTCAGTGTCGTCAGCTCGTATCCTATCACAAAATGAGAAGTAAGCACTGGCGGCTCGTACCCACGAAACAGGTGAAGTGCCCGTATCTTTTACTGTACAGCACTTCACCTGTTTCGTGGGCACCAGCCGCCAGTGAAAGTAAGTGCACATTTTTTTGACAAATGAATGTCCACCAAACAAATAAATGAATAAGTAATAATTGACAATAATTACCAGCCTATTGAAATTTTTGAAGAGAAAAAATTTCAATCACGGTTACAATTTTTTCAATCTTAGCTCTATACACCATTCACGATAACTTGAGACAAAGTAAACAACTTTTTTCGTACGTGTGCAAGTGATTAATAATGGAGTGGCGACCTCAACCTTCACAAATCATAACCAATACAATACACGACTCAGCAGAGCATTGGCAATGCTGATATCAGAAATTTTTCAAATGAATGAAATGAATATGAAATGAAATTTCTTTGTCTGGACTGTGTCGTATCGCAACAAGACCAAGACACAAAGAAGACCCTCTGGCAAGATGGGAAAATGATTCCAGCTCGGTCAATATTTGTTCAAGAACTATCAATTTGATTTCAAATTGTAGCAAACAATTTGATCTCCCATTAAGACCACATTTATCATTCTTGAACAAATATTGACTAAGCTGGAGTCATTTTCCCATCTTGCCAGAGGGTCTTCTTTGCTTGGACTATACTATACCTTGACTATACCTTGTCTTGTGAATGTGAATGTACTTATGTAATAAGTTATAATACTGATGATGGAAGTCCTACATTATTGATAAGAAAAAGAGAGTTATAACTTGAAAATGAGAAGGAACCAACAAATAATAACATTCCATTTCTCACATCATTCGATGGAGATGAACCCGTGGATGAAAATGAACCAAAACTTAATAATTTCTAACATTTTTGTCAGATTTCACACTTGGAAAAATAGAAAGTAACATCAATATCAACAAAGATAAGGAAAAAATTTAATAACTTCACAGTCTCAGCACACAAAGAATAGTGGGAGAAATATCAATTCTTTAAAATATTGACTACTATGAAAAAGTGATGAAAATATCGATACTAGAAAAAAATAGATGAAAAAGCGTTGAACAGAGTTAATAACTTTTAGTTTTCCGACGAATGTACTATGAAAAAGTGACGAAAATATTGATACTAGGAAGAAATAGATGAGAAAGAGACGAACAGAGTTAATAACCAGTCAGTTTTGGACGCGAAATGAAAAGCCAAAAAAGATGGTCGCCATAGATATAAAAGAAACTCGCAAATAATTGAAACGCCAAAGACAAAGCATCGTTGACCGTGACCGTCAAAATTCGATAATATCAACACTTCCCAACCAACCCCAATATTAAACACGTTCTGCTTTTCCCGATTTCCCACCGTTTTCTCGACACATTTTTCAATTTCGGGGCTGCAATCTGTCCCGAAACACTCTCAAACCCCTTAAAAACACCCCTCCAGAACTTCCCTCAACCTCTTACAGAACCCCTCCCCCAAAAACTCTGAAAGCCCCGCGATTTTCGACACTGTTTTGTCTGACCAACACAACAATTCGAAAAACAGAAACCGAAAAACAAAAATTTATTAAGCTGCAACTGTTTGTTTTGTGCAAAGTCTATCGGATACTATTTTTGACTTTTCTTATCTCTTTCATCTCCTCTTTCTATTCTTCTTTCTCCTTCCATTCTTCCAAATTTTTGATCAAATATTGTTGATCGAATTGTTGATTAATTATTGTTGATCATTTTTTTGATCAACAATATTTGAACAAAAATTTGATCAACAATTTGATTAACAATCTTTGATCAACCATAATTGATCAAAAATTTGATCAACAATTCGATCAACAATATTTGATCAACAATTTTTCAATATATAACGACTGGAAGAGACCAAAAGCTCTTGTTATAATCAATTCATCTACAATAATAATTGGTAAATAAAATCTCCATTTTCACTATGTACTATCCTTTGAAAAAGAAAACATATTTACACGGTAAATTTATTTATTCAACTTAGTTTACTTGGTCAAAAGTTATGATAATGTTTGTTTAGAGAAGACTATTATAAATACATAGGTCACTATAGATATTTCAAGGCAGCAACAACAAACAGCCCTCCCCCACGGTGGAGGGGTTTCCCTGGGTTACCCTCTGATTTTTTCATATCCCCCACCGAAATTAATACCT
This sequence comes from Sogatella furcifera, assembly GCA_017141385.1. Lineage (NCBI taxonomy): Eukaryota > Metazoa > Arthropoda > Insecta > Hemiptera > Delphacidae > Sogatella > Sogatella furcifera. The sequence continues at coordinate 16,681,563 of CM029558.1, read as the reverse complement.
CTGGTAAAAGATACGAGCACTTCACCTGTTTCGTGGGCACGTGCCGTCAGTGGATGAGACTCCAAGATATTGAATTTTTTAATATCCCTGTTAACATTTTCTCTGTTTTTAGTTCTTTATTCTTTCTTTACAATTGCGACTTGGTTTCCAAGTATTTCAAGCAAAGGATGAATGATTGACGATGAATGATGATGATGAAGGTTTAAGAAATAGGTTATATGTCTATCCACAATGTCCACTGGTGAGACTGGACCTTGATTACGATCTACTTCCTGTTACTCTTGCTTGACCATGCTCTTGTATCCAATAAGTCATCGAACAATAATTTAATGAATAACGATTGCATTCAATACAACTATAGATTTTGTCAAAATTGAAATCACCCAGCAAAGTTTCATTACTTATTCATAATTTATTCATGGGATTACAAAACTTTTTGAGTTGTAGTGGAAGTGATGTTGTGGTAGTTATCCATATAAAATGAAAAGACACGACGTTGTCAAACCACTGATTTGTTACAAAATCGAGATACAGGTTTCGGTTGTTACACCATTATCAATCTCTGGTAAATTCAACCAAAACCGGTTTCTCGATTTTTTAATAAATAAGTTGTTTGGCAACGTCTTGTCTTTTCATTTAAGATTATAAAACAATGAGATTGAAACACAGACTATGTCTGATTTACTGGCCGCTCGTGCCCACGAGACAGGTGAAGTGCTCGTATCTTTTACTGCACAGCACTTCACCTGTTTCATGGGCACGAACCGGTAGTCTTAAACGTCTATTATTCTCACAACTTAAAATAGTTGAAATCGCACATTTCAAAATAAATAGCTTGATCTACTATGATGTGAATTGGTAACTTTCCAGCCTTCATTGAGCAATTTTGTTCAAAATGCCAAAAATATGATCATATTATTGTTGCAGAGAATGTTATGCTCATAATTAGATGTAAGTTGTTTACCTCTTATAAGTGATGCAATAGCCTATAAGAGCTTATGTGTGCATCACCCTCAGAAAACAAACTAATCAAACTGGACCGCTTTTCGACTAATTTCTAGAAATTCCCAGTATTTCGTAAAAATTCCTGTCCACACACATCCTGTACTTGATTAGATTCTAGTAATTTCAGGAAAAAATTCTGTACTCGAATCTCGACTATTCACACAAAAACCTGTCCTCCTTCTTTTTCATTCCATTTTTCGCACAAAATCCTCTTTGAAAACTGGAGTCTAAACGGGCAAACACGGATTGAGATCGTTTAGTCTGTCTAAGCAAAGAAGACATTCTGGCAAGATGGGAAAATGATTCCAGCTCGGACTATATCGGTTTAAAAATTCAAAGTTTTGTCTCGAATTGTAGATCATGATGTTTCCTACGATTTGAGATCAGATTCATGAATTTTCCTTCATTTTTGACCGAGTTGGAGTGATTTTCTTAGCTTGCCAGAATGCCTTCTTTGCTTGGACAGTCTGCTATGTACGAAATAAAACGTTGGAAATCTCAGAGTGAAACACTTCGCTTTCAGTTCCCAGTGCGTATAAAGTTTAATTACACTCTCACACGCGTATATACGTATATATTGGGTGGGATTCAAACATATATATAGCTAGTCACACAACCCTGGTCTGTTCAAGCAAAGAAGACAGTCTGGAAAGATGGGGAAATTGACTCCAGCAAGGCAAATATTCGTTCAAAAATTATAAAGTAGGTCTCAAATTGTAGAAAACATTTTGGTCTACAATTTGAGACTGAATTCATAATTTTTGAATCAATATTGATCGAGCTGTAGTCATTTTCCCATCCTACCAGAATGTCTTCTTTGCTTGGACAGACCATACTTACATATATGTAGAGGGAGAGATTAGCCATACATAGATATAGAAATAACAATTTTGCAGTTCTCTCAGTTTGGAGAACTCATCCTTTTATGACCAGCTTCGCTTACAGTAAGTTGCTGCTGCTACGTGCTTCACTAAATGTTCAACTCTTTCTTCTTCTTCTTCTTCTTCTTCTTCTTCTTCTTCTTCTTCTTCTTCTTCTTCTTCTTCTTTTTCACCCCCTACTTCCCCTCCTGACTCTGTCTCCTTTCCTGTCTTCTGCCCATTTTCCACTCTTTCAAATATTGGGATCATTTCCTAATGCTAACGGGTGTTTCAAAAAGGACGCACATCAAAGTTTAGAAGGGTGATATATTTGGCATATGAAATATTTCTACATCAAAATTGAATATGTTATGCTATATTACTATCAATTCTATCAACGTATTTTACATCAAACTTATGTCCCAGTATTAATTTGTGTCTTATAATATCAATACAGTACATGTTTGAGAATTTTTTCCAAATCATGAAAGTTCGATATCTATTGAAGTTTATCAGTTAATTATTGAAGATAATCAGTCGAATTCTTAGTGAGAGTGGAGTCATATTCGACCCAAAACAACATCACAAAAGAAAAATAATGTACAATGGATAACTTCCAATAATTCTTCGTTTTCTTCTTCTTCTTCTTCTTCTTCTTCTTCTTCTTCTTCTTCTTCTTTCTCTTCTTCTTCTTTTTCAACTCCTTTTTTTAGTTTTTCCATAACAATGTATTATCATGATATCGTAACTTATCTTCCCGCCCTTTTTCCTTGATAGCATTATTGATCAATTATATATTCGACATTTCGTAATTTCAACTTCAAAGTTGATGTTTTAATAATGTTGTTTATTGTAATTGGAAAATTATATTACTGTATTCTTGTAGCAATAACCTTCATCTTCATTGATTCACTTGCTTCATTTCCATTGATGATTCGTCTCCTCCTTATTTATCAATATCAACCTTGTCACCTTGATCTCCAATGCATCTTCATTCTTACAACTTCTCTTTATCCTGTTCTCAGTTTTGAAACCCCATAAATACCACAACTCAGGCCTATATACTATATTCTATTATAGTCTGTCCAAGCAAAGAAGACATCCTGGCAAGATGAGAAAATAATTCCAGCTAGGTCAATATTCATTCGAAAATCATAAATTTGGTCTTAAATTGTAGGAAACATTCTGCTCTACAATTTGAGACCAAATTTATATTATTTGAATCAATATCGACCGAGCTGGATTAATTTACCATCTTGTCAAAAATTCTTCTTCGCGTGGACAGACTATACCATCGTACGTGTCTTATTGAATAGAAATTTAACATTGAACCGTGGCCTTATATTTTAAACCTTTCTCGGCATAACCCCACTTAAATCCCTGATAAAAAGCGGCACTGACATGTTACTAATGTATTAATCCTTCCCTACTCTCGTTTCTCTTATCAACAAAACCTCCTTATGAAACACCGTTCAAGCAGAGTGATATGGAGGTCAACTTGATAAGAAAGACCAAGGAAGAAAAGTGGAGGATGATGAAAAAAAAGAGAAAGAAGGAGAAAAACGCGAGGAAATAGGATAAACTGAGAAATTTAAACCAGAAAGGAAGGAGAAGGAGGAGGAAGAAGCAAAGATGATGCAGAAGGAAGGTGAAATGATGAATTAGGGGAATTGAAGAGTAAAAGGAGAAGAAATGAAGTTGAAGGAGAAGAAGAAGATGAAGAAGAAGAAGAAGAAGAAGAAGAAGAAGAAGAAGAAGAAGAAGAAGAAGAAGAAGAAGAAGAAGAAGAAGAAGAAGAAGAAGAAGAAGAAGAAGTGTTCAAATTCTGATTTGAATAGAATTCACTGGTGCCAGGTAATTTTGTATTCAAATTGGCTTCACGCACCTTTTCGCAACAGATGAAAATAAAAATGAAGAATAAACAAGAGAAGGAGAAGAAAGCAAGGAGGATTTTGACGAAAGTATAGTAATATGATGCAGAGGAATGAGAGAGGAAGAGGTAGAGACAAGACACGAAAACAAGGAGTAGAGGAGAAAACAGAAGAACAAGAATTTAGAGAAGTAAAGGAAGAAGGAGTAGGATGAGGAGGAGGAAGAAGAAAGAAGGAGAAGAAGAAGAAGGAGGAGGAAGAGGAAGAAAAAGAAGAAGAAGAGAAGAAGAAGAAGAAGAAGAAGAAGAAGAAGAAGAAGAAGAAGAAGAAGAGAAGACGGAGAAGAAGAAGAATAAGCTGGAAAGGGTAAGGGGATCACAGACTTGACGCAAAGCCCCCCGTGAGCTTCGTGTAAGCTCTGAACTTACCGACATTCCAAGTCCTATCTGCCTTGGCCTGCCTCACATAGTAAACAAGTATTGCTTGGCTAAGAAACTCTACCCATACATTGCTAGCATATGGATATTTTCGTCTATCCTATGTCAAACTGATATACCGGTCTTACACTATGATGTTATGCTAAAACATGACATGCGAGAAGAAGCCACAAGTATATTCTGCCCAAGCAAAGAAGATATTCTGGCAAGGTACGAAATTTATACCAGCTCGGTGTCAATGTTGGTTCAAAAATTGAAAAAAATTCTCTCCGGCAGCTGGCGGTCGGAAAGAGTGCATTCCAAATGCAGATCTATGATAGCTCAAATCATATGACTTATAATGAGCTATTCAGGGTATGAATTCAAAAGTGCCGTTCTCGAAAAACCCATAAAAACACAATTTTTGGCAAATTATTGGCCATTTTCTCCGCCATTTTTGATTGGTTTTTTTTCGTTGATGGCTCAAATTGTAGGGCATAATAGGGATATTATACACACCAATTTTCAAAACGATCAAGTTATTGGTCGATTCGTAGTGATTTTTCTGAACTTTCATCCCCCAATTTCAACCCCTACCCTTGAACCAATTTGGCTGGTTAACGAACTTGACCGAGATATTAACACTAATGATTTTTGTGCAAAATTTGGTCGCTCTCCGACAAGCCCTTCGGGAGTTATCGTGTTAACAAGAATCTGTACATATATAAATATATATATAGACATATATGAATTTGAACGGACATCAAATTCGTGTTCTAGGGGCTCGGAAACGTGTAAAATTATATCACATCATAAATTTTCGATTGTCAGGGCAAGACCAATAGTGCATTTTTTCGAATGAAATGCACTAAAAATTGGCTTCAAATTGTACATTGAAATGTTTCCTACAATTTGAGACCAAATTTATAATAATTGTTGAACCAATATCAACCGAGCTGGAGTCATTTTCCCATCTGGCCAGAATTTCTTTTTTGCTTGGACAGATAAGACTGTACTGTAGGATACACGGCTCATATTCATGTTATCTAACTCCCGAATTTGATTACATTGTATTTCCTATCTCATAAGTGTTACAACAAAAATGAAGTTACATCATGAAATAAACACACAGATTTTGTCAATTTTCTACACTGTTTATTTGGTACACGACCATGGTTTCATGACCACACAGGTCACATTTTCAAGCTGACATCAATTATAGATTTTGAAAGGCGTGACTTTACCTGAAAGCTACCAGGTGTGACGCTAGTTGTGTCTATCTAAGCAGAGTTTATAAATTTAGAACCAATATTGACCTAGCTGGAGTCATTTTCCCATCCAGCCAAAATTTCTTCTTTGCTTGGACAGACTACAAGAAGTGTTACTAATGATACCTCACATTCTTACAACAATAAGAGACCATTCAATAAAATTGTTCCGTTTTATAAGTAGCTAGCCTATACAAAAAATTAAGGCAGTTTCGTCTGCTCCTTGTTCGCTCCAACAACCGATGTTGTCAATTAAAGCTGTTCTTCAGCTATGCCTAGATGATGTATTTGGAGTCAAAGATACAAGAGATGCTTCACATCAGCTGTTAGTAGGTTTCATCACGTGCAAGAGACAGACGAAACCGCCTAACTCTTTGTCGTCAGCTATACCATCTATTAGTTAGAGTCATCATCTGATATTCACCAGCCTGCAGGCTACAGATCTAACCGGAGCAGTGTCATAAGTTGTCATAAACTAATGAATAAATCATGGAGTCAGACTCATAGAAGTTTGAGAACGGATCTCAAACTTTGCACTTATGGAAATCACTTGAAGCGATAAACAGTATCATGCTTCAAGTAGGCTAGAGCCTGTCAAAGCAAAGAAGACATTCTGGCAAGATGGGGGAATGACTCCAGCTCGGTCAATATTTGTTAAAAAATCATTAATTTTCTCTCAAATTGTAGATTAGAATGTTTACAACAATTTGAAACTAGATTTTTTTTATATTTGATCCAATATTGACCAGTCTGGAGTAATTTTTCATCTTGCCAGAATTTCTTCTTTGCTTGGACAAATAGTTTCTGAAGTGGTACTTATCAAAGTAGTGGTATCAAAGCATGTGTTGAGAACACAGAAAGAAAAATAGAGGTTCTCCCTTTAGATATATGTAGGATATTTACTTTATGATATGGAGGTTTCCTTATTATACAGAGTGTACCCCATAATCTAAAATGATAATAAATTCCTCTTTGAGTATGTGACTGAGTGATGCTTTGAATTTGATGAGTCAACTGTGAATAAATTATTGCGATAAGTTGTGACTTGAGAATACACTATCGCAATAACACTAGTGCTACTCTGCAAGTTCATTCAAGTTGCATGCATTCATTTAAGAAATGCAATGAATTCATGGAACTTTGCAGGTAGGTTGATGCTTTACTATGAATAATATAGTTTAGTATTATACTGAACCCGAATCAACCAAATATATGAATGAGATAGGTTGGAGAGTAGAACTTGTATGAAGAAAGTGATTTTTAAATAATTTTTGTTGAGTCTAATGGTATTTCCGCATTTGGTTACGTTAATTGTTTTTTGGAACTAAAGCCCACGAACACAGACTGGAGGTCACTGAAATGAAGATGCTGAGGTGGAGTTGTGGCTTAACGAGAAGGGATAGAATCCGAAATGGAATAATAAGGAACAAAATGAAGGTTATACAAAAATATCAAGGAAAGTACAAGAAAAGAGACTGCAATGGTATGGACATGTGGAAAGAAGAGAGGACGACTATGTGAGAAAAAGGATTAACCGCTTGATTGTTGGAGGCACTAGAAAGAGGGGAAGACCTAGGAAGAAATGGAAGAATTGTGTTGAACAGGATCTTGCGGAGAAGGGACTAACACCGGACGAAGCACAGGACCGAGACTCCTGGAAGAGACGGACCCGAAACGCCGACCCCACCTGAGTGGGAAAAGGCTGAGAAGAAGAAGACAATATCAATTATTGTCAAATTAATAGCTTTCAATAACCCGCGAATGGTGAAGAGACACTTTGCAATGAAGTAAAATGTATTGTAACGCCGGGTCCGGACCCCGGATACATTTTTTGAAAAATGTATTTTTTCAAAAAAACTCTAGAAGAACTAAAATATTTGGCGTATCCTTGAAAAGTTTTTAAAATACGTTCATAGCGCGCGTCTAAACGTCCAACTGAACATGCCTGCCAAATTTGAACGCATTCGGTTCAGTGAATTTTTAGTGATGGATTTTTTAGATTTAGTGGTGAATTTTTTTTAGTGATGAATGAATGAATGGATGAATCAGTGCCATTTCGCTTTTATATATAGAGATTCCTAAGATATTATTTGTAACTTCTGGATCGGACTCTACAATGGAATAATCAGAAAGTTTTGATGTAATATTTCTGTAAAGATGCATTTTAAGGCTATTCATTATAAACTTTTGCTCAATTTACGTCAAGCAATTATAATTTATCATCATTACATGGGTTTTTCAGAGAGCCACTCAAATCTGCTGCTCAGATCGTTTGGGTTTCGAATGTTTCTTTAAAGTGGAAAAAGTTTTCTAGATGAGGTTAGTTTGTGAAAGGCTTTCACAGGCTTTTTGTGAAAGGCTACATGTATACAGGTATATGCCTGGTATAGTCTTATCGAGGAAAAACGTCATTCCGGAAAGATGGAAAAATGACTCCAGCTCGGCCAATATTGGTTCAACAATTATGAATTTAATATCAAATTGTAGAGCAGAATGTTTTCTACAATATAATACCTAATTTATAATCTTTGAACCAATATTGATCGAGCTGGAGTCATTTCCTCATCTTGCCAGAATGTCTTCTCAGCTCGACCAGATTATACCAGAGAGGCTTAAGCGGTACTTGGATCATGGATTTGGTTATGGGTGAAAGGTTGCAAAAGATGAGAACAGAACGAAGAGAAGTTGAAGGATGAAGTTGAAGAAGATGAAGGAGATGGAATAAAGAGAGACAATGAGGGAGGAAGAAGGAAAATTCAAGGAGAACTAAAGGGAAATTGAGGCAGATTTAGTAGAAAAAGACAAAAAATAGGATGCGATGGAAGAGATTTAGAAGATCAAAAGACTATGTATGGATTATAATCTCTGAGAAAAAAAGCTAAATATTGGAAATAACACTATTTCATAGGACTTCCAATTTATAACAATGGGAACTATTAATTCTTCGATAGTTTAGGATCAAATAGTGTAGCCTATATAGTGCATAGAGCATTGAGTATGGAGTATAGATATAGAGTGTAGACACTGCATTCTGTCCAAACAAAGAAGACATTCTGGCAAGATGAGAAAATTACCCCAGCAAAGACAATATTGGTTCAAAAATTATCAATTACGTCTCAAGTTGTAGGAAACATTCTGATTCACAATTTGTGCCCAATTTGATAATTTTTTAATCAATATTGATCGAGCTGTAGTCATACTCCCATCTTGCCAGAATGTCTTCTTTGCTTGGACAGACTATACCAATTGAAGCACTATCAGGCACAAAGGAACCATTCAACCCCAATCTAGCGGGAATTCCATGATTTCAAAAAGGTTAACAAACTAGAAATGTATGAATTCCAAACGAACCTCAGCTTTGCAGCGCAGTTTAAGCCTCAAATCGTTCGACAAGAGATGAAAATTTAAGCCAAAAAGGATTGATTCGTTCGTTATACGGGTGAATACATTGCACAAAATAGAGCTCCAAGTTCGTACATGTGACGATATACCTATATTCTATATGATCTGCTTTACATACTGCAAGCTGTGTATATCTATACATTTCATATTCTGCATAACATGAATACCATGCAACTTCATCCTATTCTAGTCTCTATAGATCAATCAATGTATGAGTGAGTACCCTATGTTGGAAATATCTATAGTTATAACTGAAGCAAAAAGGTTGGGCGGTTTCGTCTGTCTCTTGTACGTGATGTAATCTAATAACAGCTGATGTAAAGCATATGCTGTCTCTTTTAAGACATGAATTCATACATCGCTCCAGTAAACAATATTATATAAAAAGATATTAAATTTACACAGAATTTTTTTGGTGTAGTGAAGTGCTCTACTGTAAAAGATATGAAAGTGTTAGTGATTAGGGCGGAAGAAGACTGGGATATTTTTTCTCCTAAATAAACTAGTCAAAAAATGTTATTTCTTACAGCACTTTAAAACAAAAATTTGAGGTCAGGGCCCTTGTGTGGTGTTTCGGATGCCCTTTGCGAGATTTCTGCAGGCGCCCCTTCCCCATTAATAGACGGGTTGCTATCCAACATATTATAATATATTCGAAGCCAAACATGATTCAAGCTGCCTTTCATTTTCACGGTTTAATCATTTGTAATCGCAGTGTTGCTTGTTGTATGGCAAAAAAGCATTATCGGGACTTTCTCATTCTAATGTATTGTTCTGTATTTCTATGTATTCTCATGTATTCAGATACGTGATAGACAAACCCATAACAGAAATAAATAAAAAATGAGTATAGGCTACCTACATTGAACAAAACTGTAACCGTAATTTATCTTTGAGAGCACTTAAAAATGATGCTTGGATATTTCTGGTTGGGATAAGTTGGAAATGAAAATACTGTACTAAACGGAAAATTTTCCAGCGACTTATTGATTATTCAATTTTAATTTATTCATTTCTATTCGTTTGCTTGAAAGCGCATAAGGGAGATTATAGATTCCTCACAGAAAAAATATTGGGAGTAATAATAAATCTTGAATTCCACTGAAAATATACTTGTCCTAACAAAAAATTGTCAACTTCAACAGATGGCAATAGCAGTAGGTGATTCGCTAGCCGTTTCACTGCCTTCAAGCTCTATGCTGCGAAGACATGAATAAGTTAGGGCGTTGTGGGCGTGGACTTGTACTGGCTTGTGATTGGTCGACAGATGAAGACGTAATGGCATCAGCCAATAGAATTGAATTGAAGAGGGGCGTGTTCTCAGCTTACATTGAGTAGTGTGAACGTGAGGTGGTCAGTCACCAATAGAATTGAAATTAAGAGGTACGATTCCCAAGGTGGTCAGTCACCAATAGAATTAAATTAAAAGGTGAGCTACCCGGCTCTAAATTCGCTGCTAGAGCTGCCCAGCCATCACAACTCTATTCACATAACTATATATTATTATTATAGATGTCTACTCTGTTATTAGGACTACTTATGTATACTGAATCAATAAAGAGTGAAATTCATTTGGAGACTACTTATAAGTAAATTTTGAATGATGAATAAGTAAATGCAGAGAAAATAATTACTTGTGATTTCAAGTCGTTGGTGGAAAAAATTTATTTCGAAATAGTAGAACAAATATTCAAATAGCCCGATTGAAATTTTTTTAATCCCTGTTTTACTTCGGTTGCCGCGACGCCCCCATGGCCACGGCGCCCTGTGCGGTCGCACACTCCGCACATCCCACGCGAGGGCCTTGTTTGAGGTATAAACCTTTAGCTGACAACAAAAAGTTTGGAGGTTTTCTCTGCCTCTTATTAGTGATGCAACCTACCAATAGCCAATATAGAACACGACAATCTTAGCGACAATATATTTAAAGATTGTAGAGAAGGTTGATTAAATATAAAGTATGATCAAGGAAAGGAATAATAAGAAATATAGAATAATTAAGAGATGATAATTATGGAGAGAGAAAAATGTGTAACAAGCATATTCGAGTAGATATCAGTACCCTTTTTCAAACTAATTATCATTCTTACATAACATGTTTCGTCTTCTCAGTCATTTTCAAATGTAAATTGAATGGGTAATGAGATCTACATTACTTGAAGACTGATAAGTAAAGTCTGTCTAAGCAAAGAAGAGCCTCTGGCAAGAGAGAGAATGGCTCCAGCTCGGTCAATATTTGTACAAAATTGATCTGGTCTGAATCGTACGAAACATCCTGATCCACAATTTGAGAACAAATCAATATTTTTGAACCAATATTGACCGAGCTGAAGTCATTTTCTCATCTTGCCAGAGGCTCTTCTTTGCTTGGACAGACTATACAGTAGCCCTAAAAAGGAAATATTCAAGGAGAATTTGAGTGGAGTCGAAAATAACAAATTTCAATTTCATTTTACGACTGTGTAGGTAGGTGAAATAGAATGGTGCTTGAACATACATGACACATATTGTTTCTATATTATATACTCGTATATGCATATAATATGTACTAATCCATGTAATATTGAGTAAATTCGGTTGAAATTTGATTCGCCTATCATGAATGAGAAGGCTGTCATGCGATCAATTCCATTTACGTGATTTTCAATCGAAGAGATTGAAACGCTCCAACATTTCAAGCGCATGATTCACCGAACAGATTCTTCATACAGATGCTTTAGTGCTTTAGTGTTTGAAGGATTAGCTATGATTTATTTGAGAGAAATTCCGTTTTTTAACAAAATATTGGTGTCATTGGAATGTTTAGAGGATTATTTGAGATTTGATTTTGGGAATCGATTTGATGCCTTTATGGTATCAAATAGCACTTTGTAAAGCAGTCAACTTTGGCGGTATTGTCACTGTCCAACCAAAAACAGTAATCATCATTAATTATTCAAGAGTTACTGATTAAAACATCATTATTTTATGCTTCATCTCACATGAATTTCGTTATTTTTGTATGGAATTACTGATCATTGACGAGCCATATTCCAATTCCATATTCCAAGCTTTAAATTTTGGCTGAAAAGATGAGTCTGAAAACAGACTCAATCATTATAGTTTTCTAATGTGAATCGTGGTAATAATTATCGAACTATTCCATTTTGATTACTTTGTGATACATGTATTTTTCTGCAATGAATGAACAAGTCATGAGCTACATTTGATTTCAGTCTGTCCTTTCACTCATGTCTAATGTCTTCATAATAATTCAACTGAAAATGCTGTAGCATTACCACAAATAGCCTCACCACAACTAACTAAATTTTCAACAATCGTGGTAGCTTTTTTCGTAAATTTATTCCACAAATTCAATATTTCAACCATTTTGAGCTTTGTTAAGTTTACCAACTCCACTATTGTAGTGGGAAAATACTTAGCCTATATGAGTGATAGTTGACGATTTACCAACCTCATATGAAAATAACTTGTAAAATGAGTTGTATGAGCTATCCATCTATTCTAAGTGAAGAAACTTGTTCGCTCTTATTTTATTGGAAGTTATCGGAAGTTTCATATTCCACTGAGAGCTGATACATCCACCTCAATGTCTAAATAATCAACCAGAGCACCTGCAGCTATTATAAGGATAAAAGTTGGCAGGAATCTGTGGTGACTGATCCTGGCTCAGATTATCATATTGATTAGAAAAGTTTCGACAAAGTGAGACGGAAAATCGTGAACAATTACCATAATTGCGACAAACTTTTCTGTGCTTCAGACTGTTCACGTGATTCTGGATTATTTCCACTTAATAGACTGGGGCCTGGGATCTGTATCACTGTAGCTTAACACAACACAATACAACTATGTTCCGATTATTTATTATTGAGTTAAGTACTATGTTAACTGTGTCTAGTACTGTGTTTTCTATGAAATAGTACTGTGTTCTTGAGTTAATCCAATAATTAACTGTGATTAGTATTGTGTTTCCTGTGTTTTCTATCAGAAAGTACTATACCGTTTACAAATAGAACTAAAACTGTTTCCCAGTTGAACGATACGTCGGTCCCGGCTGCCTCAAAACAGTCGTTATGTCATTTGAAAGGCCCTGAAATTGATCAGGAGCGACCTCAAAACTCTGACACCAGACCGAGCCAGCCAGGTTACACGAATATCATTTTATTTTGAGCAGTAAAGTATGTTGATCTCGAACTTTATCTCCATTTATCAATGCCAACTCTTATGAATGATTAGTGATTGAGTGACTTTTCTAATTATTGGTCTCTGTCTTTTTTCAGTTGTGTTTCTTTTTGTGGTTTTTCAAGAGTGAGAGAAATGTTTGAGTTTGGAGAACGATGATCATTTTTCAAAACATTATTTGCGAGCCTGACGGTCAAGAAAAAGTTCATTTTCTGTATCTTCACTGCTGGCTGTAGTACTCCTCACAAACTGAAAATGATAAAAATTGTTATCAAATTTATCATCAATTTGTATTATGATTGATTCAATGATGAATCGTTCAGTCCGTTACAGCCATTTTTTCATGATCACCTTGTAATGAAAAATACTGTATTTCAAGTTCTTTAAGAAATAGAAATCCTGCGAAGCTTGTGATTACAATATTGTAAAAAAATTCGCTCCGGCAGCTGGCGGTCGGAAAGAGTGCATTTCAAATGCAATTCTATGATAGCTCAAATCATATGACTTATAATGAGCTATTCAGGGTATGAGTTCAAAAGTGCCGTTTTTGAAAAACCCATGAAAACAATTTTTGGCATATTAATTGCCATTTTATCCGCCATTTTTTATTGGATTTTTTTCGTTGATGGTTCAAATTGTAGGGCATAATAAGGGTATTATACACATCAATTTTCAAAACGATCAAGTAATTGGTCGATTTGTAGTGATTTTTCAAAATTTTCATCCCCTAATTTCACACCCTACCCTTGGACCAATTTTGCTGGTTAACGAACTTGACCGAGATATTAGCACTAATGATTTTTTTGCGAAATTCGGTCGCTCTCCGACAAGCCCTTCGGGAGTTATCGTGTTCACAAGAATCTGTACATATATAAATATACATATAAATACATCAATATATCAATATATCAATATATAAATATATATATAGAGATATATGAATTTGAACGGACATCAAATTCGTGTTCTAGGGGCTCGGAAACGTGTAAAAAATATATCACATCATAAATTTTCGATTGTCAGGGCAAGACCAATAGTGCATTTTTTCGAATAAAATGCACTAAAAGATGAACAGGAATGTTTAGACAAGAAAAAATTGTGAATATCATATATTTCAATGAAGGATGGTTCTCATCCACAATGGAAGGCATAGAAAAGAAATGATAGAAGACTCTCTAAACTATTCGAGGAGAAGAAAAGGAATAGTTTTTCGAGCTTTGAATGCCATTCAGTACAAATTCTCCAAAGGATGAGTGAAAGATAGACTTTTGTGGAAGTTGTGGATTTTTCACATCTATGAAAGTTACCTATGTGAGATGTGAATATAGATAAGCAATTTTCCCCAAATATGTACTTCCCAAGACAAGAGAAAAGTTACTGAATATTACGTGAGTTTTTAAAGTTACCTTCCGACAATAGGAAAAGTTATGGAGTATGTGAATTTTCCAAGGTACAGGCAAGTCACCATCTAGATGTTAGAGTCCTATCGAAATATCCGAAGATATTATAGTCTGTCCGAGCAGAGAAGACATTCTGGCAAGGAGAAATGACACCAGTACGGTCAATATTGGTTCAAAAAATAAAAATTCAGTCTCAAATTGTAGGAAACATTGTGATCTATAATTTGAGGCTACATTTATTATTTTTGAACCAATATTAACCGAGCTGAAGTAATTTTCCTATCTTGCCAGAATGTCCTTTTTGCTTGAACAAAGACTGTAGCATATCTTCAAATAAGCACTCAAAATTCTGAACTGGCTTTTGCTCCTTCGGCCTGAAATAATCAGAAGATAGGCTCTTGCAATGGAATTGTGCGATCATCTTCCTTTTGCGTCCGTATAGAAGGCATTTAACGATGATACAGAAGCCTGTCTGTCCAAGAAGACATTATGGCAAGATGGGAAAATAACTATATCTCGATAAATATTGATTAAATAATTGTAAATTTGGTCTTAAAATGAAGTGGATATTCTGATCCATAAGTTGAGACAAAATTTACTAATTTTTTGATCAATATTAATCAAGCTGTAGAACTTTTCCCATATTGACAAAAGGTCTTCTTTGCTTGGACTATACCTGGCCGCTTTAATATTTAGGTCAAGTATGATGATGATTGTATTGGAAATGAAAAATAAATGGACAAATAATGGTATTGGAAAGAGCAGAAGTGAGAGATATTTTGGAGATATGTGAAAAAGGAGTTGGAGAAGAATAAGAAGGAGGGGGTGGAGTAAGGAGAAGAAGAAGAAGAGGAAAAAATAAAAAAATTGCAGTGAGGAGGAAAGGAAACGAAACAAGAAGATGTAGAGGAGATGGAGGAATAGAAAAACATAACTAGGAGAGAGGGAATGAGGAAGAAAGAGAAAACATGAAAAAAAGCAAATAAGATCGCGAGGGATGAATTGAGATGAAACATGAACCTTCAGAGAAAGGAAATTCAATTGAAAAAGGACTACAAAAAGTTATGAACTAAAAAACACAAAACTAACTTGAAAGAAATATTTTTTGTAAAGATTTGATAGTGAACAACTCGATGTATACTATGTTCGTGTCTCTGTATATAACATCTAGTGTATCAATATCAAAACATTATTTTATCACATACAATGAATGATCTGAATACATCATTTTATTATATTCAAAATATTCATCTCGAATACCGTAAGGTTCAAAAATTATTATCATTTAATTCCTCCTCATCATCTTCTTCTCCCCTTCATCAACTTTCTACTTTTTAGACCTACTTGTGTTGAAAAAAGTGTTAGCCTATCTCCCTCACACTCTTTTTTCTTCTTCATTTTCTTCTTCTACTTCTTCTCTTCTTCTTCTACTTCTCCTCTTCTTCTTCTTCCCACTCCTTTTTCCGCTGTTCCTTTCGCAAAATCTCACTAGAGGCTGGAATCAGTGATGCTTAAAATTGAGGGTGAGGGGTAGAAGGGGGTAAGATAATGACACCAATAAGGACCGAAAGGGGGTGAGTTGGTTGATGGGGGGGGGGGGACGCAGTTGGCACACTCATTTCAAAATCCACCACAGACAGCCATCTCTAGAGAGATCGAAATCGACAAGATTATTCATCTTATCTGTGCTCTCTATTTTTTCTTAGTATTTTCCTTCTTTCTGTACTCAATCTTCTTCTTCTTGTTCTTCTTCTTTCTTTTCTCGATCTTTTTTTCTCCTCTTTCTTATTCTTCTTGTGGGTTAAGTGGAAGAGGGGGCTCTTGTGCCTCAACTTCGCCCACATCACTTGTGTTGTAAACAGTGGAAAATAAAGACATCTATCTATCTTCTTCTTCTTCTCCTCCTCCTCCTTCTTCCTTTTCTTCTTTAAATTCTTTTTCTTCTGTTTTCTCCTCTACACCTTCTCCGAGTCTTCTCACTACCTTTTCCTCTCTCATTCCTCCGCAACATTTTAATATTTTTCCTTCAACATCCCCCTTGGTTTCTTCTTCTTCTCATGTTTATTCTTCATTTTTATTTCCATCTACCAGTTGCGAAAAGGTGCGTGAAGCGAATTTGAATATAAAATTACCTGGCACCAGTAAATTCTATTCAAATCAGAATTTGAATACTCGAGAGAATTATTCCAATGTTTAACAAGTTACACAGTTGAAATGTACTTTTCGCCATACTCGTATGTAATACACAACTTTCCAAGTTAGATTTGCGTTTGGAAAATTGCCGTTTACAGGAGAATCAAAGATCAGCTGTTCTGAATGCGGGAATAATCATTTTGATGATTATTACAGCACTAGTCATCATCACGATGATAATAAATACAGCACTGAAAATCTAGCCCAGCTGTTTTTTTTCCGAACTCCGACATATGAATAAAGGAGTTGAACGAGCCAAGCTAGACAGATCAGTGTGTGCGTTTGTGCTACTAGTATTGTGTTGAGGTTATGTTGGTTTCAGTTCATGTTTCCAGTTGTTTGAGGTTTTAATAAATCCTTCTCAGTCTAGTATGACGAAAAAAATGTACATAATTCGTGTGGAAAAGTTTACAAACTCATAATTATTTTCCAAACTCGCGTACCGCTCGTTTGGAGAACATAATTATTCGTTTGTAAAAACGCCTTTTCCACACTCATTATGTAATATACTATTTTCACTCTATTGGCCCGTTCTTGGAAGATCGAGCAATATTACAAGATTTTACGATAATAATAATATTATTATTGCTGGCTAAGGTTGGGTGTCAGAGTGTCAGAGTTTTCAGGTCGCACCTGATCAGTTTCAGGGCCTCTGACATAACCTAACGACTGCTTTTAGGCAGCTTAACGTGTCCATCCGAAACACTAGAGTGGACCGAAAAAATATCTTGCACGGGCTGAGATTTGAACCCGGGTCTGTGGATTATAATGATAATTATAGCATAGTTGAATGATGTTAGTTTGATTGATTGATCATCGCTAGCTGATGTTTCCCTTGATGACGATATTTTTGAATGGTTTAATTACATCGAATATTTTTATATCGTTACATTTAATTGGTTTTATTACGATATTTACCAGGTAGTAACATCCTATCGAGCTCTCTTATAACTTGACTTATTTAGTTCTAAGGTCCGTATAACCAGAGACAATGTATATTATATAATATATATAATGTATATTATATAACATACATTGTCTCTGGTATAACACTCCCGTGTACTTATAATTATCTTATACTAAAGCCCATTCACAGAGTTTAGAGAACTTAATATTCGTCATAGAACAAGAATATTCAAATTCTTCATAACATCGAATCCAGACAGCTATCTATCAGTTAAAGTAATCATTTCAAAAGTCAATTTGTTTTAAACTTACTTTTCTACCACTCACATCCAGATATTGGTCGATTTTGATTTGATGTAAGGTCGAACAAATCTACCGTACAAAGAAAAAATCTTTCCATCGCAAACAAGAAACACTTCGAAAAAAATCAGATTATCGATTCTTTGCTTGAAATATTACTGTTAGTAATACTTTACCTTGTATAGAATTCCTTGGAATGCGCTTTTAACGGATATTATCTTCTGATAAATATTTACTGAGCTATCCAAGAGTTATTCGATCAAGTGAGTCCCCTGAGGCCCAGAAGGCCATAGTGCTATTATCGGCAGTATGCTTTCTACTCGTTTCATTTCACTTTCTTCTCTTTATACTTCTTTTTTCTTTTCCTCCTTTCTCCCTTCTTCTTCTTCTTTTTCTTCTTCTCCTTCACCTCCTACATTTTTTCATCAAGCTCTTTCAGCTAGTTCCTCTTCATAGTGCATGAATAATAACATCTTTATTGTAGTCCATTAACATCACTTTTTAACCTGATTATTGACAACGAATTATTGGTAGTTGAAAAATTTGGACATGAGCCTGCTTTACTCATCTATTAAAACAAGTATTGTTTGATTGGAAAAATGATAAATTATTGCCTCTTGACAGAGATAATGGGAATAAAAGTATAAACCAACAGCAAAAGATTAATGAGAAATTATTATTTTCGATTCAATGAACAATAATTTTCAACCATCAACTTCGACTATATCAAGCAACTAGATCACCTAGCAATAGTAATTATAACTGACGACAAAAAGTAAGGCGGTTTCGTCTGCTCCTTGTGCTCTTCAACTAGTGTTGTCATCTTTAGTTATGGATGCATGATGTTTTAAAAACCAAAAGAGACAATAGTTGCTTTAAATCAGCTGTTAGCAGGTTACATCACATACAAGAGACAGAAGAAGCTGCCCAAGTTCTAGACGTAAGCTACAGGCCTATTATAGTCTGTCCAAGCTAAGAAAACCCTTTGGCAATATGGGAGAATGACTCAAGCTCGGTCAATATTGGCTCAAAAATTATCAACTTGATCTCAAATTGAAGGAAACAATTTGATCTATTATTAAGACCACATTTATAAAATTCTTGGACAAATTTTGATCAAGCTGGAGTCATTTTCTCATCTTGCCAGAGGGTCTTCTTTGCTTGGACAGACTATATAAAATCTTCATCAAGATTACTCAAAGTATTATAATATGTCGTTTTCCAATCACTTTTTCATAAACAAACTATAATCCAATCAGTTTCAATTTTTTAAATGTTTGATAAGCAAGTAGCAAGGTGTTATTTCGTGTAGTCTTCTCATATGAACATAACAAAAAATCATTAAATTTAAACCTGAAATATTCATTTTAAACCTACTCTAGAACATGGTACGCCATAGTGGAGTAGGTCAATTTCCACACAGAAAACACTAAAACACGTAAAGACACATTATAAGATGTTTCTCAAGCTAACTATTGTATATACTGTAATTGTAGAGTTCCTAATATTCTGTAATTGATGTAGTACTTTGAATTTTCTTGGGAAATAAACTTTTATTTATTATTTATTAAATAGATTAATAAGGACTTGAACTATCCATCATGACTGACCTTAAACCACAAAGCCACCTGAGTGCTATCAAGGTCAACATAAGGTCAACCATAGTGAGCACTTTGACCAAATTAACCCAATTTCAAAGCGAGTCTCCTTCCTGTAACAGATCCTGAGTGAGCATTCCTGTCCGCTTGGGAGTTGGCCAGCCTATACAGTATTAGATTTAACAACCGAATCTGGGTAACACATATAATCAGGGTGATACAATGTATTCCAATAGGGAAGTTAGATCAAATAGAGTGTACAGTAATAGATCATGACAAGATCTATCACTCACTTGCAGAAAACATGCCAGCTGGTGCCAAAATGTAAGGCGGTTTGTGAATGACTGTTATCAATGCTCAGCTCTGTCAGGACAGTCTTGAACTGTCTTTGAGAGCCAATTTGTAAAGCTGGGGTCGTTCTTGTTTTGATGAACACACGAAGACAGCTCACCGACTGTCCTGACAGGGCTGAGCATCAGTAGAAGTCATTCGCCAAGCGACTTCATTTTTGGAGCAAGATTGCTACCCGAAACAAGAAACAAGTCGTGATAAACGTGTTTCCAATATTGCTGTGTCAGCTGGTTCGTCCTTTTTGAGAGAAGAAGAAGAAAGATTGGAAGAGGTGGATAGAGAGAGGAAGAGAGAGAAATAGATTGTTTGAGGGAAGAAGGGAGAGAGAGAGAGTTTAAGAAGCAAAGAGGAAAAAGTACTTCAAAATAGAACCTGAATAAAGAGGTCACACAGTGGTCGAATTCAACTAGAGGTATCTTGTAATATATGTAAAGGAAATAGATGAGATTAGATTACTTTATTCAAATAGATAACAAAATTCAACTTCGATATTACATTACAATATAGGCCTGAATGAGTAAAACAAATTATTCAATAATTTCACAAAATAGAAACTTCTAGTAAAAATGCGAAAAATCGGTGATGTAATGAATGCATAATTTATACAAATCTCAATTTGAGGTTCTGCAAAATGAATAAGAAGTGTGAGTTATCTCATGGAAAGGCGACGTTTAGACATATATATGTCCATTCTTGGAAAAGGATATCAAGGATATCCTTTCCATTAACACTTGGCCTTGAGTTGAAAATATTTTCACGAGCTATCAAGATTACTAATAAAGATAGTGATATAAATTGTTATTCAATTTGAAGTAGATTAAAATGAAATTGAATGGAACTTAATATCTATTTGATGTAATATTTATAAGATGAGTAACAATGAAGAATATGTTCAACAACCTGTATATATGAAATAGATGAAAAAAGGTCTAAAAATACAGGTAAAGGAAGGAGTGAAATGACTTAATTGCACTGACGGCCCGTGCCCATGAAACAGGTGAAGTGCTGTACAGTAAAATATAAGGGCACTTCACCTGTTTCGTGGGCACGGGCCGCCAGTGCTTAATTGATCAGATTGTTGAAAGCTAACCATAGGTTTCTGGTCAGCAGGTGAAGAAGTGACAAATCAATTTACGTATGATATTTTACAAAATTTCATCCGATGAAAATTTAAAGAAATATGAGTGCTCCACTTCAAGTTTCAATCGAGTTTAAAATTTTAGTTTCAATTAAACAATAGTACTCTTCAGCCTCAACCATATAATCATAATCAGTTTGTTTGAAAGGACGGAACATGCAAGCGAGCAACCAAGCTCTGAGCTTCTGAATTCCGCCGCTAGACTGCAGCATGTCGTACAAGGTTCAGAATGGGAGCTTGTCACGCCTTCAAGCTCCGCCTACCTGGCTGCTGATTGATGGAGAGCTTATTGCCGAATTTTGCCGGTAGATTGCAGCAGTTCCTGGGTGATAGTCCTTTACTTTTCTCCCATGCAGATGATTGATGTTGACAAAGTTCAATAATTATTATTATGTTGTTTAGGGCTACTCACTGATGACATAGTATATTGTTACAATAGTATTGTAACTATATTTTATATTAGAATATAAATATATTATAATACCATAATAGTCTATTCAACAATAGTCTCCTTCTTCTCTAGGGATAATATCAATGTATATTATTGGATAAAAATGTAAATCACAGTACCTTTTTAGTATAAACTACTCTCTTGGGGAAGCGAAACATGTTGTATTTGGATTGAATATCCTAAAATGGTGAAATGGTGTTCTGATTTTTATCTACTAAAAACTATACAAGTTGTTGACATTTTCATATTATAATACAATACCCAATAAGATTCAATTTCTAATGATTCTTGATACAACTTGATCAGTCGAATCTAAAGACAAGACCTTCAGACACACACATTGAAACTTCTTACATAGTAATTGGTAATGAGTATTTGATCAGATGAATAACTCTTTAGGTTTTTTTTTATTTATAAAACCATGAACTCATAGTTTCATGAGGTCTTTACAATAACTCTTCATAATAAACTCCAATCCATCATAATTCTCCATCTTCATCAATCCGAACCAATTCTTGACATGAAAATCATTTATCTCTTTTCATCCCTCTTTCTACTCCTTTTTCATAATTATTTTCCTTTTTGCAATTCTTCATTTTGCTTTCCCTGTCCTCCTTTTCCCATTTCTTCTCCATCTTCATCTCTTCCTCTTCTCTATCTGCTCAGGAATCTCCGTCTTCGTTCAATAAATTTTCTCAGCTCTCTTCTTCTTTTTCTTTTTCATCCAACAAATATTTCGTCAAGTCGAAGAATTTGATTTAGAATTTCTCTCTTTGGCGTGTCTCTAGATATCGGAGTTGCGCAAATTATTGCGCTGAGAGAAAGCCCTGGCAGATAATATCTTTCTTACACTTTATTCTCCCTTGAGAGCTCGAGGGCCCTTTCTCCAACCATCTATTTATTATAGCGTTAAGTCTTTTCCTCACCAATTCTTCCTTTTCTTCTTCTTCTTCTTTTCTATCCTTACTTTTTCTCCTTACTGTTCGACTCCGTCTTGATTTCTCCGTTTTCTTTTTTTTTCTCGCCCTCCTCCTACTTCTTTTCGCTTTTTTGATATCCTTTTTATTTTTCACTCTTCTTTCTAGTTTATTTCTTTACCTTTTCTCCTCCTCCTCCTTACCCTTCTTCTCCCTTTCTCCATCATCATGATCATCATTAATAATTCTTTCTGCTCTAAGTCTCCTTTTTCTTCTTAATGTTCTTCTGCGTCTTCTACTCCTCCTTCTATTCACTTTGATACCTCATATTCTCATAAAGGAACTATTGAAAAATTTCTGCCTTACACTCACTCAGTCATTTGAGTAGTCTATAATAATATAGGATTGCAGCAGAAAAACCAATAGTGATCGAATACAGAGAACTAGCCGGCAGGCTCGCTTCGCTCGCCTTCTCCGGCTAGCTAGGGGGCTCCGCCCCCTGGACCCCCGACTGTATCGGCAGTGTAAGTAAGACAAACAGTAAGTAAGGCAAATTCCGTTCAGAAGGGGTTCGAAATTTATTGAACACAGCATTTTTGGACCTAATCTGGACCTATTTACCAAATTTCAAATTTTTCTGCCAATTGGTTCTCGGAAAATGTGAGAAAAACTTGAGTTTGAAACTTGATTCAAAATCTTCTAAATTAGTTCATCTATAATCTCGCTGAAACATTGATTTTATAGAAAGGATTGGTCTTTCCAATGCGGAAGATATGCAACCCGCAATACATTTACAATTTTGAAAAAGTGATTACTGGCGTACTCTTGAACGGATTTCAAAAATATTTTAACACATTATTTCTAGACCTTATATGAACCTTCTCACCAAATATCAACATTTTCTACCGATTGATTGTCGAAAAAATTGAGAAAACGCCGAAAGACTATAGAAAAACTTCATTATTTGGCGTATCCTTGAAAAGTTTCTAAAATTCGTTCTTAGCGCGCGTCTAACTTAACATGCCTGCCAAATTTGAACACATTCGGTTCAGTAGATTTTTAGTTTTGGTGATGAATGAATCAGTCAGTGCCATTTCGCTTTTATAGATATAGATTCCACATCACCTTTGTTAGACTGGCTCTAACCTTTCTTTTCAGTTATTTTTCAGTTGAATCTCATGGAAGATTCATGTGTTGATATACCACTGAATTTGATGAAGCGATTCAAATGCTTACATAATTTATTATCTTAAAGAGTGAATGATTATTTCAGCAAATACTTCTACCGACTTTGTTTGAATTTGAATAGCTTATTAAGTTGAGCTGTAAGATTTCTGTGTTAAACTTTTATTTCCGAATCTTATCGAATCGAATGATTCCAGCGACTAGATATCCTTTTATTATTCTGCTCCCAGTAATCTATAGGGGAATCACTAATATGATGGTGTAAATCATTCAAGAACGTACAGTCGTATACGATTGAATCTGAAGTCAAAAATCAGAAAGTTATTTACATGATTACATAGACATACTTCCTGAAATCTGTTGTCTGAATCATTCAGTATGTACTAGTAATATTTAATCACTGTTATCATTAGCGTATGGTTTATAAGAAGGGAGTTCCAAAGAAGTTACACAGCCGACATAATCATTATTTCTGCATGATGACAAATTGTGATGTTTCATAATTTTTTTACACAGTTATAGAAATTCTTAGTGAATTTCTTTCAATTTTGAATAGCAAAAACACCAAAAATAACTGTAGGAGCACTAATCCACGTGCAGGGATTATTAAATTAAATCTTAATACTTCCACATTACAATTTGGCCATGACAAGATCCACTGTCGAAATGATTTCAACCCATTTAGAACATCCACGTTTGAATAAAGTGAATCCATCTAGAATTTCCAGTGATTGAATGATCTAAAACCACAATAATTTATCAAGCAAATGTAAATTTCGGCACAAATTATTGCAGTAATTTCTTAAAGGCACACATGAAATGCTGCTATACTGCGAAATTGAGCGGTAACACTTCAAGAGTTAAATGCTTCATCATTAATATTCTTATCGTGTGAGGAAACATTTCAACACAATACATCTCGACAACTTCTTACAAGTCTTCTCCTTCTTCTCATTCTTTTCCTTCTTCTCCTTCTTCTCCTTTTTCTCCTTCTTCTCATTCTCCTTCTTCTCCTTCTCCTTTTCCTCCTTTTTTTCCTCTTCGCCTACTCTTCATTCTCATTCTACATGTTTCTCCTCCCCGCCTACTCTTCCTTCTGAATCTACCTCCTTCTTTTTCCTATTCTTGTTCTCGTTCTTGTCCTTTTCCTTCTTTTTCTTCTTATTCTTCTTCTTTCTCCTCTTCTTCTTCTTCTTCTTCTTCTTCTTCTTCTTCTTCTTCCTCTTCTTCTTCTTCTTCTTCTTCTTCTTCTTATCCTCCTCCTCCTCCTCCTTCTTCTTCTTCTTCTTCTTCTTCTTCTTCTTCTTCTTCTTCTTCTTCTTCTTCTTCTTCTTCTTCTTCTTCTTCTTCTTCTTCTTCTTCTTCTTCTTCTTCTTCTTCTTCTTCTTCTTCTTCTTCTTCTTCTTCTTCTTCTTCTTCTTCTTCTTCTTCTTCTTCTTCTTCTTCTTCTTCTTCTTCTTCTTCTTCTTTCTTCTTCTTCTTCTTCTTCTTCTTCTTCTTCTTCTTCTTCTTCTTCTTCTTCTTCTTCTTCTTCTTCTTCTTCTCTTTCTTCTTCTTCTTCTTCTTCTTCTTCTTCTTCTTCTCCTCCTTCTTCTCCTTCTTCCTCTTTTCCTCCTCCTTCTTCTTCTCTTCAGCGCGCTGCTTCTGCGAGAAGATGAACCGCACCAAAGCTAATAAATCTGAAAAGTAATTAGAATCACTCTGGAGCAAAGCGAGCAAGGCATGCACCCATGAATCTCTGTTTCTACACGCATATATACATCTTTCTTCTTCAGAAAATCTTCTTTTTCCTCATATTCTTCATACACCGTACTTACTCTCTTTAGCTCTGCTTTATCGTTTCCTGCTTTATTCTTCGCAGTTTTAGTTTCTCTATTTCTTCGTTTTAATGATCCCCTTTCTCTCCAAAATATTCCTCATTCACGGTGTAAAGTGTTTTGAAGTTACATTTGGACGATCAATCCATTCATCCTGGACCGATCCTGGATAAAAAAATCCAATATTATAATTTTTTATCAAACCTCAACTTCTATAGGAGGGCATCGGCACGGACGGAAAATGATAAATCAAAACACATTCTGAGCAATCTTCATGAAGATAACCTGGTATTAACTATGATCCGTTCACGATGGCTTGAGACGAAATAAACAAAAGCTCTGCATGTGTGTGTGTGTTCGACTGGAGTGGCTTCATTTTAGCCACGAGATAAACAAGTCACAGTAATGCCGAAATCACGAATTTTGTTGTCAGGACTGAACCTAAGCATTGAGACAAAAACTTTTTCTATAATTGTTTGTTCATTTTAGGTTAATGCAGTCGAGAAACAAGCAATTTCCCAATGTGTTCCTATAAAAAAGATTACTTAGAGATACTTATCCTGAATTGCCTACAACAAAATTCGGTATTTCTGTGACTTGTTTATGTCGTGGCTGAAATGAAGCCACTCCAGTCGAACACACCCACATACAGAGCTTTTGTTTTTCTCATCTCAAGTCATCGTGAATGGACTATAGTATTCTATGATCTGTGTATTCTGGTATCACAATATAGTCTGTCCAAGCAGAGAAGACATTCTGGCAAGAGGAAAGAGTGACTGCAGCTCAGTCAATATTGCTTGAAAATTTTTTAATTCGGTCCTAACTTGTAGAGAAGAATGTTTTTAACAATTTGAGACTAAACATTTGGGAACTTTGAACAAATATTGACCAAGCTTGAGTCATTTTCCCATCTTGTCAGGATGTCTTCTTTGCTTGGACAGACTGTATTACACCTTTCAAAAAACAAACATTCAAGTATTAATTTATTGCAATGATTCATTCCAAATGAATGAAATGATGTGCAATCTATCGTTGGGAATCTGAACTCAGTTTTACCGTGTGAGTTCAAAAGAGATTATTGGTTTTTTTCTCAGCAATGTGCTCTCTTCTGAGTGCTGACGACTAATTACTCTACCAGACTGGAAAGAGACTTACAGCATTTCCCTATCGTCTGCTTTTTGCCACACGATAACAGCACACGATCAATGGAAAACGAGAGAAAGAAGAAGAAAACAGAGCAAGAAGAAATGAAGAGCAAAGATGAAGAGAGGAAAAGGAGAGGAGGAGAGGAAAGGAGAAGGAGAGGAGAAGGAGGAGGAGGAGGAGGAGGAGGAGAGGAGAGAGGAAAGGAGGAGAGGAGGAGGAGGAGGAGGAGGAGGAGGAGGAGAGGAGGAGGAGGGGAAAAGGAGAGAGGGAGGTGAGGAGGAGGAGGAGGAGGAGGAGGAGGAGAGAAGGAAGAGGTGGAGGAGAGGAAGGAGAAGGAGGAGAGAGGAGAAGAAGGTGAGAGGAAGAGGAGGAGGAGGAGGGGAGAGGGAGGAGAAGAGGAAGGAGAGGAGAGGAGGAGGAGGAGGAGGAGGAGGAGTGGATGGTGGTTGAGGTGGGAGTGGAGGAGAAGGAGGTGGATGACTATGAGTAGTGAGAAGAGGATGATGAGGAGAGGAGAAGGAGAAATAGGAAGACTAAAAGGTGGAGGAAGAGAATGGATAGGAGAAGAAAAAGAGCAAAAGCAAGAAACGAGAAGAAGTAAGAAGACAAAGAGAAGGAGGAAGCGGAGGGGTAGAAGTAGGAAAAGAGTAGGAGACGAAGTAGAAGATTCAGAATATGAGAAGCGAGAGAATAAAAAGAAGAGGAAATAGGAGCAGAGGAGAGATGAGATGAAGAAGAAAATTTGAAAGCATCGTGAGAAGGAGATGTAATAGAGAATATGTATATGAAATAGCAGGAGAATATGTATAAACATGGAAGCAGGAAGAGAAGAAGATGAAGAGGAAACAGGGAAAGAATATCCAGGCGTAAAATGAGAAGAAGAAGAAAGTTGATAAGAATATAAGGAGGCGGAAGAGAAGTTGAAGAAGCAGCAGGAGAATAGTATAGGGATGTGAAGGAGAAGAAGAAGAAGAAGAAGATGAAGAAGAAGAAAAAGAAGAAGAAGAAGAAGAAAAAGAAGGAGGAGTAGAAGAAGAAGAGAATAAAATACAATCACGATACAAAAACATTAAAATTGTTGATGGAAAATTTTTGAAAGCAAATCGTTAATAATGATGGATTAGTTTGGATAATGTTCGCTGTCAATATGAAAAAAAAATGCTGAAATTTCCTAAAACATTAAACAGTGAAAAAACTTATGATATCATGAAAAAAAACTGTACAAAAACATAAAAAATCGTACGATTCTCGATCGCTAAGGGAAAATTTTAGAGTAAAGATCCATGTAGCTGAGCTTCTACTAATTAAAAGTTGCCCCGCCGCCAGCCAATATATTTCTGTTAATAGGCCTTTGATTATTGTCTGTTAGACAATATCAATTATTGTCAAATTAATAGCTTTCAATAACCCGCGAATGGTGAAAAGACACTATGCAATAATGTAAAATGTATTGTAACGCCGGGTCTTCATAGCTTGCGAGAACCATACACCAACTCCACTAAACTTTCAGACTGATATAATCGCAAATTGAAATTTAAACTCTCATCTTTCCAGGTAAAAATCCTACATCGATATATCGTATTGTATGATGCATCGATATAATAATTATCGACATAGACGATACGATATATCGATGATAATCACGATGTAGCCAATCGTTAAAGTGGCTACTATTACATTTTATGGGGTTATAGGCCTACGATGGTTTTTATATTCTCTTGTCAATAATTTCCTTTTATTATCTTTTTCTCTTTCTATTTCTCATTCCTCTTCTCCTTCTCCTTCTTTTTCTTCTTTTTCTTCTTCTTCTTCTTCTTCTTCTTCTTTTTCTTCTCCTTGTTCTTCTTCGTCTTCATTATAATCAACCAATCAATCAATCTTGCTTTCAAAATTCTGCTTTCATGTTGAGAACATGTTGAGATATTTGTAATATTACAAATGCCCTCTTCAAACAATTTAGAATTATTATCATATCAGTTCACTCCAAAGATTCAATTAATGTGATTCTTCCGAAGAATCACATTCAAAAAACTTTAATGTACTAAACTTACTTAAAAAATGTTGCGCTGAATAAAAACATTTTACTTTTAATTGGTTTTATGAGACAAACAAAAGACATGCATATTATCGATAATTTTCCAATCTATTATCAATAATATGTATAAATGTGAAAAAAATGCTATAAAAGTTGAAAAACATCAACACACTCACTCACTCTCTCTCTCTCTCACTCCCTCTCTCTCTCAATCTCTCTCTCTCTCTCTTTCTCTCAAGACAGATTCACAACGAGGTGAGTTCCAGATCTCTCCTTTTTGAGTGAAACTAAGATCAATTTTCCAGTTTTCCCAATACAGAAACCGTACACAGACTTTTATTCTCTTCTTCTCTTTCTATTTCTCATTCCTCTTCTTCTTCTTCTTCTTCTTCTTCTTCTTCTTCTTCTTCTTCTTTTTCTTCTTTTTCTTCTTCTTCTTCTTCTTCTTCTTCCCCTTTCCTTGTTATCGATCTTGTACATCTTCTCTGTCTCTGAAGTTTGAAGTCAGTCGGTGGAAAACATTGACGTCTCTACTTCAGTAGAGTATTTAATAACAGAGCTCTTTGATTTTATTATCGTTTGACATTCTTCTTCTTTTTCTTCTTTGCCTTGTTTTTTCTTCTTTTTCTCCACCATCCTTACATATTTTTTATCTTGTAGCTGTTTTTTCACCCTTCACTACCGTTTCTTCTCAATCCCTATCCTTCGTAATCTTCTCATATTTTCATTATTGTCTTAATTTCTCACTTTCTATGATAAGCCTTCACTTTATTCATACTTACAATCATCTTTTAGATTTTTCTTATTATCATTATCTTCCATACTGTTATTTTTCGTTCATTAGGTCTATTTCAATCCTTATCTTCTGTTCACAAGTTTCTCAATTTCTGTCAAAATCATTCATCATTCCCTCCATTCTCTAAAACGTTTCTTGTTCTTTCCTTCTTCTTCAATTTATTGTTCTCATTCATTTTTTACTCTTTTCATCCTATTTTCTTGATTCAATATTTTTTTCTTCCAAAGAAATCCAACTGTATTGGTTGATACATAAACAGTGTCATTTCTTTCTTAATTAAATGAAGAGACAAGTCGTTATTAAACCACTGATTTATTGAAAAGTCAGGAAACCGGTTTCGGTTGTTACACCATTATCAATCTCTGGTCAACTCCAGAGATCGATAATGGTATAACAACCGAAACCGGTATCTTGATGTTTTAATAAATCAGTTGTTTGACAACGTCTTGTCTTTTTATCTAATATGGATAACTACCACAATATCTCCTTCACAACTACTCAAGAAGTCATTTCTTTCTGTTTAAAGCACAATCAAAACATTTAGATGACCAATAGTTCGAAATAATATAAGAGGAATAAAAAACAGAGAAGAAGCGAAAGCAGAAGAGAAAGAAAAAGAAGAAGAAGAAAAAGAAGAAGAACAAGAAAAAGAAGAAGAAAAAGAAGAAGAATAAAGAAAAAATACGTACTGCACAAGAAAACGATTGGTTTCACTAGTAAAATACAAAAGCCAACATTCTCAACGAATAACTCATGTTTCCCTTCCTTCCCCCGCAAATTTTCTTTTATTTCCATTTTCGAATTATTTCCAATTCTCTTCCGCCCACTCTTTGTTCATCCTTTTCAAAATCTTTCAACAGAGATATCTTCATCTTTTCCAATATGCATCTCAAACAATACGCTCCACTATCTTGTATCGTATGTGAAAAAGTAATTCACGTTTTTCAAAAGTGTATCGCAGCAAGAATCATGCCTTAGGAAGTGATTTCCAATCTCTAGTCTCCATATAGAATTTATATACATATATATTATACAGAGTATATATTTATTTCATTCTCCCTGTTTGTAGGCTATAATGCAGCTATGTCTGTAAGGTTTGATTTGATGTAACTCATAGAATTTCAAATAAACGATTGCATGACTATTCTTATTTAAATGTGTTAAACTGGAATACTTGATAAATCTTCTGTTTGATCGAGAGAAGTTTACTTCCACTGTCAGATTGAACTGACAGTCCAATCGTTTAACGATCGGCCTGCCGGTTAATAGCTGTTTTGAACTGCCGGTTTTCCCAACGACTCACAGTTTTACAGTCTTAACTGACAGTGGATATGGACCATAATGCTATATCCTAAAAAATTCCTCAAAAATAATCTAATCCTAAAAAAATGCTATTCCTAAAAAATAATCATTGATTGTTCAAATCAATAAGCATATTCCTAAAATATGATCATCAACTGTTCAAATCATTAAGCATTATTCCTAAAAAATGATCATTAATTGTTCAAATCATTGAGCATACTCCTTGAAAATGATCATTAATTGTTCAAATCATTAAGCTAACATTCATTGGAATTTTGTTTGTTTTTTCAGGTGAGTTCCAAGACGAATAATCCAACTTTACATGACAAGAAAGGTAGGTTGCGTTGAAGACCTGAATTTATTGTGTTTGTGCAGTAGCATAGATCAATCAAATAGATTGAACCTCACTTATTCAAACCACGATAATAAGAAAATACTTTCAATTGTAGTTGAAAACGACTTGTATTACAATGTAAATTTGGTAAATCACATAGTGAAATGCATCCCACTTCACTATTTCTAAAAAAAGTTATTTACAAAATTTACATTGAATTACAAGTGGTTTTCTACTTTAAAGTGTTGATAAGTATTTCGTCATGAAGAGCAACATCAATATTGCTTTGCTCTATCTCTCCAAATTGGAAAAGCTCTCTTTCTTTCCCAGAAATTTGTATATTCCTCTTCTTCGAAATACAATTGATATGAGAAAGTCATAAAAAATGAATGAAATTTTGAATTGAAATACCTCCTACGATAAAGAGGACAGAAAGCTGAAGAAAACGATAGGCTTGGGAAGGGATTAGACTAGAATAAAACGAAGAAGGTTAGTTATAGGAGGATGTTAACGTATAAAAGTACTGTTTAGATAGAAGTGTAGATATAAGTTAGGTATAGAAGTAGGATATAATAGCGAATGATATGGAATGGGAAAATAACAAAGAATTCGAAAACAGGAAGTTAATTATAAGACGATAGGAGAGAATAGAGAAAAATTTCTGATGTAACGATAAAGCTCTAGCAGCTTGTGCCCACGAAATAAGTGAAGTATGTATGTATTCTTATGCCATATCGGTGGGGAGTTCCCAAAGGAAAATCCACCGGCACCATAACCTTAATTTCCGTCGAAGGGAAATCATGGTATTACTTGATGTGATTGATTACTTGACACTGAGATTTGATTTTTTTAAAAGTTCTTCCGAATCAAGAGAGTCCAAAAACACAAGAAAGATCACCAAAATCACCATTCACTATCAAAAAATATGGAATTTCGAAAAAAATAGAGCACGAAAAATTTTAGCTTGTTATAATTTCTCCATAACCGTATAAGTGAAGTGACCGTATCTTTTATTGTACAGCACTTCACCTATTTCGTGGGCACAAGCCGCCAGTGCGATAAACTTGGAGAAACAGAAACACGATAGGCAAGGATGGGACGAGGATGAAATAAAGACGGTAAAATGTAGGAGGAAATTAGGAATGAAATGAGAAACTAGTGAAGAATGGAAGACAATTTCACGAAAGATGTTGCTGGGAGGTTCTGTACGAATGTAGGAAAAAGAAACCATTGAGAGAAACCAAACCACACAACATTGAAGCAATAGTCTGTTCAAGCAAAGCAGACATTCTGGCAAGATGGGGAAATGACTCCAGCTCGGTCAATATTGCTTCAAAAACTATAAATTTGGTCTCAAATCGTAGATCAGAATGTTTTCCACAATTTGAAACCAAATTCATAATTCTTGAACTACTATTTACCGAGCTGCAGTCATTTCCCCATCCTGCCAGAATGTCTTCTGTGCTCGGAGAGACTGCATCGGAGTCTACGGACCGAAACGGGAGCGACAGCGCATTGTCTCCTTGATTTGCATGTCTAATGATGCGGGATTGCTTCTATTTGAGAACCAAAATGGCGGCTGTACGTGATAAATCACCCGGGCTAATGAACAAACAATAAATTATTATTGAAGGAGCTTGCTGAAGATCTTGTTGATTATCAATGAATGAATTCATTCATTACCTATGAATTGAGGTGTGATTAATGGTGTTATGGAGTGATGTAACGTAGAATAGATTTGAGATGTGGAGGTTTGTTTCAAAAGATGAAAATTTGGGTATTGAGTAGGGGGTATCTATCTATCCATGGTTCAATTTACTCTCAAAAGTACAGCTGACGCCGAAAAGTTGGGTGATTTCATCTGCTTCTTGGGGGCTCAACAGCTGATGTTATCAATTAAAGTAGTCATATAGCTCTACCTAGATGATGTATTTGAAATCATAACAGACAATAAGGTCTCACCACCAATAAAATCCAAAAAAATATTAATAATTTTTTTTTAATTCAAGTTATGGAATACATTATAAAAGTATCGAGAGGATAGCCTTCAGAAGATGATGCGTGTATCAATAGGATTGAAAAATCTTGGATAATTTTTGATCTTATATAGTTGGGTTGGTCTTATATAGCCAAAAAGTTGGGCTGTTTTGTGTGCTCCAACAGCTGATGTTGTCAATTGATTGTTTCTCTGTCATGTAACCCATGTCCAGAGGTATTTATTAAACATATAAAACTATTATTATAATATGTGAAGTTATACTACTATACTAATACTACTTTTCTAAACTATCATGAAGCATCCCACTATAGAGATAATTAGAGTTGTCATTTAGCTAGGCCTAGTTGATGTTCATCGAATTAAAAAAGACGTTAGAATGATGCCACACATTAGCTGTTAATGGGTTACAAGAGACAGAAGAAACCGCCTAGTTTTTTTGACGACAGCTAAACAGCTGACACTGAAAAGTTGAGCGATTTCTTTTTTTATCTACGGGCGTATCGAAAAGTTCCTGTTTCAGTATTAAAATCTAAATCGAAATGGCTATCATTTCAAAACGGAATTTTAGGACTGTATCGAAAAACTCTCATTATGATACAGTTGTCACTTTATGACACTGTTCCAGAATTCATTCCGTGTTCCATTCGACCATTTCGCAACGGGCTGATGCCTGTTAAACAACAGCGGTCGAATCTTCTAACCTAAAAACTTCGACAAGTGATAATACTTCATCTTACCGATATCTGTTCATCAATATTTCAGCTTACGTATTTGAATAGTCTAAAGTTTAATATATCTTTAAGTTTATAATATCTTAACTTCTATTATAAATTGCTTAATAACTTGTCTCAAAGGATGACATTGAGAATGAAATTCTTCCAACTCCAGAAGGCAAATTAGCTATATACGGTATGTAGAACGTTTTTATTGTTAATTTGGGCCTATATTTTAAAGATAATTAGTCTATTTCGGATGTAAAAAGAAACTAAATTGTAACATGAGTTATGAATAGAGGCCTACGGTAGGCTATAACTTACTAGGCTACTAGACTGTTTTTGTTTGTTTGAACTTACACTAAATTCACACTAAGAGCGAATGTTTATTGAGAAAATTCTATGTTTCTTCACTAACTTCTTGTTTTAAATGATTAGTTACAAAACCAATGTTACTTGTCTAGTTGAAAACATTTTCTGTGAAACGTAGACAAGTTTGTTGTTCAGCTCCAAAAATAACGGGAATGGAATAAGCTAAAAACTTTATTTAAGATTAAAGTTGAAAAACAAATGTAGCCTGTTTCATTTGCCTCCTTGCCCAAATTTGAGTCAATTTTTAATTTTGCAGAATAATAATTCTATCTATTCATTGGTTTCAAGATTATCTATTGAATACTGCATTTAGCCTTCTCATGTAGGCTACTATAGATTTGAATTGATAACTGGATGTGAGTGAGTTCAATAGTTATTTGTGTATCAGTGCGCAAAGTGTGATTTTGCTTCATCAAGAGAAACAGTTCACGCACAAGCCGCAGGCAAGAATAGTTTCTCAAGTGCAGCAAAGGTACTTTGTGCCCATATTTCACATTAAATTTTTCCTACAGTTACCATATTGAATGTGAAAAGTTGAAATTGAAATCGTAATATCTCAATTATTTATCATTGAATCCTGACAAATCAGGCACCATTTTATTCACAATTTCAAATTTAAATAATAATAATGATTTAAATAATTATAATTTTAAATTTTGAATTTTGAATTTTGAATTTTGAATTTGAATTTTAAATTTTAAATTTTGAATTTTAAATTTTGAATTTTAAATTTTAAATTTTAAATTTTAAATTTTAAATTTTAAATTTTAAATTTTAAATTTTAAATTTTAAATTTTAAATTTTAAATTTTGAATTTTGAATTTTGAATTTTGAATTTTTAATTTAAAATTTTAAATTTTAAATTTTAAATTTTAAATTTTAAATTTTAAATTTTAAATTTTAAATTTTAAATTTTAAATTTTAAATTTTAAATTTTAAATTTTAAATTTTTTAAATTTTAAATTTTAAAATTTTTTAAATTTTAAATTTTAAATTTTAAATTTTAAATTTTAAATTTTAAATTTTTAAATTTTTAATTAATTTTAAATTTTAAATTTTAAATTTTAAATTTTAAATTTTAAATTTTAAATTTTAAATTTTAAATTTTAAATTTTATTAAATTTTAAATTTTAAATTTTAAATTTTAAATTTTAAATTTTAAATTTTAAATTTTAAATTTTAAATTTTAAATTTTAAATTTTAAATTTTAAATTTTAAATTTTAAATTTTAAATTTTAAATTTTAAATTTTAAATTTTAAATTTTAAATTTTAAATTTTAAATTTTAAATTTTAAATTTTAAATTTTAAATTTTAAATTTTAAATTTTAAATTTTAAATTTTAAATTTTAAATTTTAAATAATAATAATATTCGTGTAATTATTATTAGTAGATCAAATTGTTTCCTACAATTTGAGTTCAAAATTCACAATTTTGAACCAAAATTGACCGAGCTTGAGTCATTTTCCTATCTTGCCAGAAGGTCTTCTTTGCTTGGACAGACTACTACGTTATACAACAAATACTCTGGTTATATACTATTCCAAGCTTCAGGCAAGAATAGTACTAGGCCTATGAATACACCTGAAGGCTACTGCTATATATAGGCATACTACATATTCTACATACTCTGCGATTCACATACTTTACGATCTACAAACGTATGAACGCACACTTGTATACCTATACAGTGTACAAGAACACAATTCTACATGCACTGGCGGCTCGTGCCCACGAAACAGATGAAGTGCTGTACAGTAAAAGATACAGGCACTTCACCTGTTTCGTGGGTACGAGCCGACAGTGTCTACATGTACATCTCACAGAACCCTGCCTGAATGAAGAGATTTGTGAGGTAGTTTCCATTATTCGAGCGTCTTATTTGTGTTGGTGATGTTGTAGACTAGTTGATATTCAGTGTATTCAATGTAGTATTGATGAGGCGAGGTGTAAGGGCTTGTCTCTGAGAAGATTCCAAGCTAAGAAGTGATTTGAAATGGGAATTTTCTAGCTGATTTAGCTTTCAGAAAAGTATTTTCAGATCCTGAGAGGATTAGTTTGAATCAGGATCTGAGTAGAAAATGAAGCAACGTAATTCTGAGTAAATTCTAGAATAGATCTTGGAAAGGGGATTGCAGGTGCTTGCCAACAAAAATAATATTGATATCATTCATTTAATATAAGAATATTAATTTATTATAATTTATTAGTATTCAATTCATTCAATTTCAGTTTTGTTTTTATGAATGATAAATCAATGTGAATAATATTGATGAAGTACAGAGGTTTCTGGATTATTCATTCATATCATTTGTATGGTATTGCAAAAATATCAGAGGATATCCCTCAATAATCCCCTATTTCAATAATGAATTACTTCATCAGGTCGTATAATTTCTCTGGTTATGAGTACAAAAATACCAGATTATTCATTTATAAGGATTTAATCAATATAATTATTTTCTATCCATTTCAAGAATTCCATTCATAGGGGATTCATTTCTATCAGAGAGAGATATCACTATTATACGCTATCCAAGGTTATTACAAAACTTATAATAACCTTGTACGCTATCTATCAAGAGAAAGAATAAACAAGAGATCTGGGATAGTCTAGTCGAGCGAAGAAGACATTCTGGCAAGATGGGAAAATGACTCCAGCTCAGTCAATATTAGTTCAGAAATCATGAATTTGGTCTCAAATCGTAGATCAGAATGTTGTCTGCAATTTGAGACCAAATTCATAATTTTTGAAACAATATTGACCGAGCTGGTGTCATTTTCTTATCTTGCCAGAATGTCTTCTTTGCTTGACAAGACTGTACTATCTTTAGTGCTTGTCTCCCATTGGTCAGCTCCCACCACTGTGGGAGTGGGAAGTCTCGTCCAATCACAGAGCTTCATCGTAGTCTTAGTTGGTTCCACCATTCTGTTTTTGAGGACAGCCATTTTCTTTCTATTTGCGAGCCTATCAGTAATCAGAATCGCATGATAGTGAGTCAACTTCAACGAGAAGAATATAGTTGAAAACATTTTCCAAATCTTTAGGGAATTAAAATTTGAAATAAATACAGAAAGCCAACAATAACAATAGAATACAATACTATAAGCCTGCTAAATGATAATTTATTGTATATACCTAATAAGCTTGTTGTTGAAAATTGAAGATGCTACTGTTCTATGTAATTCAATGTACTCTAATTCAACGTGAAATAGAATGAAATTCAATTTCCAATGTGATGTAATTGAATAAAAATAATTGAATCGCTATGCCTTCAATAAGTTAATCAAAAATGTTACAATTTTCTAGAAACAAATTCTCTCAAATCCATTCCACAACATTGAATCACTGGCGGCTCGTAACCACGAACCAAGTGAAGTGCCCGTATCTTTTACTGTACAGCATTTCACCTGTTTCGTGGGAACGGGCCGCCAGTGCATTATTGAATCACAAGTCACAGATTACCTAGGCAGACTAATCCAATTACTGAGATAAGTTGTAACACATCAATGAAGCCCAGACAGTATGGTTAATCCAATCAATATTGATAAACCAATCAATACGGATAAAATCCATCATCATACCTCAATGCAACTTCTACATAGGAGAGCATCGGTACGGAAACTCATAGACCATAATATAGCATTGCAAATCCTTATGAAGAATACCTAGTATCTACCTATATAATTATACTATGAATTATGTTAGTTGATCCATAATGTTATCACAGAATAGTTCGTCGAAGCAAAGAAGACATTCTGACAAGATGGGAAAATGACTCCAGCTCGGTTAATATTAGTTCAAAAATTGTAGAAATGTAGATAAGAATGTTTTCTACAATTTGAGACCAAATTGATGATTATCGAACAAATATTGACTGAGCTGGAGTAATTTTCTCATCTTGCCAGAATGTCTTCTTTGCTTGTACAGACTATACCAATTTTATATGGTAGCGCAATCTTGATTTTGTAGCCTACTATATTGAATATATTGAGTAGAACCATAGCTTCCTTTAAAATCTTAAAGAAGGCTATAGTAACAGGTATCACATTATTTAGCATTCAAATAGTTGAATATACATGATTGAATGTAAATTATATGCTAATGTATATTATTTGATGCCAATACAGTCATGTATTTGAACGTTGATATATAGTACGTTATATATATTACGTTATATATAGTACGTTGATATATTAGTACGTTATCTGCATACAATCCCGTATCACAGATGATAAATTTATAAATCTTTACAGCATTAACGGTTATTAACAGTGATTTAAGCATATTATCTGCACAATCCTATCATACTGAAGACTTCACTAACCGTTACAATAGAGGTTTATCGATAACCGTAACTTCAGTAACTAGAAATACCGAGGAATATGTTTGAGAATTTTTTTTTTCAAATTATTGTTAATGGAGGAAAATAATTATGAAGATAAATAAAATAGAAGATATGTTTTAGTTATAAAAATATAAAGCATTGTGAGGTAAAATATGTTGATGTGTGTGATGGAATAAGTGGAACGTAGGCTTTGTTTTCTTGATAGATAAAATGAAATAAATCATATTTTTTTTTTGAAATTTAAAAGTATTATTTTTAAACAGACATGTTTCAAGCTTTAGCCCATTTTCAATGTGAATAAAATAATGCGTTGTTTACTCTGTAACGAAATTTAAAACGTTATCTGAAACTTGAACAGTGATTTGCTAGAA
This sequence comes from Sogatella furcifera, assembly GCA_017141385.1. Taxonomy (NCBI): domain Eukaryota; kingdom Metazoa; phylum Arthropoda; class Insecta; order Hemiptera; family Delphacidae; genus Sogatella; species Sogatella furcifera. The sequence continues at coordinate 16,642,884 of CM029558.1, read as the reverse complement.
TAGGATAGGATTTGGCGGGGTGAGAAGATGCTTACAGTTTAAAATGAGTGATTTCTTGGTGGTAATGATCATTCTGAACAACTGTGAGACATGTGAGACATTGTTAAGATTACAGATAAAGAGACAATGTGTCTAAATCTTTCCTGAATTGCATGCTTGAATGGCAACTACTTGAGATAACAGGGTCGGGAAGAGCCTAACGCAACTTGATACATGCTTCATTGAAAAGAATCCACGTTACATCAAGTTGCAGGGAGTTTGCCCCATTTGTAGTCAGCTGTCAAAGCAAAGAAGACATTCTGGCAAGATGGGAAAATAACTCCAACTCGGTCAGTATTAGTTCAACAATAATCAATTAGATTTCAAATTGTAGAAAACATTCTGCTCTACAATTTGAGAGTAAATTTAAAATTTTTGAACCAATATTGACCGAGTTGGAGACATTTTCTTCAATAAATATTCAACTATGCTTACATTGTATCACAGCGTGTTCAAAATCATGTTATCTTTTATTACTTTTACGAGAAATCTTAATTAGATAATAAATCTTTATCTTTTATTAGAGAAATGTAATCCATCAGCAGGCTTCTTATACACTGTTCCACAATATTATAGAGAATCCAATTAGTTCCGCAACTAGTCTCATATATTTGCCTCAACAGCAATCAGTTCTAGAGTTCTTATACTGTTAAATGTATTATGATAATTATTCTGATTGAAAATACTGACAAGATTTGCGAAGTTACGTCTTTACTTGAACCGAATTGGAGTTAAGTTACTTTGATTGAAGCTCTATTGTTGTAGAAAGTAAAATATGAAGCTGAATGATGCTATTCCTCTAGTCAGTCAAGGGGTCTTCACAGTTGTTTCTTCTTCTTTCTTCAAAATAATAATATTTCTCTTTTTCGTTCTACCTCACTTTCAGTTCCCTCACCCCTTTGAACCTGCCATTCCTTATGTTTCCTCCACTTCCCAATCAACTACAATGATACTTCAACAATAAACTTCCCGCTTCCTAAATGAATATTTATTTTTCATTAAAATTTTGCAATATACTTACAAATTTAATTTATAATATTGTATAATAAAGCACTGTCATGTCCTCAATAATGAAGAAATCTCGAAAATTAGGACTAATAAAAGTATGTTACTTTCTTCTCTTTTTTGTCCTCCTCCTCCTATCCTTCCTTTGAACTCTTCCCCTTTATTTTTGTCTCTCTCATATAGGTTATTCAGAGCCGTGAAATGTAGGGCTCTGGCTCCGTATTTGCGGTTCACCCTGTATATAATGGAAAACAAGTTCATTGAATTGCAAAGTACTACCTTAGTACACCTTCTTTGCTTGTAAACAAATTGGGAAAAGTTGCTTTCGTTCTTTCTTCCTTTCTTTCCTCTTTAATTCTTATCCACTCTTTCTCTTACCTTCCATTTCTAGCTCGGTGAATATTGTTTGAAAAACTATAAATGTTGTCTCGAATTGTAGAGAACATTCTTCTCTACAATTCAAGACCAAATTTATAATAAATTTATAATAAATCTATAAGTGTTGAACCAATATTGGCCGAGCTGGAGTCATTCTCCCACCTTGTGAGAATGTCTTCTCTGCTTGGACAAGCTGAAGAGTTGATTTGTTCAGCTGTTTTCTTCAAACAGATCGATGAGAGAAATGAATGTATAAAGAAAGTAGGAGGAAGATGGATGTGATGATAACCGTAGAGTTAACAGAGATTGGAAAGCGTCACTGGCGTCTCGTGCCCACGAAACAGGTGAAGTGCCGATATCTTTTACTGTACAGCACTTCACCTGTTTCGTGGGCACAAGCGTATGTTTGATAGTGCGGCGCTCTGGGGACACGTAGCATTAATAAAAGTGGGTGTTTGTTCATTTCTGGCCGCGTAAACCTGGTCAACAAACGACAGAAATGAAAATCGTGCCTTCTGCAAATTAGAAATGTGCCCCGCACAACTTGTGATGAGAAAAGTTTCAGAATTTTCAGTCTCGAAAATGGTTCACATGTTATCGTGTATGAATATTCCAGCATGTTAGAAGGAATTCACTATCAGAAGATGGAAGAGGATTTTATTCCTATTTTGTGTAATCAGAAGATGGAAGAGGATTTTATTCCTATTTTGTAGACTTCAAAGTAGGGACACAAATGATTTTCATGAAGGCTATCAAAGATTGAAGACATATCAAAAAAATGTTTTCACTTCGGAAGGACACATCAAAATATTTATTGCGGCTGAGTACAACTTCATAATAACTACTTAGGCCAATTCAAATGATTTAAACTTCCCTGAAATTATCAGCCTAATCAGTTTTAAAGAAATAATTACAGTGGGACTAATGCCCGGTTTTTCAAAGCACACTCAAACTTGAGGGACCCTCATGCCGGGTTTTTTCAAGATCACTCAAAGTTGAGGAACCCTCAAATTTTGATGAACAGCTGACATTTTCGATGATTAGTACAGCAAATGTAGTAAAGTGTATTAAACTTGAGGGTCCCTCAAATTTGAGTGTGCTTGCAAACACCGGGCATCAAGTTTACTACATTTCCTATAGTAGAAAATATATACATAATATCATAGAAAATGTCAGTTGCTCATAAAAATTTGAGGGTCCCTCAACTTTGAGTGTGCTTGGAAAAATCCGGCATAAGTTTGTCAGAAACTCAATACAACCGTTCATTGCTTTCCCAATCCATTCGAAATAATATGGAAGAATATAGTAACGCTTCAAAATTAAACTCGTGATGCCATTGGCCGTCGTACTAAGCCCCACCTTCTTCTGACCACGCCTTCAGCCAATCAAATGCGAGTATTCACCTGCAAATGGTTGTAGTGTTTATCGTTAGATGAAGTTGAGTATTCTCTTATATTCTGTGACAAAAGTTGACTGGTCAGAGACTTTGAATATAATTTATTGTTATCTGCAGCTTTTCAAATTGGAAAAATCAATCGCTTGAATGGATTGATTCTAAAGGTTGGAATCGTTGGATAATACTAATTTGATTTGTATCATTTTTCTAATAAATTGATGAAATCCTCAGTGGTATATTTGCAATGGATTGAATCAATTCAACTAAATTACTCATACAGGCATCAAGTGGGGCGTAATATTGATAGGCTGAATGTGAATAGTCTAATTATATATATTTATATCATAATTATTATATATTTTTATATTCAATAAAAAACGTGAATGTAATGAATATATTAAATCCTATGAACTGTGATGTATGAACTGAATGAAAATAATGGTTTAATGGATAATGGATTTCTGATACGCAGTAGTGATACAGAGTTAGAAATTGATACAGGAAGGAAGCTCGATGATACGAGACATATTATGGAATAATGCTTCGCCGCAATATTAAAAAGAGCTGATTCTACGAAAAAATTGATGAAAATATTGGAAAATTTTAGCAAAATAACGAAACATTGATGCAAGATTGGTAGAAAAAGTTTAATTTCAGACTATGAAGGATAAGTAATAAGAGAATAGGTAAGTAGTGAGAAAAGAGGAAGAAGAAGAAGAAGAAGAAGAAGAAGAAGAAGAAGAAGAAGAAGAAGAAGAAGAAGAAGAAGAAGAAGAAGAAGAAGAAGAAGAAGAAGAAGAAGAAGAAGAAGAAGAAGAAGAAGAAGAAGAAGAAGAAGAAGAAGAAGAGGAAGGAGGAGGTGAGGAAGAAGAAGAAGAGGGAAAAATAGTGAAGAAATGATAATTTGAAGTAATATCAGTAACAGCAGGGACAGTGAAGGAGTAGAAAAAATGGTGGCAGAAAGTAGTAGTATACTCTGTACAAACAGAGAAGAGCTTCTAGCAAGATGAGAAATGACTCCAGCTAGGTCAACATTGGTAGAAAAATAATTGATTTGGTCTCAAATTGTAGATCATAATGTTTCCTACAATTGAGACTAAATCAATATATTTTGAACCAATTTTGATCGTGCTGGGGTCATTTTCTCATCTTACCAGAGGCTCTTCTTGGCTTGGACAGACTATAGCCTAACAGCAAATGAAACGGATTCGTTTTCAGAAAAGTGAGTTAGTATTTCTTTTCATTTTTCTTCTCTTGCTCAAGGATGAAAGAGTAATGTTGACACAGTGATGATTGCTGAGGGGTTGCAGGAGGAGAAAAAGAAGAAGAAGAAGAAGAAGAAGAAGAAGAAGAAGAAGAAGAAGAAGAAGAAGAAGAAGGAGAAGATGAAGGAGAAGGAGGAGGAGGTGAATGAGGAGGAGGAGGGGTTAACAAGGTACTTCATCATAGAGATACGTCATTAAGACGTCTGTGTGCAAAATTTAGACAGAATATTATTACTTCTCTTCATAACACTGTAGGTATAGTCTGTCCAAACAAAGAAGACATTCTGGTGGATGAAAAAATGACTCCAGCTCAATCAATATTGGTTCAAAAATGATTAATTTGTTCTCAAATTGTAGGAAACAATCTGATCTACAATTTGAGACCAAATTTATAAATTTTCAACCAATATTGATCGAGCTGTAGTTATTTTGCCATCTTGCCAGAATGTCTTCTTTGCTTGGACAGGCTATAAATTACTTCTCTTGGTTCGAATCAGGACGTTTCCCTCCTTCTGAAAAGGTCCTGCATCCTGTGAAAAAGGACACCGGTTTCATTATCCTTCTTATTGTCATGTGATTAGGAGAACTGAACAGTGAATGATGAATTGGAAGAAATATAATATTTTGAGAAGGAGTTTTGAAGAGATCCACCTCTCAAAAAAATGACTGATGTGAAAGAAATTTCTGAAGAGAGGGTTTGGAGGAATTCACCTTTCACTCAGAATGAATTATTCAGAAATAATGATTGAATATAGCGGAAAAGTATTGAAAATATGTTCTGAATACAATGGGGTGGAAAAGAGAAAGTAAAATATCAAAAGATTAACAGTATTAGGAAATCTCTGTAATTTACTTATTTATTGACTCTTTACAAGGCGAAGTTAGGACTCATAGGTCCTCTCTTACACTCAACCAATTGTGAGTAGCAATAGTTTTGAAGGTTATTCAATGAAATTGTTTTTGGAACTTGATGCAAGAGAATATCAGTTGACCTTGAACCAATCACCTGATTTTAGTAGATTTTTTTCCAATATTGACAACGATATTCAGGATTCAAGAATGAAAGTAGGAAGTTAGCATAAGATAAGGAAATCATGAATACGGAAAGTTTAGAAGAATTCAGGGATATTTCAAAAAAGTAATTTTTTATTTTAATGATAATTAATAATTTTATTCGGTAAATTGCCTGAAACATTTAAAAATCACTCATTTGATAGGAGCTGGTCATATTACTTGGTGCAGTGAATTGTTTCCAAATATAACACATTGTTTTAATAGCTTCATAATACACAGGCTACTGAGCACTGACTAGCTCAATTAAAAACCCATTATTAGCGCTTGACTTGCTTCATTGGCACGGACAAAAGGCTGCGTTATGATTTTATCAGAAACGGTTCTACTTGATACCAATATTGATATTATAATAGCGGAGAAATTAGTATGTAGCAACTCATTGGAGAGAAAAAGAGAGAAAAAAGAGAGCTGTGAGAGAGAAATGAAGAGAAAGATTAGATTAGATTATCTCATTGAGATAACAAAACATTACAGCTCCGTTTCTAGATTGCATATCAAATGTAACTCTTTACAGGTTTACAGAAATGACTATGTAAGTAATTAAGTATACTAATAAACATCTATTATTCTACAAATCTCACGAACTGAATAATAGGTGATTATTAAACAAATCAGTAGGCTACATACAACCGCCAAAATTATGGGAATTTTATGAACCAATATGTGATATGTGGCAATCTTTCTCTATTACGATTTAACTATGGATAGGCGTAGTTTGGACATAGAGATGTCCATTCTTGGGAAAGTTTAATTTATTTGAGACTTGAAAATTTGCATGTACTCGAGTATGAAACACGTTCAAGTAGCTAAGTATAAAACTTATGACCCTTACTATTTAGCCTACTTATTCTCGAAGAAATCCTAACAAAACTTTGCATTAATAACAGTTATATCGGCCAACAGTCTTAATTGTTAGCTATGAATAGTTGGAAAACAGTAAACGCATTTCAACTAAACTGGAAACAGAAGAAGAGTATAAAGGAGGAAGAAAACGAAGAAGACGAGTAAGGAAGAAGAAGAAGAAGAAGAAGAAGAAGAAGAAGAAGAAGAAGAAGAAGAAGAAGAAGAAGAAGAAGAAGAAGAAGAAGAAGAAGAAGAAGAAGGAGAGAATTTGGTAGAGGTTGTAATAATAGACTTGTAAGAGATAAATAACAGCAACAGAGAGAATAATCTAGCTCCCTATTATAGTCTGTCCATGCAAGGAAGACTTTCTGGCAAGATGGTAAAATGACTTCAGCTCGGTCAATATTGGTTCAAAAATCATAAATTTGGTCCCAAATTGTGAATCAGAGTTTTTCCTACAATTTGAAACCAAAGTTGTAATTTTTGAACGAATATTGACCGAGCTGGAGACAATCTTTCATCTTACCAGAATGTCTTCTTTGCTAGGACAGACAATTCTGTCATGCATAATTCAAGCTTGGGACCACAATTTCTCATTTCGGCTTGTTAAAACAGTGAATCCAGTCTCCTCGGCAATGTACTACATCAATTAAAAGTAGGTAAGTTACTGTATGTACATTGAACACGTATGTTGAAATTTGGAGCCTATGGAGAGATTCTGGTTCGGGACTAAATAATTCAAACATGTTTCAAGGTCATTCAGATTCTAGGACTTGTTGAAGGGCGTGGGTATGAATAGATGGAAGTTGGAAGAAACTAACTAAAGTTAGTTAGAGAGACTAACTACAATATTTCAGCTTGAACTAATTATACAATCTGGGCTACTATCTCTTGTACCGGGTCTATACAATGCCAATTGGCATGACATTTATTGTCAAAATACTGTACTGCTTCTTTCATCAGCTGATGTTGTCAATTAGAGTTGTCATTCAGCTATGCCTAGATGATGGTTTTAAAATCGAAGGATGTAATAAATGTATGCTGTATGCTTTACATCAGCTGTAGGTTTTAGAAGGCTATTGTCTCGCTGTAAACCTACCCTTATGCCTAGCTTATACGATGCCAATTGGCAAGAAGATTGTCTTCTGAAATTCACAGCTGATGTGAAGTATCTATTGAATCTTCTGATTCCAAAACCATCATCTAGACATTGCCAAATAAAAACTCTAATAGACAATATCAGCTGTTTGCGCCCGGCATCAGTTGTCTTATGACAATTGCCTCGCCAATTGGCCCTTATCAGCTTATCGCTGACGCCACAAAGATAGGGGGGTTTTGTCTGACTCTTGTACGTGATGAAGCCTACTAACAGCTGATGTAAAGTATCTATTGTCTCTTTCGATCTTAAAAACATCACCTAGGCCTGGCTAAATGACAACTTCAACAGACATCATCAGCTGTTGGAGCACACGAGTAGCAGACGTCACACGTCAGCTATACCAGTTTGTATTATTTTCGCTGTGGAAATTCATCGATATTGGATGCTCAAAAATGTTAAAACATGAAATCAGTATGAACTATTGTGACATCATTTTGTTTCGTGGAATGTTCTATTGGTACTGAGTAAAGAAGCACTTTATAGTTGAACAGTATTCTGATTATTTTATAGATGGAATTTGATGGCACAATATGTTCGATTATTTATTCAAGACTAGAAGGAATATTTTCCTATATGAATGTGACTCCCTGAAAAATCCACATACGGCTAAAAATTTTAAGCTAGAAGATATGCATACAGCTAGAAGTTATAGATATGACTTCCTAAAAAGCTTTCACAAAAACCACTCAATTTTGCATTAACTGGGATACTAATAATTATGCTTTCTCATTTCCCGTTCACAATAATTTTGTCCAGTAAGAACTGGAAATGGTTTTGAAATGGAACGTTTTTGCTTTTGAGTATTCTGGAAGTGGAAATTATTAATACAATTTGAATACATGAGTGTTGGAATTTGGAATGAGTAATTATGGGATTTGAATACGAATGTGCTGGAGCTAACGAACTGTATCCGAAAATCTCGGTGTGAAATCTTCTAATCTATTCTCTCTTCATTTCTATCTTTTCTCTATATTCTTTTCTTCTTCTAACTTATCGCTTCTTTTATATTTCTTCTCACTACTCCTCTTCGTTTCTAAATATTCTACAACTATTGTACCTCAGTACACAACCTATGATCAACATTTAAAGAGAACGCCCTTGCATTCATGAAATAATGGTGACTGACTTGAGAAATCAGAAAATGGTGGCTCAAGAAAATGGCTGCCATAATGTGATTGGCTGGAGTGAGCTGGGACGTGATTGGTCGAGTATTTGACCTTTCCCACACTGGGAGGAGCTTTTCAATGTGAAGCAGAAGTGGAAAGGAATAATTATGTGAAATACTGGACAAAATACTAAATTCTATCGAGCTACAATAGAGATCGATTCGAATAAAATGAGAAAGAACTCGAAACTAATTAGATTGTTCAAGAAATATTGATTTTTTGTCTAAGAATGATATTTCATCGTAACAAACATTTAACCAATAACTTGATATGGAATATGGATCAATAGAATTTATCATGATTGTGCTACAAAATCTATGCTGAAGAAGCTAGTTTAAAATGCGAACCATCAATTGGATAATGTATTATTGTAATGGACTAATGGTAAGTTACTCGTAATCGAAATCGATTGAGAACTTCAATCTGAAACGAAATAATTTGATGATCAATATCAAATTGAGTTGAATTGAACGAATTGTTCAATACTCTATGTATTGTTGTTCTTCAAATGATCTTCTTGGGATTTAAAATCGATCAATCATTCATTTATTGATACAACAATTATTATGACAATATTGTAGGCTATTATGATACAGGTATCATGATCTGAACAGTAACTGACTGAACTATGTAGCCTATGAGTCGAATGAAAGTAGGTCTACCGTATATCCGATTTTTGACACCTACACTATGAAGGATGTCTTGTTACACCTTCAAAATAGATTCACTCCTACAGAATACACGTGATTCTATTGGGAGTGATCCATGTTCTATAGAATGGTGCTTGTTCAATAGAAACTTAGTTTCAAGACGATCATTGTAGTTCAGTGATCTGATGCAATTTCCTTTTTCCGTCCAGTTTGCTTGCCCCTCATTCTTCCTCTCCTACTCCTCCTCCCCCTCCTCCTTCCCCTCCTCCTCCTCTTCTTCTCCTCCTCCTGCTCCTCCTCCTCCTTATCCTTCTCTTCCTTCTCTTCTTCTTCTTCTTCTTCTTCTTCTTCTTCTTCTTCTTCTTCTTCTTCTTCTTCTTTTCTTCTTCTTCTGCTACGTCTTCTACTTGAGTTGCTGATACGCCGGAAGGAAATGAGAGAATGGTGGAGGGGTGGATAGAGGAAGGAATTAGGAAGTAAGGTGGAGTTGTAAGGAACTAGGGATGTGAGGAAGGAAAGTGCTGGGGTGGGTGCTAGAAGTTGGTTCTATTAGGCTGAGGCCGCACTGCCGGTGGGTAGAGCCTGAAGGGTGGAGGGTAGTTGGTAAATCTATAGAACATACACACCATCCACAGTAATACTTCGTATGAATGGTATGACGTCATACTGTTTTTTGAGGTTATTTTGTCCATATTTAAGAATTTCAAGATGGCGGCTGAACACATACCATTCATACGATGTATTACTGTGGATGGTGTGTATGTTCTATAGATTTACCATCTACCCTCTACCCTCCACGCACTACCCACCGGCAGTGTGGCCTCAGCCTTATGGCTAGTCCTCTGTATCTTATTGCATTATTCCTCTTGAGTTCTCCTCTTTGTATCGTTTCGTCTCTCTTCTACTAACTTCTTCTTTAATTGATCTTTCATCAAGGTGCTTTTCTCTCTCAATTCTTTTTATTTTTATCGCATTACACTCTTTGTCATGTTGTTTTTACGAATCACGATTTTGTTCATCATGATCCAATCTTCTGCTCCCTATAGAATTAATATGAACCCTTATAATAATACTACGAGTATATTTACTAGAATAATGTATTTAAAACTTTTAGAAATTGAGCAGACATGAGCAATAGATTATATGGTTATAAGGCAACTAGCCGGCAGGCTCGCTTCCCTCGCCTTCTCCGCCTAGCAAGGGGGCTCCGCCCCCTGGACCCCCGACAGTATCAGCAGTGTCAGTGAGTCAAACAAGCTCGCTTCGCTCGCCTGCATAACCTCTGTCAGTGTGAGCCGAGACAAACACAGCATTTCTACACCTAATATGGACCTGTTTACTTAATTTCTACATTTTCTACCTATTTATTTCCGAAAAATGCAAGAAAAGCTCCGAAAAATAGTTAAACGCTAATATTGAGCGTAACCTTTGGAAGTATATCGGACATAGTTTGAAACTTGATTGCATATCTTCCAAATTAGTTCATCTATAATCTCGCTGAACCATTGAATTTACAGTAAGAATTGGTCGCATGAAGGCGGATGATATGCAACCCGCAATACATCTACAATTTTGAAAACCTGATTACTGGCTTAATCTTGAACGGATTTCAAAAATATTCCAACACAACATTTCTAGACCTTATCTGAACCTGCGCACCGAATATCAACATTCTCTACCGATTAGTTCTCGAAAAATTTAAGAAAATGCCCAAAAACTATAGAAAAACTCAAATATTTAGCGTATCCCTGAAAAGTTTTCAAAATTCGTTCTTAGCGCGCGTCTAAACGTCCAACTGAACATGCCTACCAAATTTGAACGCATTCGGTTCAGTGGATTTTGGTTCTGGTGATGAATGAATGAATGAATCAGTGCCATTTCGCTTTTATATATAGATATATGCAGCATGAAGAGTAAAATCAAGAATTTCGCAAGAACACAACACAATAATATAAGTTCTTGCAATGAGTGTGTTACTCTGTAATACATCACTGGCGGTTCGTGCCCACGAAACCGGTGAAGTGCTGTACAGTAAAAGATACTAGCACTTCAACTGTTGCGTGTGCACGAGCCGCCAGTGGAATACATGACTATGTATCCACGAGACACATATATGAAAGTATATATTTTTTATAAATATTTGAAACACAATACAAGGATACTGATCTGATCCACTCCAGAAAAATCAGCTACTAAACAAATAATAGGTGAAGGTGTATGCAGAATGGAAGAAGATGAAGAAAGATGAGACGAGGATGATAGAGAACGGTGAGAAAAAAGAAAATTGGGAAAGCAAAACAGGAAGAATGTATGAACAAATAAAGAGGTTGCATGAATATCACAACGGAAATGATACTGAAATCCGTTTCGCGTGGATACAATACGCAAACAAGAGATGATTGAACGGCTGAGGCGATGGGTAACGTAGAAGAAGGAGAAGAAGAAGAAGAAGAAGAAGAAGAAGAAGAAGAAGAAGAAGAAGAAGAAGAAGAACTTACATTTCTTCATACGTATACTTGATCCTCCATACACAGTATCTCCTTCAACAATGTACGTATCACACTAGTCGAAATAATGAAGTTAGCATTATAAAGAGAGCATCTTGTCAACAATCTAGCTTCTGTACTGTAGAACTTCTCACTCTTCTTCCTCTTCTTCTTCTTCTTCTTCTTCTTCTTCTTCTTCTTCGTATTCTCCTCCGCCTACTCATTTTTCTTCTTCCTCCTCAGCCTCTTCTTCATTTTCTGTCACCCACTAACAAACAGGAAATGAAGCTATTTGCGTAGGACATGTAAAGTCTGTCCAAGCAAAGAAGACCCTCTGGCAAGATGGGAAAATGACTCCAGCTTGGTAAATAATTGTTCAAAAATTATAAATTTGATCTTATTAATAGTAGATTGAATTGTTTCCTACAATTTGAGATCAAATTGATAATTTTTTGAACCAAAAAAATTATTTAATAAACCAAAATTGACCGAGCTTGAGTCATTATCTTATCTTGCTCGAGGGTCTTCTTCGCTACGACAAACTTAAGTAGTAGTAGTATATATATAATAATAGTGAGTAGTAGGACTTGATTTTTAGAATGAGAAAGCAAAATATAAAGAGGGGAAGAAAGAGATTAAGAGTGAATGCGATAGAGAAAGAATGACAAGAGAGTGCAGAATAATGAAAGAAAAATAGGAAAGCAGTGATAAATAGAGAGAGTGAGAGAGACGAACAGGAAGATGGCAAACTATGAGAGATAGAAAAGGATATAGATACTATGAATGAGAACTGCATCATTGTCCTAGAGAAGAAATCCAGTAAGTTCCAGCAAATGTCAGAATTTCATGAATTTCAAATGTTCCAACTCTACTATTCTATTAACTTGATACAATGTACTTGCACATCTTGTATGAATAGTGTATATTTTCAATTATTATGTAAAAGCACTGGCGGCTCGTGCCCACGAAACAAGTGAAGTGCTGTACAGTGAAAGATACGGGCACTTCACCTGTTTCGTGGGTACGAGCCGCCAGTGTGTAGAAGTTATTCGTTCCAGTGAACTTCTTATGATACTGCATCTGTTACAACAAAACACTGGAACAAGTTGCAAACTGCTTTTCAACATGTTTCACGGATTTATTGTAATGGAAAGGGTAGTGACACTCTCAATATAGTCTGTCAAGCAAAGAAGACATTCTGGCGAGATGTTGTAATGACTCCAGCTCGGCCAAAATTGGTTCAAAACATTTGGTTTCGAATTTATTGTAGATCAGATTGTTTCCTACAATTCGAGACGAAATGTATAATTTTTGAACCAATATTGAGCGAGCTGGAGTCATTTTCCCATCTTGCCACAATGTCGTCTTTGCTTGGACAGACCATTCCATCTATCTCTCATACCTCACCAGCGTTATATTGACTGAAGTGATTGTACACTAAAATTATCCGATCCCCGCATGCGTAGTTATAGTCTGTCCAAGCAAAGAAGACCCTCTGGCAAGATGAGGAAATGACTCCAGCTTGGTCAATAATTGTTCAAGAATTATAAAAGTGGTATTAATAGTAGATCAAATAGTTTCTTACAATTTTTGATCAAAATGATAAGTTTTGAACCAAAAGTGACTGAGCTTGAGTCATTTTCCCATCTTGCCAGAGTGTCTTCTTTTCTTGGACAGACTATACACTCTCGCTTCAATGGGAAATCTTGAAGGAAGGTCTTCTTTGCTCGAACAGATCATATCAATCCTAGAACAGTTCAAATCGAAGTATATGTACTAATATATTCATATATCCAAGTATATAGTACTATATATTTTATACGTACTATAAGTTAAAGTATCCTATTTGAGTTTTAGTTTATAGAGGATATACTCTGTCCAAGCAAAGAAGACAGTCTGGCAGGATTAGGAAAATCACTCCAGCTTGGTCAATATCAGTTCAAAAATTGATAATTTAGTCTTAAATTGTAGTAAACATTCTGATCTACAATTTGAGAACAAATTGATAATTTTTGGCCACAGCTGGCCGAGCTGGAGTCATTTTCCGATCTTGCCAGAATGTCTTCTTTGCTTGGACTGTCTATAGTACCAGGCCTATGAGAAGCGTGATGTAAGTGTGGTAGTAGTTACAGTTAAAAACATCTATCACATCAGATTCCATCAGAAATTTCACTAAAAGAATATGTCACTTATAAAGTGAAAATGCGTACAAAAGCATACGCCTGAAATTTCCATTTCAAACACGGCAAATACTGCTGACAGAGCGAATGTTCCTTCTATTTGAACTGTTTCCGGATAAAATTCAGTCAGACTTTTTTCCCGACACCCGAAACTGAATGAAATTCATTCATTCATTCACACGCTCAACAACTATAGTCTGTCCAAACGAAGAAGATATTCTCGCAAGACGGGGAAATGGCTACAGCTCGATCAATTTTAGTTCTAAAATCATAAATTTGGTCCTAAATTGTGGGGAATATTTTGATCTACAATTTGAGGCCGAGTTTGTGTTTTTTGGAGGAATATTGATCGAGCTGGAGTAATTTTCCCACCTTGCCAGAATGTCTTCTTAGATTGTACAGACTTAATGTAGCCTGTTTGCCAGCTCTGATTCAATTTGATGAGGGAAAAGGACAGAAGAATTGTGGAAAAGAGATGAAAATGGTGAAAAAAGAAGAAAAGGAGAGAAAAGGAGAGGAAAATGGGAGGAAAGGTGATGAAAATGAGGAAAACCCCGAAAAATGGGGGAAAAAGGTTGTCTAGTTCCGGGGTGGCCCGCATGATTTAAACTGTATGTGTAGGTGTCAGAGAGAAAAAATTACAAAAAATTTCGGAAAGAATTTCAATGTCTGCGGGTCCTATTCAAATAAATGGCGATAGTGGGTCGTCTCTTATGTCACGTAATTCATTCAATTTGCGACACAAAGGTAAGTGTGAGATTTATAATTTGTTTTTTCATTTCAAATAGTTATCAAATTTTTGAATAATTATTTAGAATAAAAAAACAGTGATAAATGTAGCCCTGAGATTAAGGAAGCACTAAGATTTATAATTTGTTTGAATTTAATGTGGCATTATCATAACTAAACTCAAGTCGAAATTGTGTTAGGAATATTAAGGGCTATGACTGTTCAATCTTCCACTAGATTTTGTCATTCATTAGCAAGGAGATAACCTCCTTGGTTATTTGATATCTAGTTAACCTATACGGTTAAGTGTAAAAGTGGACCTATTCGTCGTAACTTTCCCTTTGTAAAAAGTCAATAAATTAATAATAAATAACATCATCTTTCGTACTGCATGAAATTTGATCAAAATTCGGAAGAAAAATGAGATAGCTGGCGGCTCGTGCCCATGAAACAAGTGAAGTGCCCGTATCTTTTACTGTACGGTACTTCACCTGTTTCGTGGGCACGAGCTGCCAGTGAAATAGTAAGGACAAACTTGATGTTAATCTCACAAATCATTGAAATCAATTTACTAGACTGAAATCTATCTAATTTGATTAGGCGATTGTATTGTTGAATTTATAAATTGATTAATGAATTTCATGTAAGATATATGACTGTAGAATTCAATAATTAGTTTCACCACTGGCTGTAAGATTTGCCAATGTTTCATTTTGCTCAATAAACTATTAATAATTATTCAAGTATCAAGTATTATACTGTTGTGTCAACTAAATTGGAGATATAACTAAAAGGTCCAAATTTATACCTGAATAATAGGCCTACACCATAATACCTCATAATATATTGAGTTCCAATAATAAACTTATTAATTTCAATTATGTTGATATCACCTGATAAAATTCCACTAAATGTATCTTAAATCACAATTTTCATTCATTTAAAATCAAATTAATAACAATAATCTTCCATATTATGGAGAATATAGGTCTACATGTTTTTACAAAAAGTCGGAAAATAAATCACAAGCAAGTTCAAGATTGCAGGCATTCTTACTTATCTCCCCAACTCTCTTGACAAAAACATTCAGAATAGTTCCAAATTCAGCCAGCAGATGGCAGTAGCGATAGGATGACTTGATTCGACTTCCATTGAACACGCCTCCAAGCTCCGCCTACGTTCTGATTGACTGACGACATCGGTTTGGAAATTTTACAAATTCGACCAGTAGACGGCAGCAGTTGTCGGGTGATGTTTGCCTTGGAAACACCTCCATGCCCCACCAAATCTTTTCTGATTGGTTGACAGTGTTCTGTGAGTTCTGCCTTGGAAAATGGCTGCTGGCAAAGAAATGGTGGATGGTGTATCATTCAAACAACATAACGCTGATTAATTATTCTTACGCTAATATAGTTTATTTACTTATTCAAGTTAATACGATTCCATCAAGATAATACTTGAAGGATTTATTTATTATAGAATTCAGATCCAGTGGTATTTTCATGAAGTGAAAGTGAAAAGTTTTTTTTAATGTGGAAATTGTAATTTAAACTCCCATCATTTTTCATTCACAATGTAAACATTGTCATCACTTTTATCAACAACATCATGATCAATATTATTACCTTTGCTTAAAATACTTGCTGTCAAGTCGCAATTGTAACAATAAATAATGTCACAAAGGCTGGTACTAGACCCTAATAGTTTTATGCTGTATGAAATGAGATGGAAAAAAATTATTTCTTATACCGTACTCATTCATCCACTCTTATTCCTCATGATGAATACAAATACAATGATATAGAACTTGAACTATCCATGATCTTGTCACTTTCTTATGCCGTGAAATTGTTTGAAGAAATACAACAATTTAGTAGAAATATTAAGAAAACTTTCAATTGAATTTCAATAACAATGAAACGGAAATTGATAAAATTTGAAGTATTTATCAGATTGGCTCTCAAATTCGCTATGCTAAAAAAATCATCAACAATAATTCATCATTTTTATTTGAGAGTTATATTCTCCCAACGCCCGTAAATTCGTGAATCCATCTTCTAGCGTTAGCCAAAAATAAAGGTCGTCAACCAGAAATTGATATCAAGAGATAGATCAATTTAGTCTGAATACCTACCTATTTTATTTATTTCGAAACTAATTACAACTTTCCCATTAAACCACAAAATCCATTCAAAGCCCACAGAAGCTTGACAACACTGGCGGCTCGTACCCACGAAACAGGTGAAGTGCCTGTATCTTTTACTGTACAGCACTTCACCTGTTTCGTGAGCACAAGCCGCCAGTGCTTGACAATGGAATTTAATTTACTTCAATTTCACTCTCCTCTCACTAGCACTCCATTTCCGAATCTCGAGCTCGAGATTGCGCTTTGTACAGCTGACGACGAAAATTTAGGCGGTTTCGTCTGCTCCTTTTGCACTCCAACAGCTGATGTTATCAATTAGAATTGTAATTCAGCTATGCCCAGGTAATGTTTTGAAATCAAAAGACACAATAGATGTTGTACTTCAACTGTTAGTAGGTTACACGACGTACAAGAGACAGACGAAACCGCCTAACACTTTGGCGTCAGCTATAGCTTTGTATCATAGGACACGGGTCATCGACATTCCCATTACGGCACTCATGCTGCAACATGACACCACTTATTGGTAACATAATCGCAACATATGTTGTGTCTAATTGCTATTTGATTAATTGGAGTACATTCCTGCTTGTAGGCTACCTACCTAGCCCCCACTTAACCTAATAGCTTCTACAGTCTGTCCAAGCAGAGGAGACATTCTGGCGAGATGGGAAAATGACTCCAGCTCGGTCAGTATTGGTTCAAAAATTATGCATTTAGTCTCAAATTGTAGGTAACATTTTTATCTACAATTTGAGACTGAACGCATAATTTTTGAATCAATATTGATCGAGCAGGAGTCATTTTCCCATCTTGCTAGAATGTCTTCCTTGATTGGACGGACAAGATCGCTTCTGATACAGCCTTGGGTCATTTCGGGTAAGCTATGATGAAGATGATTAACAGTAATACATATATGTGTATTTATATGTTGACAAACTATATATAGGCAACGTGTTTTGATATGTTGACAAAATATATTTACATCTATAGATATGTTAACAAAACATATCCACTCAAGTATCTCATATAGTCTATATGTTAAGCTGTCAAGCCTAGAGTTAAACGCATGAAAATAGTCAAACGGAGTCTGGAACAGAAAAGAGAAGTACCCCCTCATCTCCACTCACCTATAGACGTTGAAGTTTCGTCAGGTGTATCATGAAAACATAAATTAATATCTATTTATAATAAGCACTAGCGGCTCATGCTCAGGAAATAGGTGAAGTGCTGTGCAGTAAAAGCTACGAACACTTCACCTGTTTCGTGTGATAATAACCTGTTTTCCAGTGATAATAAGCTGGATTGGATACGTTGCATTAAGTTCCAATGGACTATATTTTCATGGTTTCAACTCCAGCCTATATCTATGCGAATACCAATTGCATAGATATGTTTATCCAGATCCTGTCAAGCTCAATATATCTATTTGAGTTGCAAACTGGTTACAAATACATGTATTGTATTGATATGCGGTTATATATGTAATGTAAATGTCTAGTGACATATTAGCTATGCACTTACATAGGCCCACTGTATTTCAATCAATATTAATCTTATTGTTGAATATAGCAAGGCTATCAATTTCATGAAAATAAACTCATTAAGTGGCCTAAAAGGTATCTCTTAATATCTTGATATCAAGAAATCACGGGGCCTCTTGATATCATGTTCAGATTCCTCGATAACTTTCAAGATAGAGCGAGATTAGAAAATTGGTCCGGAAATTGTACCATTTTCATTGTTTCTATTGTATTCATGTTTGAATATTTTGTAGATTATAATTCGTATTGCTCAAGACAATCAACTTAAGTGTGTTCTACACGGGGACAGTAGTGTCGGCCAGTTGAATATCTGTAGCCAATCATAGCTGTTGTTGTTTAACTTAATGACAAGACAATCGCTACAGATATTCAAGTGGCCCCATGTACAGCACGCTTAATTGATGGTTGATTGCAGGGATGCCAGGCAAATTTTAACGGGGTGTTAAATCTGGACAGCAACAACTTTCAATAACTACAAACTGAATCCATTTGAAATAGGGAATTGAATAAAATTTCATAGTTTTCAAGTTTCAGAAGACAAAATTTGTATATAATTTAAGTTTCAAGTGTGAATATAACGTTTGCTGCCCTTGAGAAACTATCCCGTAAGTGTTTCTCTCGATGCATCAGTGGTATTGAGCTGACCGGTCACTTCTAGAAGCTCTCCTTTTTTCAGAAAATTAAAAAAAATTTAATTGGGGAATTGAGAATGAATTGAATTATTATCATCTCAAAATAAAGAGGACATAGAAAATTATCAACAATCAATCCTCACCCCTACAGAAACCGCTTCCTTCTCGACATTTTGGGGAAAAATCAATTATTGTGAAATGAACCCTCTTCTTTCTCAGCAAATTCACAAAAACTATTGATTGGAAAAGATGAAAAAATCAAATAATAATGATCTAAAGAAGAAGGGAAGTGAGAATCTATCAACAATCAACCCCCACCCCTCCAGATACCTCTTTTTTCGTCATCAATTTCAGAAAAAAATGTTGATCGAGAACCGTGTCACCCAATATTTCTCAGAAAATTTAAAAAAAAACCGTTGATTAAGAACCTCACCAGCTTGAAGATACTTGAACACAGTTAACTTCCGAATCAGAGTGCATTGTTCTACACATCTTGTGAATGCTTTGGAGAGACGAAAGTTACATCTGTTCCAGGGTAGGTGATAATGTTTTCAGTGGAAGATCAATCATTATCTGGCTGTCGTGTGACAGACATTATTTGTGCTGTTACCAACACCTGCTCATCTTAACTCAACCCTTTGCATTAATTATTCAAGGCTGGAAGAAAAGTTCTCGTTTGGCGAGAAGGGAAATTCCCTGCCGGGAAAGTTCCCGTTTTGTGGAAAGGGAAACTCCCTGCCGGGAAAGTTCCCGATTTGTGAAAAGGGAAATTCCGTGACAGGAAAGTTCATGTTTGGGGGAAAAATGGAATTCCCCGCTAGGAAAGTTTCCCATTCTTTAGCTGGATTGCAGATTGGGAGAAGATGAGGATTTGGATTCGAAAAGAAAGGAGGGAGGAGGGAAGAGGAAAAAAGAAAGAGGGAACGAGAGGATTCATAAATCTGGTATAGCTGACGCAAAAAAGCTATGCGGTTTTGTCTGTCTCTTGTACGGGATGTAACCTACTAACAGCTGATGTGAAGCATCTATTGTATCTTCTTATGCAGAAACAACAACTAGGCAAAGCTAAATGAACAATATCTCCTAATAAAAGCTCCTATTAACAACATCTGCTGTTGGAGCGCACAAGGTGCTGATGAAATCAATTAACTTACAGACGTTAACTATACGTTAGTCATCTATAAAGCTTCGTCAAGGTTTACTATCAATTATTATGGGGGGTGGCGTAGCTGAGTGGGTAGAGCGCTGGCGTTGCAACCCAAAGGTCCCGGGTTCAAACCCAGGTCAGACCAGGAATTTTTCTCAGGCCACTCTCCCGTGTTTCGGATGGACACGTTAAGCCGTCGGTCCCGGCTGCCTAAAAACAGTCGTTAAGTCATGTCAGAGGCCCTGAAATTTATCAGGAGCGACCTGAAAACTCTGACACCAGACCTGAGCCAGCCAGGTCACACGAATATTATTATTATCAATTATTATAGCACAATCAAATAGTACTTCCGACCAAACAAAAATCCTATTAATTGATTCATTTATTTCTTTAATCGGTCCATCTGGGTGTTAGTGAAAGTTAATAAGAGTTAAGTGTTATGCTAATAGATAAAAATTTGTGTGAAAATTTATTTTCTAAATATTCATTTAGAATTTTCAATTCTGATACAACATGTTTCGAACTCAAGTGTGAAATCATCGTGTATCTTATTGAAATTATCTTCTTGAAAGTGCGAATTGATTGGTTTACTCAGTTCACCGTTCAACAGCCTCAGTCACTATATTTGTAAAGGAATCCATCAGTGAGTATGTAACTATCAAGATTTCAGTTGAAAAACGTTCAAGAGTCGGAGAGTGACGTTTCGATAACGAGCACTGGAGTACTGACGAGTGACATCTCAATTGAATTGACACCGATTCACCGGTAAATAGATTTCTTATCACACGTTGTAAGCTACACCTACAAGGACACCTTTCACACGCCTATCTACTTCCATTCATCGTTAAGAAAAATCCTTTTCACTCTCTTTTTCTTCTTCTTCTTCTTTTTCTTCGTTCTTTTCTTAATTTAAACCTCATTACTCTTCCTTATTTTTGTGAAGGGAAAGAGACGATACTTTTACTTCTTTCTGGCCTTTCTTCGCATATCTACCATTTCCTCAGCTCATATGATTTCTAATTTTGGAAAATAATATTATTATTATTATTATTATTATTATTATCAATCATCTTACCCTTTAGTTTGTCATGTTGGACAATAACCTATGACCATAATAAATGAAAATACAAGCTTGAAAATGAAATACTGCTAGAGTATGCAGTTTATCAGATATTGAATAAGGTAATCAAAACATTGATAGAGAAATATCTAGACGTGCTGGATGTTGCAGGCAAATAGAAAAAGAAAAGAATAAAAAATGAACAACGGTCAACAATTCTTTCTTAAATGAAGATAATAGAGGAATGAGAACGAAAACGATAAGGAAAAGGTCAAAAGGATCATTGAGTAGTTTGGAGTTGATATTGTGGTAGTTATGCATAATAAATGGAAAGTCAAGATGTCAAACAACTGATTTATTAGAAAATCGAGATACCGGTTTCAGTTGTTACACCTTTATCAGAGTATGCAGTTTACCTGAGATTGATAATGGTGTAACAACTGAAACCGGTATCTTGATTTTCTAATCAATCAGTGGTTTGACAGCATCTTGTCTTTTCATTTGATATGGATAACTACCACAATATCAACTCCACAACTACTCAAAGATCCTTTTGACCTTTTCCATATCACTTTCGTTCTCATTCTTCTATTATCTTCATTCAAGAAAAAATTGTTGACCGTTTTTCATTGTTTATTCATTTCTCTTTCTACGTGCTTGCAACATCCAGCACGTCTAGATATTTCTCTATCAAGGTTTTAATTACCTTATACCTCTTCCTTGTTAACTTCCAGTTTTTATTTCTCTCAATTCCATCTTCTCCTTCTTATGTCATTTCACCTGATTCTTAATACTTTTTTCCCTTCCAATTTCCCTTTTTCTATTGTAATCTCACACTCCTATCATTCTCTCTTCCTCCTCCGTTTCCTCGATTCCTTCTTCCACCTCTTCTTCCTATATTTCACTTCATTCTCAAACACTTTTTCCCCACGTTATAATCTCTTTCCGTAATCATATTCTACCCCCCTCCGCTACCATTCCTCCCTTTGCTCCCAGCAGCAAAAGATTGACGTCCAGAAAGTACAATCAGATTGCATCAACGTTGTTAGGGTAAGTACTAGAAAAGCGGAAAATTCTCCAACTGGATTTTCCACCGCCGCCAACAATAATGAAAAACCATGCCGTCTATAGTCTCGTTCAGCAAAGAAGATATTCTGGCAAGATGGGAAAATGACTCCAGCTCGATCAATATTGGTTCAAAAATCATGAATTTGGTCTCAAATTGTAGAACACATTCTGTTCTAAAATTCGAGACCAAATTTATAATTTTTGAGTAAACATTGACCGAGCTGTGGTCATTTTCCCATCTTGTCAGAATGTCTTCTCAGCTCTACTTCGCGTAACGGATTTCGCAGCTTTTGGGAAAACGCAGTGGTTTTTACAACGCGGCGAAAAATTGGGACAGACAGCCGGGAAATTCAATCATGGAAATTGTTGGCGATGGTTTTTCACGGACCGTGGAAATTCATTGCGCAGTGAAAATCGGTGAGAAATCAATTATTGTTAGATTACAGGAAAAGTCTATTGAATAATAATATGGCGAGCGCGGTCTACAGATTGAAGATTGGATTCTGTGAATTGGGTTTCCGATTTTTCCACGAATTAAAAAATGATTTTCGTTGCAATATTGTGAATTTTAAACCGCTTAGGCTGGGAATCAAGGAAAAGTCATTCGAATACGAAGTTCTACTTTGTACTCTCATTGGTTAACATTTCTGAAATGAAATTCAAGAAATGAAAATTCCATTTCTCATAAGTATAGTAGGCTATTATCGAGAATTAAAGCTTGCTGCCTATAACCAATCATGTAAAACATGTTTGGATCCTTTTTACATTGTTACCCTTCCTAGTATTGACGGCTCGTGCCCACGAAACAGTAGAAGATACGGGCACTTCACTTGTTTCGTGGGCACGAGCCGCCAGTGGTTCAATACTGTTTAAGGCTGCTAATGATTGTGAATGAATAGCACTGGCTTCCTACATTTTTTCTGATGCTGATCTCCAATGTGGTTCAAGTATCTGTGTGAGTAATGATTGGGTTGATGATGAGAGATGACGACTGTTTTATCAGGACCAACGGCTTTTATTTTCCTACGAAAGATGGAAGCTTTGTCTTTATTTTATCCCCTCTACAATAAACTTATCAAATTGCTCAATCATATTCGTTTCCATGTCTCCAAAAAACTAAGTTATTGATAGAGAAACTTAGTTACTACAACATCTCAGGTCGGTATTACACGATAATAGTTCTATGATCATAGTTGATCATATGGAAAGAAATGTAAATGTGATTTCGTATTTCCATCTTTTTCCATATGATAATAGAACTATTACCGTGGAAGATATTTAATTGTAGTGAAGAAGTTTCTCAAAAACTGAGTAAATCCAATATTTTTAACCCTGTATTCTTCTACATCTTGTTCTACTCCCAAAGTTTTCTTTCATCTTTGTTCCTTCTCCATCAACTATAAATATTTCTTTCTATCCCCATGTTTCCTTTTTTCTTCAATTTTTCTCTTTTCGTCTCCACTATTCCCTAGATCCCTTCTTCTTATTCCCATTTCTCATTCATTCCACCTTGATTTCCCATCCTCTATCTTCTCCTCGCTTTATCATCAATTCCTTTTCTCCCCATACTCCTCTCATTTCTCTTCCACTCTTTCTCGCTCTCCAAGATTGGACATTCACATGTCCAAACTTCGCCATTACATTTAGATACAGCACAAATCCATATTACCCATATCTTATCAAATCCCATACCTAAGTATTTTACAAGTTATCATTGTCCATATCATAAAGACTGTATAATCAGTCACTGATTATCATTTATCATCATTTATTCAATTATTCATTCATTTATTGTCATTCATTACAGTAAGGCGAAGTAAGGACTCGCAGGTCCTCTCTTACACTTAACCCTAACATTCTTTCAACCAGCAGACTCTATTATACAGCCTCTATGGTCCATACTTATTCCAGCGAACGATCTAATGTAATAGTTAGTATCATTTATAATATGCTTCATTAAGGTTTCAAGCTGATAATACTGTATCAAGTGATCTACATAGATAATCTGAATCTGAATCTCTCTCCCTCTTTCTTTCTGTCTCTCCCTTCCTCTCTGTTTCATTCTTCCTCTTTCTTTCTCACTCTTTCTTTCTCTCTCTTCATCATCTCCATCTCCATTCCGCTCATTTTCTCATCTCCTTTGTACGCCCTGGGAAATCTTCTTCGCTCACATATTGAACCGTCGTGGGAAATGGATGGAGATAATTTTTCTCACTTGCCTCTTACATAGTCTGTCCAAGCAGAGAAGACATTCTGGCAAGATGGGAGAATTGCTCCAGCTCAATCAAAACTGCTTCAAAAATCTTTAATTCGATCTCAAATAGTGGATCAGAATGTTTTCTACAATTTGGTATCAAATTTATAAATTTTGAATCGATATCGGTTGAGCTGGAGTCTCTTTGCAATCTTGCCTGAATGTCTTCTTTGCTTGGACAGATTGGAGTGTCGGCCGTTTGCCACTCGCGGGAAGAAAATTTGGAAAAATGATTTTCACGAGTGTGGTCTCCACAGCACAAGAGGAAAACAGTTGGAAGAGATGGAAAGAAGAAGAAGAAAAAGTAGAAGAAGAAGAAGAAGAAAGAAGAAAAGAAGAAGATGGAATAGAAGGGATGTGAGAACAAGAAGATTTAATACAGTACTTAATCTATTAGAATCAACAAACTCTAGCTAGGCTTGCAGATACGCTTCAAGAACAAGACACTTTGTGGGCTTCAAGAACAAGATAAGATTCAATTCAGTACTTAATCTATAAAAAGTATCAAACTTAAGCACTTTCATTCTCACATATGAATAAGTATTATCTTGGTTTAGAAATAGGGTGAAGAAACTGGAAAAGATGAGGAAAATGTAAAATAGAGAGGAAATTATGAGCAGAGAGGATTATTATGATTAAAAGAAATGTTCGGAAATCGCTGCCATATTGGGAATAAGCCGTACCCACTAATTAGGTGAAGTGCTGTACAGTGAAAGATACGGGCACTTCACCTGTTTCGTGGGTACGAGCCGCCAGTGGAATAAGCTGGTTCAATTTCTCAATGACTGAACAGTTGTAGTGCATTAGAACATGAATTGAAGTTGAATTAATTAGAAAAAAAACATTTAGTATAGAACCAGAATAAGCTGGTTCAATTTCTCAATGACTAGACAGTTGTAGAGCATTAGAACATGAATTGAAGTTGAATTAATTAGAAAAAAAACAATTAGTGTCAGAGAGC
Source organism: Sogatella furcifera (assembly GCA_017141385.1). Lineage (NCBI taxonomy): Eukaryota > Metazoa > Arthropoda > Insecta > Hemiptera > Delphacidae > Sogatella > Sogatella furcifera. The sequence goes on along the minus strand of CM029558.1, from coordinate 16,617,702 downwards.
CATGGTCAGTTATTTCTCACCGATTTTCGGCATTGTAAATGATCTAACCTCATGATGTGAATATTTTTTGTCAATGAACTTCAAATATATTGAATTTGAATGCTTAAAAATATGCCTGAATATATGCCAATAGATTTTGGACGTGGGACTACCACTATTGCGTAGGCATATCAGAAATCCGCCGTGTCATGAGGCCTTCATACAGTAGCACTAGCGGCTCGTGCCCACGAAACAGGTGAAGTGCTGTACTGTAAATACACGAGCACTTTATCTGGTTCATGGGCACGAGCCGCCAGTGTTTAGTCAATCGCCAACCAACAGATACTTTGACAACTGCTATAGCATTCTACTGTACCCTAAAATACACTATTTGACATTAGAATAGAATAGAATCGCTGCCTTTATTTAACATCCTGGGAGGGCGAAGTTAGGGCGCAGCCGGTCCTCTCTTACACTTAACCCTGACATTCTGACAGGGAAAACATTCCTAACACAGTGATTCCACAAGTTGGAACGGCTGATGAGTTCATTCTATAGTTTCCTGTTGAAGACAACATGAGGATACGGTTCAAACCCCTGTATAGGAGGGTATATACATATAGTCTGTACAAGCAAAGAAGATCCTCTGGCAAGATGGGAAAATGACTCCAGCTCGATCAATATCGGTTCAAAAATAATGAATTTCGTCTCAAATTGTAGAACAGAATGTTGTCTACAGCTTGAGACCAAATTTGTGAATTTTGAACCAATATTGATCGAGCTGGAGATATTTACCCATCTTGCCAGAGAGTCTTTTTTGCTTGGACAGATTATAGGCATAGTCTGGTCGAGCAAACAAGACATTCTGGCAAGATGGGGAAATGACTCCAGCTCGATTAATATTGATTCAAAATTCATGAATTTGGTCTCAAATTGTAGATAACATTCTTCTCTACAAATTGAGACCAAATTTATTATTTTTGAATCAATATTGATCGAGCTGGTGTCATTTCCCCATCTTGCCAGAATGTCTTCTTTGCTTTAACACACTATATTAACTCCTGTAGTGGGGCGGGGTTCCATCCTTACTCTGAGCGGGTTCAGGGGGTTCGAACTCCCCCTCTGACGTCACATCACGTACTCGAGCTCCCATTTCCTCTCATCTAGTCTGACATGACTTCTCAGAAAAGGATGGATTCCAAAGGGGGAGGGGAAGGTTGATTTGAACTCTGTTTCTGACATATGAATGGGCTACTATTCGCTGCTTTTTAGGGGTAGTGGTATGGGTGGGGGTGAGGGTTGACTAGAACTCAAGGTCCTCATCTTTCTGTTGAAAAAATATGATGTATGGCCATCAAAGTAGGTTCAAGGGGGTAGTTGGTAGGGGGGTAAAAGGGGGCAGTTGGTAGGGGGGTGGGTCTAGACAGACATGCAATTGACGTGGACTGGCTCGATCATGTCATACGTTGAAAAGATATAGCTGGTCTTCATTTCCTTTTTTATTATCTTTTTTCTCCTTCATCCTCTTTTCTTCCTTTCTCCCTTTCTTTTCTTCTTTTTTCTTATTCTTTTCTCCTTCTTCTACTCACACTCCTTTACCTTCTAGCTCTTATACTTTCTTTTCTCTGTCTCCATTATTTCTTACATGTCTTCTTCTTCCTTTCTTTTCCATTTATTTGTTCTTTCACTTTTTTACTTGTTTTCTCGTTTATAAGTTCTTTTGCATGCTCATTAATTGATTCAAAAAATTTTACGGTACTTTATCAGCCAATTGACTGTTCAATCACATCCTTTTTTTTCTTCTTTTTCCTCACATGTATATCACTTCTTCTTTCTCTTCTCCTTCTTCTTCTTCTTCTTCTTCTTCTTCTTCTTCTTCTTTTTTATTGACCCCCTTCAGCCTTTACAGCGTAGGGGTTCGTATATCACTTATCCCCTCGTAAATCAAATTTTATAATATTCCTTTGAATGAATGTCCGCGTTCCAGTTCCCTGCAAAGGGAAAACAGAAATTGATGGAAAACTCTAATATTGTGAGCTCTGATAATGTCATCATTGTAACAGATGTTTGTTCTCGATTGGTTCATTTTTTACATTGTAATCCTTCCCGGATGAAAAGTGGACTGTTAATACAAAGGCTCAGAAACGGATTCAAATCCATTGGAACCCTTATTTGCTATCAAATTCCCTTCAACGCTCCTATAAGATTATCAGTGTAAAAACACATTTTATCACTTCAGAAAACATATTTTTCACTATCCATATCTTTCATTATCTTTCACTCTCATATATTTTTCATTATCTTGTGCATTCAATAATCTACATGTAACACACTAATTAATAATAATAATAATAATAATAATAATAATTTTATTTCTCGTAGAAAAGAAAAATTACAATTGAGCTACCAATTGTATTGATAATTTCAAAATTTTTATCTTCCAAGGCTATTATATATTCTTTCAATTTCTGAAATTTTTGCTGTCTGACGTTCAGCTGTTGTCGCCAAATAGATGCTTTACATCAGGTGTTAGCCAAGAAAATCATGCTGACAACAACAGTAGTACACAGTAGTACAATCAGCTGACAACACGTGAAAACATTATTTTCATGCATGCGCAACATAGCATAGCTGGATGACAACTCTAATTAACAACATCAGCTGTTGAAGCGCAAAAGGAGCAGATGAGACCGACCAAATTTTCGACTATATTTGACCGAACGTAGGTGAGGTCTAGATTCAAGACGACAGTTTTGCATTTCTCTTCATGTTTGTTTGTTTCGCATTCACGATAAAACGCGACAATAGATTCTGATTTAATTTGACAGGAATGTTCCTCTTGAAATTGCGCGTCGATGTATATGCAAGGTTTCTTGAAATATTGCATTTTAAAGATAATATGAAAGGAAAAGGAATTACCACCATGCTGAACTAAAATATTACTATATACATTTATACTTATGAACATAGAAAATTCATATTATAGAATTATTCATGCTGAACCAGCTGTGGAGTTTACTATTAATTGCATTCAATGACGCATGCAATTGATGAAACTTGAAACTCAACATAACTAAGTATTCCCTTCATGAGTAATGCCCCATCCATGGGTGACTTCGTGAGGTCTACTGTTCACAGAACTACAAGTATTACTATTCTTATTCTATTCTCACTCTCCGCCTCCTCTTACAATATTCCTCAGCAATTCTCCAGCCTTAGCCCGCCCTGAAATACTCCTCAGCAATTCTCAAACCTTGGTCTAACCTTAAATATTCCTCACCAATCCTGCAACTAAACCCATTCCTTCACTTGTGTATTCATTACTGCTCTCCAGAACCCATTGATCAACTCCAGAGAGTCCAGTGGATTGCACTAAAATTCATCCCACTATTCCCTTTGTCATCATTATAAATCCCCCAATGTGACCTCCGACCCCCTCTCCAACCCCATGGTAGACCTGTGACCTCTACGGCATGTCCTAACTTCATTAAACAGGTGCTTTGTTTCTCTCTCTCTCTCACTCTCTCTCTCTCTCTCTCTCTCTCTCACACACACTATCTCTCTCTCACTCACCTACTCCTGGTTCTCTGTCTTGCTCCTCTTCCTATTACTTCCTTATTTCTATATTTACCGGGTTTGAAACTTCAAATAATTAAAATCAAAGTACCCTTTTTTTAAATATTTTCATTTTACACCACATGTTTCGGCGATATATCCATTTCAAGTGTAAATTCTTGGTTTTATTTTGCTCTAAGTTTAGTCGAAGTACTCAAAATTATTGAACTTTTATTTGATGATTTTCCATGGAGCTATGATGTGTACCGGTACGCTACTTAACTCTTAACTCAAAATTGACTTGGGCCTACAACTTTCACGATTTATGACTCTTGTTTTGTTAGTGAAGATCTAACGTTAGTAAAGAGAACCTTAGTAACCTTAGTTAGTAAAGATGTAGAGTGGAATAATTGTGTTATAGTCTACCCAAGCAAAGAAGACCCTCTGGCAAGATGAAAGAATGACTCAAGCTCGGTCAATATTGGTTCAAAAACTATCAATTCGATCTCAAATTGTAGGAAACAATTCGATCTACTATCAAGACCACATTTATAATTCTTGAACAAATATTGACTGAGCTGGAGTCATTTTCCCATCTTGCCAGAGGGTCTTCTTCGCTTGGACAGACTATACGCGCGCGTAACCTAAAAACTTTTCAATGATGAAGAAAGACAGAATGACAGAGAAAGAGTGTAAATGGTGAGATAGGGGTGGAGAAAAGGTGTGATGAAGATGAAAAAGTGAAGAAAATGAATAAAGAAAAGAAAAATGAGGAGAAGGAGTAGGTAGTGGAGAAGGAAGACTAATAGAAAAGTAGTTGAAAAGAAAAAGGAGAAAAATACCGAGGAGATAGTGGAGGATAAGGGAGAGCTAGTCAAGGAAGAGGTGAAAAAGGAAAGAGATGAATGTCAAGGGGAGGGAGGAGGTACTGGAGGTGGAAGTGTAATTTCACGAGGAGAAAATGAAGGAAAATAAGATAAATGACAAGGATAAAGAGGGAGAGAAGGAGGAACTTGAACAAGAGATGGGGGAAAACAGAATAGGATTATGACTGTTATGATGATTTAGTAGCTGGGATTTCGAACAAGTCCACTAAAGGTCCCCGGGTCCCAAATTAATAGGGCAAAAACTTTGATTATTCACATCGTTAGAGTGATGTTTTTTGACAAACGAGCCGAGTGTGTGACGTAGGTAGTTAGTGACTCTATTAATCTGGGTGGGATGGAATTTTTCGAACAGGAAAAATCATTGTTGAATATAGTATTACTATACGTCAGAGAAGGTGTTTGTAACCCCTGTAACTCTCAGAATAAGGGTACTGAACCCCCTCAGTACATGCTTTTGTATACTGTATAGTCTTGTCGAGCAAAGAAGACTCCAGCTCGGTCAATATTGGTTGAACAATTATAAACTTAGTCTCACATTGTAGGAAACATTCTGTTCTACAATTTGAGACCAAATTTAACATTTTAACCCATTTTTGATAGTTTGAGAGACAATCTTGCCAGAATGTCTTGTTAGTGTTGAGTGTCTTGAATGTGCTATAGTGCTCGTCTAAACAAGGTCCAACTGAAAATGCCTTCCAGATTTTAACGCACTCGATACAGTGGATTTTTAGTTATGCTAATGAATCAGTCAGTCAGTGCCATTTTGCTTTTATGTTTTTAGATGGATCATACGTTCTCGGTAGCTTTTGACAGATCATAGAATATTACACTACAGCATAATTTGATCAGGATAAAAATATAAATACCTCTATATGATAAAATATAAATTCATTCTATATGTAATGTCTCTATCTACAAAGTCCTCTCTCTCCCCTACAATTATCAACTGCAAACATTCACTAATATGACCTCCCTTATTACAATACCATATATTACAATAGTACCATACATAATAAAGTATTCACTAGTACCATTAGTTCACCTATATAATCCACAAAAAGAACATAACATACCCACAATCGTATTACTATAGATTCCACAAAATGAACACTGCTCACGTTCAATCTCCGACCGCATCGACTCTCATTACATTCATAACGTTTCACACTTAAAAAAGAACACAACATACTCACAATACTATTACTACAGTCTGTCCAAGCAGAGAAGACAATCTTGCACTACGGGAAAATGACTCCAGCTCAGTCAATATTGGTTCAAAATTCATAAATTTGATTTCAAACTGTAAGAAACATTCTGATCTACAATTTGGGACCAAATCTATAATTTTTAAATCAATATTCACCAAGCTCAAGTCGTTTTCCCATCTTACCAGAACGTCTTCTTTGCTTGGACAGACTATATTCAAATCACAAAAAGCATCGTACACACGTTCAGTGTGCGACCGCAGACCGCCGCGCGTTGAAAACTAATCAGACAACTATTGATTGCCGGTGTGAACGGCTGCATTTGCCGCCGTGTTACTGATAATTTCCAGTTTTGCGGAAGCGGATGATATTCCCCAACGCTACGTCAGCGATTTATGAATGCTTGAGGCGATATTGAAGTGAGATAGATGATCACGATTTCCTATTGTATAGTATGGGGTATAGAGAGATGTTGAAGTGAGATAGAAAATCCCGATTTTCTATTGTGAAGTATGGGATATGGTGTGATATTGAATTGAGAAAGAGAATCATGATTTTATATTGTACAGTATGGGATATGAGAGATATTAAAGTGAGATAGACGATTGTCCCAGTTATAGACTGTATAATAGACCTAGAGACTGATTATGCAGTCTATATAGCATTGGCGGCTTGTGCCCACGAAACAGGTGAAGTGTTGTACAGTAAAAGATACGAGCACTTCACCTGTTAAGAGGGCACGAGCCGCCAGTGCTATATAGTTTTGTAAAGTATATGATATGGGAATATTAAAGTGAGATAGAGGATTATTCTTGTCTATTGTGTAGTATGAGGAGATATAATTTTCAGTGAGATGAGATAGATTTTGTATATTGGATAGTGTTTGATGAAAGTACAGTATCGGATTTAACGCCTTGTATTGAACTGTATTATTGCATGATACATGATTACAGTATATTGTTTGATAGAAGACTAGATATTGTTAAACCACACATTTATTGAAAATTGAGATTCTGGTTAAGGTTCCTACATAATCATCAATTTCTGTTTTTTTCTCTCCATTTATTGTATTTTTTCAATGAAATAAATAAATATAAAAAATAATTATTATTAACAACAACCTTATAGCGTTGATACATCGATGATTGAGCCATGCTATGCAAGGAAAAAACTATCCAACCAATTTGGCTAGTTGATTTGTCAATTTTTGTCTTGAAATTTAGTCATCTGTCAGTTGAAAGTGACTTTAAAGTATGAATTGTGACCTAGTAAATATTGTATCCATGAATGTCAATAATTATAGCTATTGTTGATTTGGTCTTTTCAGCTACGTTACTCTTGAGCCATTATAATATTAAGTTCGTAATAGAAATGGTAAAATAGTCGAATAGTACCCTACTAGTAGAATATTGTTGGATGACTTGGTCAAATGAATTCTTTTTAGAAGCTAAATTGGTTGGATGGTTTGGTCCGGCTTGACATGGTATGGCTCGTAGAATGGGCACTTTAATAAGCTGTACATTAAAATTTGAATCCGTGCTTTCTCATAATTATCTTTGTTGTATAAAACACAACACAACCTTAATCCACCTTTCAAATTACATATTCACAGAAAAATTAGAAAGTTCAGAGTCTGTTCCAAATAATTCGCCTACTGTACTGACAAGACGAGTAAATCTCTACAAAACTTGAAAACAATGGAAGTTGAAACTTACAAACTTTTTCAAACATTATTCACATCTTTTTTCTGTACTCCTCCTCCTCCTCTTCCTCCTCCTCCTCCTCCTCCTCCTCCTCCTTTCTCGTCCTCTTTCTCATCAACTTCCTTTCTCTCTCCTTCTTCCCCTTCTTTCATTACACAATAAATCCTCGAAAAACACCACGTTACTTATCAACTTGAAAATTGAATTTTTTCAAAGATTATTCACATCTTTCTCTTTTTCTCCTCTTTCTCCTCTTTCTTCTCTCTTATCCTCTTTCTTCTCTCTTCTTTTCCTCTCCATCTTTCCACCCTTTTCCCTCTTGTTCTCTTACAACCATCATTCACTCCTCAAAAAAATCCCACGTAACTTACCAACTAGAAAATGAACTTTTTCAAATATTATTCACATCTTTCTCCTTTCCACCTCCCTCCTCTGTACTCCTCTCTTCTTTCATCCACTCCCTTCTTTCTTTCTCTTCCTTTCTTACCTCCATCATTCACAATCACTCCTCAAAAAAATCCCACCTAACTCACCAACTTTAAAATAAACTTTCGCAGTGAAGATAATAATCTTTGGCGGAACAATGTTTCATCATTTTTTCTAACGAGATTACTCACTTTCAGTAAAAATAAACTCTCAAAAATCTTCCTACTACTTTCGGCAGTTATCAATCTTGGAAATCTTGTTATGGAGTTTGTAACATACAGCTGAAACTTGTTTATAGCTTTTTCCATTCTTTTTCAACTTGTTGGAAGCTTTTCTTCTCATTCACTTCAACGTTGATAATGACAAGTCTTGTTAAAAGTTCCTTCAACTATTTTTGACTCGCAATGTTGTGATACTGTATTAATACTGTGAGACAGTATTGTCTTATCTTGTAGAAGTTTTGCTAAAAACAGCACAATATTGAGATACTGATGAGGTGGTTAAAGTTGAAGTTTTGTGAAGTTTTGCTTAGAAACAGTACAATAATGAGACACTGATAAGTTAATGTTGCCTATTATGTGTTATGTGGGAATCAGATTAGGATCAACACAACATTAAAACACTGATAAGGTAGTTGAAGTTGAACATTTGTATCTATCTCATGATAATTTCTCGCATGAACTACACCATAAGCGTTAAATAGAGTAGTACCGTATTGAAAAGTTGAATGTTCCTCTTGCTAAGCTGAGAAAATCAATCTCTTCCATTCAGAACAAAATGGCAGAGCCAACTACTGAAAGCAGCCATTTTATACGAGCGTCGTTTAACAAGACTACAATGACGCTCTGTGATTGGTCGAGACCTGTCACTCCCACTTTCAACACCTGGAGGAACTGGCCAATGGGAAACGAGCACTAAGGACAGTACCAGCTTACCTCGTCCTCTTGAATACTGTACAATTGATTATTCATGATGAGAATGTTTCAAGATTGTGGATGTTTCAAGTAGATAACTATACCAAAAAATTCAACAGGAGAGTCTTCTATCAAATACATTGATATGCATTACATTACATACTTTAATTTGCAATAAAATGATTATATCAAACGCATGTTTCAAATTAATACCTAAACAACTGAACTATCAATAATAATTATACATTGAAGTTCACTGTTCACGATAATGATTACCGTGTTATACCAGGCTGAGGTATTTCACGAGTTCTCAGATATTAAATAATATAAAGACAATCTTCATGGTCAACAGATAATGGTGTAACAACCGAAACCGTTATCTCGATTCTCTAATAAATCAGTGGTTTGACAACATTTTGTCTTTTCATTTTTTATGGATAACTACCACAATATCAACAACACAACTACTCAAAGAGTTGTCAGATATGTAGCTGTCAATATTGCTGAAAATTAGTCTCAATTATTGAATCTACAAGTAAATTTTACTGAGAACAGAATGGAACTTGAAGCCCCTCGAAACCCTGACCCGATCTTACAAGGTGGTATGTGGTTTTGGGGTCAAGTCCAGGTTGAGGTTCAGATACTTTGTGGTTATTTGATTGAGTGTGTGGTTCACTCGAGGCTCATGGACGAAGACGTCTCACCCTAGATCCCTGGACCCCTAGAAACCCCCTTCTAGAAGAATAAATAACACTGGCGGCTCGTGCCCACGAAACAGGTGAAGTGCCCGTATCTTTTACTGTACAGTACTTCACCTGTTTCGTGGGCACGAGCCGCCAGTGTAACTAACCTTTTGAGTTGTGAATTTAGATTGAATGTTTTCACACCAAATGGAACGAATCAAACCGTTTGTTTTGAACAAGTGGGACAGGTTTAGCATTAAAGTTGATGAGAACAATGTACAACGGATGAATAAGTCAAATAACATTGTACAATTTTTAACATTGTTTTCAACAGTTTGTATTCAAAGTGGGCGTTATGCATGACTTTCAAACTACATTAAAAACATACGTTTTGTTTTATTTTGTTTCATCTGCGAAAAAATATTCTCAAAGGGTTTGTTCGAGCAGGAAGACTGAGACACAGTCTCATTATTTAAGAATTCATAAAACTTGTTCTCATATGATACTTACAGTAGTTCGTAAGTAAAAAAATTCTCATTAGTGTACCAGTACTGTATTATTGAAATTCAGGCTTATATAGAAAAGTAGCACTATTTAAATATTAGACTGTTGAACAAACTCATCTAATAAATTTTCATCATTTCCGTCGATGTACTTTACTCCTATAATACAACCCTCCTTGGAAAATAAATAAAAATCAAACACCCTTTTTTTGAAAACTTTAAATATTATAAGACACACATACATGTTTCGGGATCTAAGCCTATTTTCAATGTCTTCTAAGACATTGTAATGTCTTCTAAGACATTGAAAATGGGCTTAGCCTAAGACATTGTAATGTCTTCTAAGACATTGAAAATGGGCTTAGATCCCGAAACATGTATGTGTGTTTTATAATTTTTAAAGTTTTCAAAAAAAAAAGGGTGTTTGATTTTTATTTATTTTTCAATTATTTTAAACAGCCCTGTTTTAAAGTTCTTTATTCATACAACCCTCCTACTCTTTTTTATTTCATCATCTAATTCCCTTTCCTTCATCTTCTTAATATTCCTCTTATGAACACTAGTTATAGTCTGTCCAAGCAAAGAAGACCCTCTGGCAGGATGGGAGAATGACTCATGCTCGATCAATATTGGTTCAAAAATTATCAATTTCATCCGATATTGTATGAAACAATGTGTTCTACTATCAAGACCACATTTATAATTCTTGAACGAATATTGATCAAGCTGGAGACATTTTCCCAACTGTCCAGAGTGTCTTTTCTGCTTGAAAAGACTATATTTTCAGTCTTCCAATCTCCTTCTGATCTCTTTTCTTCATAACACTTTCTCTCCTCTTCTTCCATCAAGTTACTTCTCCCACTCTTCCGCCTATCATTCTTTTCTAAAATATTCTCTCTACCTTTCTCTCTCTCTCTCTCTCTTTCTCCATCACCCTCTATTTTTTCTCTCTCTCCCTCTCACCCACTTATTTTCTACTGAATCATCAGAACGAGTTGTAAGGTTGAAATTAGTGTTTTCCGTTCTATATTATTACCCAACACTATTACTGTCGCCTCCTATCTTGTTTGAGACGACAGTCTGTCAAGAGTAGAAATACGTAAGTAGAACTAGCGCGTTTTTAATTTTGTACGTTTCAAACTTGAAAGTGACACTTTGCAGAAGTATGCAGAAGAAGAAGAAGTAGGAGAGAGAAGGAGGAAGATAGAAGAAGGAAGAAGAAGAGGAAGAAGAAGTATGAGGAAGGAAAAAATGAGTAGGAGTTGAGGCAGAAAGAAAAGTGATCTTTGCTCCAGAAAAGTAATTTTATTCTTTCTATTTCTGTAATTACGTTCTCTTATTCAGCAATAATACTTTTGAATTTTCTGTACGATACGTAATTTTCGAAATTGTCTTCAATCTTATTTTAGAGATATTTTTGTATTTTCCTATGAGTCAATCTACGAGATTTTCAATTCTATATCAACTGCGATTAGTAGCCAGCTAACTTCAAAGGACTTGAGCATTGCACACAGGCTCCCAAACAATAATAAAGCTAAAAACAATATTAAACCAATAGTAGTGAAATTCGTCCGTAGACAGGACAAGGAGTCTTGGCTAGCGGATTTCAAAAAATGACTTACAAGGACAAATCAAATTGTGGTCTTCCGACAAAATCTGTAAATAAATCGCTTCCTGATGGCAAGGTATTTGCTTATCAACACTTGCCACCGCTACCACCGCCCCTCCTACAACTACTCCATCAGGTACGAGGTGTCGCCTTACAAAAGGGCTACAAATACGTGTGGTCGAAAAAGGGCAAGGTTTTTGTTCGCAAAGACTCCAACCAGCCGGCAATAATGATTGGTTGTAATGAGGATTTGAATTTTCTTTGAATCCAGTGTCAATGACTCCTATTGTTTTCTACCTTATTTGATTTCCTATGCAGTTTGAGGACTTAAATGAAAATCGATTTATTTGTGACAATTATGAAACAGTATTAATAGAAGATTTTTTAAGCTATAGAATTGCCAACTCTTATGATGTGAATATTATTCATATGAATATTAGGTCTATCAAGAAAAATTTTGATGAATTCATATATTACTTAAATAATTGTAAAACTAAATTTGAAATTATAATATTATCCGAAACATGGATTAGTGAAGACTCTGAATTTGTTTTCAATATAGAGGGTTACTCTGTTGTAAATAGAAATAATAGATTCACAAGAAGTGATGGATTATGTGTATTTGTGAGGAAAGATATTGATTTTCAGAATATTGATGTAAAACTAGACAACGTAAACTCAATTATAATCAAATTTAATTTCAATAATTCATTTTATCAGTTGATGGCACTCTATAGATCTCCTTCTTTAGAAATAAATGCCTTCTTGCTAAGTTTAGATTCGTATTTGCAGAATATTAGTAAGGATTTATCTGTCATTGTAATGGGAGATATAAATATTAATATAATGGATGAAAACCATCTTAATTATCTGACTAATGAGTACCTCAGTGTATTGCAATTGAATGGTTTCAAATCATACGTAAATAAATATACGAGATCTGTCAATAATGTCAATGGGCAAGTTAACAGCTGCATAGATCACATATTTTTTAAAAGTGGATCAAAAAGGAAGAGGATGTGCTAGGTGCGATTTTGCAATCAAATATCACTGATCATTACAGTATTGTTTTCCATATCAGACAAAAAGACCGTGATTCCAATTCTAAAACTATTCCAAGTAAAACAGTAACTAGAATTAATTTTGATAAACTGAAACTAGAGCTTGAAACTCAGGGTTGGGATGACGTTTGTGACAATTTTACTGATGATATTGACACCTTAGTAGATAAATTTACCTTTAAGATAAATGAAAACATTAATAAATTCACAGAAACTATTAATTATTCACATAAAAACAGACCCTTGAAAAAATGGATTACTCCTAGTTTGATTTCAGCTATTCGGAAAGGGATACAATGCATATCAAATTAAAAAAGCAACCTTTCAATATTAAACTTAAACAGGACTATTTAAATTATAGGAATATTTTGAACTCATTAATAAGGAAAGCAAAGAATGATTATTACAACAACAAATTTACGGAGTATAAAAACAATTCCAAGAAAAGATGGGAGTGTATTTCTGAATTGATGGGAAAAGAGAGAGTATATCAAGAACCTAAAATTGATCCAAAAATTTTAAATAGTTATTTTGTAAATGTAGGAGCTGAGCATGCAAAAAAATTATTGGACTCTGTAAATTATATTGAAATACCGGTACCACAATCATTAAATGCACCTCCAGTAGATAGCATGTTCCTGAATCCAACTTGTGTAAATGAAATCTTAGAAGTTATTGGTGAACTAAAAAATAGTGCTTCTCCAGGGGTAGATGGTATCAGTACTCATTGTGTCAAATTAATAAGTGAACATATTGTTCTGCCATTAGAACATATCATAAATAGATGTTTTTCAGAGGGTTATTTTCCGAGGGTGTTCAAGTCTGCAAAAATTATTGCATTGCACAAGAGTGGTGACAAGGCAAATCCAGAAAATTATCGACCCATTAGTATTTTGAATAGTTTTTCTAAAATCATGGAAAAGATTATGAAAAAGAAGAATTTTAAATTACCTAGACACCAATAATTTCCTAGAGAAAAACCAGTTTGGTTTCCAGCACGGAAAGTCTACAACTGAAGCAATTATCCTCCTGACTAGATTGATAGATGAAAACTTCAACTCCAAACAAAAACATTGGCTGTATTCTTAGATCTTGCAAAAGCGTTCGATACAGTCCCTCATAGTATTTTATTGAAGAAATTAGATGAATGTGGGATAAGAGGCTTATGTAATGATCTTCTAAAAAGCTATCTTCAGGACAGAAAACAAACATTAAACTTGAATGGTACATCAGTTACAGATCATTCATCTAGTTTCGGCCTACCTACAGGGTACAGTACTGTCCCCGGTATTATTTTTGATCTACTTAAACGATGCTCTAAAATTAACAATACCACATTGCACCCAAATTTCATTTGCTGATGATACAGCACTAGTTTTTTCAGGTGAATCTTGGCGCCAAGTCTACCAATTTGCTAATGAGGGTTTAAAAATTATGAAGAATTGGATGGATAATCATATTCTAACTGTTAACTTGAAAAAAACAAAGTATATCACCTTTTCTCCGACACTAGCGGGTCAACCAGATGATTCATTGCAATTGAAAATGCACACTGATTCTCACTGCTTGAATACTGGGTTGGACTGTTTGTGCCAACAAATTGAAAAAGTTAATTCTATAAAATATTTGGGAGTGGTGGTGGATAGATATTTGAAATGGGATTTGCATATGAATTTCCTATCTTCTAAACTTAAATTTCTCGTTTATAGCTTCTACAAAATAAATCAACTGAAAGACCTTGATGTGAAAAGATCAATTTATTTTGCGTATGCCCACTCGCTGTTTCAATATGCGATTGAAGCTTGGGGTGGTGCATATGATTGTCACTTTAATAAAATCTTCACATTACAAAAGCATCTTATAAGGGCAGCACTGGGTAAACCAAGACGATACCCAAGCAAGAAACTTTTTGAAGAATTAAATGTACCAACACTTAGACAGATGTATGTAACGAGGGTTGTTTTGCACTTAAATAAGGATAGAAATAATCTAGAAATTAGGAATATACCTTATCAGACTCGATCATTAGCATTAAATAATTTCAATATCAACCTAATAAAACTAGTAGTTTGTCGACACCAGTTCACCTATCTTTGCAATATATATTCAAACAAAATTCCGATAAAATTCATTAATTCAAAAATTACTAAAGCACTAATCAGGGAAATAAATTTATGGGTTGGACAAAATATATATTCTACAATACCTAAATGTTAATAAGTCTGTTCATGATTTATTTGAGTTTTGAATGTCTTTCTATCTTCTATATTTACTTTTGAAAATTGATTAAGCACTGGGATGTGCCCATAACTGAAAATTTATTATTTTTGTATTTTTATTCATTAATTTTCATTTGGGAGAATAAACATGATTTGTTTTTGGTTATCACCGGTATATTGATCTCAACACGAAATTATTCAAATTTTATCATTGTATTAATTATAATAAGCATTATTATTGCAATTATCTTCATTTATTTTAAGTCTTGTTTTTTCATTTTTGGGTATTGCTTTACTTTGTGCTGTTCGCTTTATGAACTCGCAGCTAGCGCAATAAGTTTTCTTTGCTGGCTGTGCCAAATCATTTAGATATATTTTAATTTAAATTTATTATGCATTTTGTATGCATCATTCATATTTTGTAATTAACTACTGTATGTAATTTTGGCGAAATAAATATATTATATTATATTATATTATTTCATCAGATTAATAACATAGTATCATTGAACTAGGGAATATTATATTAGATCATAGGCTACTAGTACGATATAATAATTGGTGTGGGAAATCATACAGTCATCAAGAAAAAGATTTTTTAAATCATAAATCAGATTATATAGTTCAATACATTACTTAGCATATCAATTGAAATCCTCATAAGACTATGAGAGAAGAGATGAGCATCTCAATCAATTATTCAATTCCTATCGGTTTATTGTACAATTTTATTCAAGATATTCTGATAATGATCAGCTCTATTTTCGAAAACAAGGCTCAAAGATTCAATTTCGAACATGTTACAACCTTTTAAGCATACAAAAATCAAGTTATAACTTGAATCTCATAACTCTTCCTTGTCTTGAATTGAACTGTCTTCATACATCAAAACAATTAGTAAAAATTTTGAAAACTGATGATTTTCATCCTCCATAAACAATCCCGCGATTGTCATTTTCCACGAATGACAATATTTGTATAGTCAGTCCAAGCAAAGAAGACCCTCTGGCCAGATGGGAAAGTGACTCCAGCTTGATAAATATTTGATCAAATATTATGAATGTGGTCTTGATAGTAGATCAAATTGTTTCCTACAATTTGAGATGGAATTGATAATTTTTGAACCAAAATTGACCGAGCTTAAGTCATTTTCCCATCTTGCCAGAGGGTGTTCTCTGCTTGAACAAACTATATCTATCATGTGACGAGAGGAATCGCTTGAAACCTTTTCTCAAACATTTGATCTCGTGTCCTGAATTCTACCCATGAGACATTTCAACTTTCGTACGTGAACCAGCTTCTTCTCATAATGCACCTCAAGTGTAGAGAAAGAATAGCATTCCTATAATCTGTTCAAGCAAAGAAGACATTCTGGCAAGATTGGAAAATGACTCCAGCTCGTTCAATATTGATTAAGAATTATCAATTTGGTCTCAAATTGTAGGAAACATTCTGATCTACAATTTGAGACCTAATTTTTAATTGTTGAACCAATATTGTCCGATCTGGAGTGATTTTTCAATCTTTCCAGAATGTCTTCTTTGCTTGGACAGTCTGTAAGGGGAACTTAACGACCATTAAAGCACGCTCGAGAGAAGCTTGCCAAGATTTCAGTGAGTTGTTTTCTTGCAAGAAAAATCGGAACCAAGATCGTTCCGACTGCAAGAATTTGGGCCATTAACCTTTACAGGAATCCTTACAGGAATTACTTTACAAGAATCAGGTACAACAGGAATCTTGGCTTGGGTAATAGTTAACTGAACTGTAAAGTTGAAAGTTAGTTACGTGGGTGTAGGGGTAATGGTTTCTCGTGATAAATGTGGGCTCATTGAATATAAAGTACGAAATGTTTGTACCAATTTATAGACTTTCGAATATAAAAAAGTAATAAATTGTGATTTCTCAAATGTATAAATCAGAGTCTACAATTTAAGTCTATTTTTAGTTTATACAATTTGTATCAAACAGACAATCACATTGAAAAGTGTTTTGGCCTCTTTACTGGGCGGCATTTTGATACACAAAAGTTGTCCGCAGTAGTGAAACAAGAGTCCAAAGTTGATACGCAACCGTACAGAAAGGAAGCTCCTTGACAGTAGACATTTGCAACGTAGTTCCAAAGTAACTATTAACTCTTTGAAACTTGGTGTTTTTCTCCATCAATTCAATTTTAAAATACCTAAAGCAAGTGTAGATGCTCTCAGTATGTTCAATCATTGAGAAATGGAATCAGTTACATGATTGGCGACGTTATATGAGATTTGAAATGTATCAGCGAGCTCCCTTCCTGTATCAATTTTGGACTGAGTATCAATAGATTAGATAGATAAATGTATTTATTTCTTCACTTTGCACATGACAAAAAGTGTTGGGCGAAGTTGAGGCACAAGAGCCACCTATCCCACTTAACCCATAAATACTCAACTTACAATACTGCGTAACAGAAAGCCGCTGTGTGAAGGTACGATTCCCAAGCGGCAGCTCGCGCTGCGCTGCTCGAGCTGTCGAGGCACTAGCTGCGCTGCTGGATCTGCCCGACTGTAGGTGTGGTGTATTATACATGACAACTCTATCCACATAACTATATTATAGAATATAGATGATTACTCTGTTATTAGGGCTACTAATGTATACTTAATCAATTAATAGTAAAATTCACGATTTTCAAGTGAATTTCACTATTTATTAATTGATTTAGTATAGGGTATAGAGACTGTATAATCATATATTGATTATACAGTCTCTATAGTGAAGCCTACGTAAGTAGCCCTAATAACAATAAGTAAACATTCGTAATAGTTATGTGAACACAGCTGGAGCCGCGACAGCGCGGAGCCGCGGAGCCGCGACAGCGCGGAGCCGCGGAGCCGCGACAGCTCGAGCCGCGCGGTTGGGGCTGCCGCTTGGAATCGTACCTTAAAGAAAATATCATACGATTTTATTTGCTGTGATTTCTCACTCAATACAATTATTCCAATATCGTGAAAGCCAATATCGTGGTAAGTTTCCAATATCGAGAAAGCCAGTAATTCCCACAGCCAGTCAATCTCAACTAAATGCTCACTATGTACCTTCTCCCGTCTCCCAAGTTCATGTTATTGCAGCCTAGTTGCGAAGTCGAAGCCGCCAGCTGATCGAAATTAATCAAGCATTGAACTTTGTTTGCTTTTGCCGCGTGTCTCACTGATCTTCAACTCTATTAAACCAACTTCCTCTCTTACCTTCTCCTTACTTCCTCCTTCCTCTTCACCTTGTTTCCACCTCCTTATTCTTCTTCACCATTCTTCTTTCAAATATTTCTCCTCTTTCTCTTCTCCCTCCATGAAGTAGAAGTACTAAATACATATTTTTATCTTGCTTCTCCCATTGGTAGCCGATCAGGAAGATGATCAAATTGAAATAGGTGTTTTGTTTCTTTATGATTCAACAGTATGAATATCAACAGTCAGGTTGATATATGCTTCGAACTGAATAAATTATTGTCTTTTATCATAAACTCGCTTCGCTCGCCTTATCCGTTTAGCCAGAGGGCTCCACCCCCTGGACCCCCGGCAGTGTCTATAAGATAAACAGGCTCGCTTAGCTCGCCTGCAAATACCATTCAAACAACTTTGCATTGTTAATCTTATCACTCAACAGGTATTTTCTTGATAAGAAATTCAACGGCGACCACTTACAACTCAAGACGGATTTGAGAAAGAAACCATCTCTTCTTGCAGCAAAAATATATACGCTTAAACCAGTAAACAAGAATTGAGGACAGAACAGGAGATGAGACCCCATACGTCTTTGTCAGAAGCTTTGTGATTGGCCAATATGAAACGTGTGATGATCTGTCTTCCAGAAATGTTACTTCTGAAAATGTGTAAACGACAGAAACGTATGATTCTTTCTATCGGAAATTGCAGTACGTGAGTTTGTATTGAGAACATTATAGTGATGCGATTGAAGTAGGACCATCTTCATGAAACCACATTAATGAATAGATTTTTGGAATATTTAATCCTGTGACACTGGCGGCTCGTGCCCACGAAACAGGTGAAGTGCTCGTATCTTTTACTGTACAGCACTTCATGGGCACGAGCCGCCAGTGTCCTGTAAGAATAATCTTCCATGTCAGGGAACATTGATGAAGCATACACAGCAGTTATTTCAAGCATCGCTTGTGGAAACAGAATAAACACTCTTCAAAATAACCTGAGTCAGCAAAAACTTCTTGAGCAGTACAGCTAGCGCCAAAACTTGTGGCGGTTGACAAATGATTGTTGTTAGCTTTCAGCTCTGTCAGGACAGTCGGCGAGCTGTCTTTGTTAGTACATTGAAATGAGAGCGATCCCAGCTATACTAATTCGCTATCAAATACAGCTTCAGACTGTCCTGACAGAGCCGAGAGTCAATTACATCAATTACAGTCATTCACCAACTGACTTAAGTTTTGACACCAGCTGTACTTGAAGATCCCACAGATTCTCCAATACAAACTTTGAGAAATGAAGCACCATTCTCTTTAGTAGACAGAGATCCTCTATGGGGGAATTTATCTGAAATATTACCGTGAGATTAGTACCGCTATCAATAACTTGACGAAAAAAGTGGAAAGATTGAGAAGTGGATTGTGAAAGGAGAGGGAGAAGAGAGAGGCGAAGAAGGGGAATAAACAAAGAAGAAGGTGAAGAAAAATCGCGAGAAGGAGATAGAGGAGAGAAAAAAGATGATATGAAATAATGGCGTGGATAAAGAGCTGGTACTTAGATTTGGCAAAGATGTAGTTTTGAAAAATGAGAAAAAATGAGCCATGCTTAGCTACCTGGGGTTTTGAGCAATATAGTGGAAGATTGGAGCTTGCCAACTGTAAAGAAGGAATTCCCTAGATAAATCTTGATAAATATTATGTTTCTCATTTGATGTAATTCCATTTTTCCAACAAAATGATGAACTAATTGAGATCTCCATGGGTTTCTTTAATTGGTTGTAATTTTTACTAGTATCATGAATTTCCAGCTGGAAAGAAATGGAGAAATGTATCATCCAATAACAAACATTCTATGTAGTAACTGAGTCCAGCTAATCAGACATAAGAATCCAGTCAGCTGACAAACATTGTCTTCCATTTTGTTACGGAGAAAAAGAGTCAGCCATTTTGAATCTACGACAGCCAATAGAAGCTTTCCTTGCGATTTCATAGTTATTTTAGACATCAGAAAAGCATAGTAAACATTCAAAAACAACTTGACTCATCGAAAAAATCTCAACAAATAGGCCTACGGTACTTGAAGATTTTCAAGTTTTGGTCGATCCAGAATTGAATCGATCTAGTATTTCAATCAGATCATAGTTCTTCAGACTTTAAGGTGAGAAATATTGCTGCTGTTTCAATAATTTTGGCTCCATCATCGATTATTACGGCCAGGGCCCTCGCATGGTTCTTTGGCGCCCTGTGCAAGATTTTGGCAGGCGCCCAAATTTTTTGAATTTTTAATAATTATTGATTAATTTATTTTTTAGTACAGTATTTGCTTGAAAGCAGATGAGGAAGGGAATGATACATTTTTTCAAAGAAAGATATTGGGTATCATTATAAATATTCCATTTTGCTGGGAATAGAGATGTTTTAGCAGAAAAATGGAAAATCAATAACAAGAAAATGAAAGATTTCAGTCATTTTCACTGCTCTACCCAACTTTCGAAATAGTTCCAAATTCAGCCAGGAGATGGCAGTAGCAATAGGGTGACTTGGTTGGACTTCCATTGTACCAAGCTCCGCCTACAATCAAAATGGGCGAAAATATCGTTTAGAAAAGTTTCCAAATTCAACCAGTAGATGGCAGCAGTTGGCGGGTGATGTTTCAGATTTGACTTGGACACGCCTTCATGCCCCGCCTGCTCTTTTCTTATTGGTTGACAGTGTTTCTTGAGTTCTGTCTTGGAAAATGGCTGCTAGCAAACAAAGATGGATGGTGTATTATACAGAAAAATTACGCTGATTTACTATCTTGACGATCTTGTGCTAATGAATATAATATTCACTTATGTATTTAGGCTGGTAGGATTCTATTAAGTTAGTATTTGAAGAATTTATTTATAGACTTCAGACTCACTTCTACTTCAGCCAGTACCAGACTTCAATAGTTTTATGATGTATGAAATGCTATGAAAATATGATTCTCGCCCTCCCATCTAATACTCATTGATTCTATTTTTATATGATAAATATAATTAAATGGAACTATTCATGATCTAATACCGACCTCATGTCAGAGGAGTTTGAAAAACTACAATTCTTTCAAAATATCAGGGAGAAGTTTTTATCGGAGACTGGCTTGTGATTGGTCGACAGCCAACGATAGAATTACGAGTAAATTTAAAAGGGGCGTTTCTTGGCTTGCTTCTTACATTGATTGTGGTTTTCCAATTGATCAATTCATTATTATGAATGAGTTTATCCAAATAATTTCTTGTTGATTCAAGTTGTTGGTAAAATAAGTTTTTTATCAAATAGTGGAGAAATTATTCTAGTAGCCCGATTGAAATTTTAAAATTTTCCGTTTTCATCAGCCACCACGTTGCCCCCTTGACCGTGGCGCCCTGTGCGGTCGCACACTCCGCACACCCCACGCGAGGATCCTGATTACTTTACATGATTGATGTTATTGATGTTAATAATTCAAACGAAATTCTTTCAGTAGCTATCAAAATATAACTCAATCTCCCAGCAATCACTATCTTTACTATTGTCAAATCTGATGTAAAACATGCAGGCTGTATCAAATCCCCACAGAATCTCACAAATTCAGCAAAGATATACTCGACAATATATTGTTGGAAAAGGGGATTTTCCTATTCGAAGTCCAAGAACCATTACTAATGCTGGACTGCGTTTTATTTTCTTGTAGAAGGGTTACTACCTCTCACGTTAGATGCACAATAACTTTATATTTTTCTGAAAATAGGATAACATGTGGATTCACAATAACTCGTGCAACCACGGGCGGCTCGTGCCCGCGAAACGGATGAAGTGCTGTACAGTAAAAGATACGGGCACTTCACCTGTTTCATGGGTACGAGCCGCCAGTGCCTGCAACTCATATCTTTATATACTAATTTTTTCAACTCAGCTCATTCTCTGAAATACCAAAAAAACATTCTAGACAACTTTTTTCGTGGAAAAGTATGGTACAAGAGCTTCAGTAAACATATAAATTACATGAACTGGAGAGCATGAGGATTATTTTACAATTTTAGTCTGAGCTTCGTTAAAAACTATGAATAATATATTTTCTAGTAGTACATTATATTACAGTGAATGTATTTGCTTAACTGTAGAGCATACAAAAGGTTACAGTCATGATTATCATAGCTGACGCCAAGAAGATCTCGCGGCCTCGTCTGCTTCTTGTGCTCTCCAACAGCTGCTGTTGTTGTCAAATATCTTATCTAGACATCCAGCTATGTCTAGATAACATTGCTAACTGATTTGTGGTCTACTACTACTTTAGTCATAGCTACTACAGATTTGAAATACCTATGGATGATGTTTTCGGAATCAGAAGAGACAATATACGCCTTACATCAGCTGTTACAGGGTTACATCACGTACAAGAGACAGACGAAACTGCCCAACATTTTGGAGTCAGATATAACTTGGTTCAGACTACTTCATTATCTTAGCAGATTTAGGAACAATGAATATTGAATGGAATACAATAGAATAGAATAGAATAGAAAGACTTCTTTATTTTAATGACGTGGCGAAGTTTGGACAGTTCGCAATAGGCTATAGAAAAGAATCCCTCTCTACTGCTGGTATACTCTGTCCAAGCAAAGAAGACCCTCTGGCAAGATGAGAAAAAGACTCCAGCTTGCTCAATATTTTCTTGTAGAAGGGGTACTACCTCTCACGGTAGATGCACAATAACTTTATATTTTTCTGAAAATAGGATAACATGTGGATTCACAATAACTCGTGCAACCAGGGGCTCGTGCCCACGAAACGGATGAAGTGCTATACAGTAAAAGATACGGGCACTTCACCTGTTTAGTGGGTACGAGCGCCAGTGCCTGCAAATCTAAATAATAAATCAAAATAATATTTTATCATTCATTAATAAATAATTAATTATCATTCATCTTAATTCTTAGCCTAAGAACAGTCGTTAAGTCATGTCAGAGGCCTGAAATTGATCAGGAATGACCTGAAAACTCTGACACTAGGCGTGAGCCAGCCAGGTTACACGAATATCATTATATATTATTATATTAGTATTTATGCCAACATAGTATTATGAACACCCACCTTATCCAAGCAAAGAGGCCGCTTTTGAGTTGAAAAGCATTCTTGTAACTTTTCACTTCACAGCTTTTCGAGTAAGTTAGATAGATTCATAAATGGAGGCAGAAGTTGCTTTCAAACCTCCCAAGAATGTCGTTGAAAGTTGTCTCGAAGTTCTGCTTACTGAAGGCAAGTTCCCAAAGTTGTCATTACTGTACACTGTACAGTATAGTATGTCCAAGCAAAGAAGACATTCTGGCAAGATGAGGAAATGACTTCAGATCGGTCAATATTGGTTAACAAACTATGAGTTCGGTTCCTAATTGTAGATCAGAATGTTTCCTACAGTTAGGGGACAAAGTTATAACTTTTGAAACAATATTAACCGAGCTGGAGTCATTTTCCCATCTCGCCATTATGTCTTCCTTGCTTTGCCTATATTCATCTGAAACTACTATATCATCTATACATAATTATAATATTATTATTATTATCTATATATTACTATATTCATCTATACATTCACTTATATGTCTATCCACCCTGGTTCTTGTAATAATAATTATGCAACAATTTCAAAACATAATCTGTAATTTGAATCACTTTCACATTCAAAGTACGTTTTGCATGCTCCTTTCATATTAGTCATTTATTTGGTCGAGTCATCCTAGGGGTTGAGGTGGAGCAACAAAGATGTTTTCTGATGGATATTTATTTGTTAACAAGATTGAAATACAGTAGGATTGGAACACAGACAAAGTCCAAAACGTCTCTTCTTCCCAATTTTGGTTAAAATATTCAAAATAGAGGTTATGTCCACACTTGAAACTTAATTAAAATATACACAAATTTCAACTTCTGAAGGTAAAAAATACTATGGAACCGTAATTTAGAATTTGGAAGGTTGTTACATAAATAAAAAACCGAAACACGGATAATATTATTTAAAATATTGATAAATTTAAATAAATTTTGTGTATATTGAGTTTAGTGTGGTAATGGATACGGTATTTAACTGATATGGTAGATGACACCTTGCTATTCAACGTGTGAAGAATCCCACTCTCAACTCGTTCACGAAAGCAGATTTTTGCTCGCCATATTGGGAATTTTTCATATATTTTTCGGGTTTCTTGAAATATCTTGAAAACTATTCATTCCATCGAAAAATGTGTTCGGTACACTTCAAGGAAGATAATGAAATTATTTTCAATTTGAGATATTCGATGAATTGATGAAATGATATTATTTTATGGATGAGATTTCTCGGATCGTTAATATAAAATATATTTTTTATGAATAAATTATGACTTTCTTCAATTTACCTTTTCATAAATGAACCACTGAAAGCACATCAGTGTTAACGCTATATACTAGGGTTTCTTGTTGCTCCCTTTGTTGAACATGATATCTGAGATATGTGAGGGATATAACATGTATGATTTACAAGGGTCTGGTTGGAAATGTGGTGGGAGTACCGAAAAGGTGTAGAGAGGGTATAAGAGGGTTTGAGATGGTCAATGGAGACATAGATAGAGAATTTAGGAGGATTTGTGAGGAATTCAGGGGAGTTTGGAGTCAAGAAGGATTCGGGAAGAAGGTCATAAAAGGTTTGAGAAGAAATTGAGATGAAAAGGGGTAGAGAGAGGATCCAAGAGACTAGAGATGGATCAACAGGGTTGAGAACAGTGGCGTAACGTTTCCAAACCGGGCCTCCCGCAAAACAAATAATCCGGGCCCCTTCTTCCAAAATTATAACCCCCTTAACACCCCCCCACCCCCTATTCTTAGCCTCTCTCCTCCCTCGTTTTCCTCAATTTCAATCATTCATGTCTCTAAAAATGTGAATTTTTCATAAATTGAAATTCTGAAAGACAAGCCATAGGCTAGCTATTGAAAAAATTATTTTTATTGAATTATTGAATATAATTTTATCGCAAACACAACTCACTTGAATCACTTTTCACTTGACAAATTTTGCGGGCACGAGCGTGCATCCAATATTGCGATTTGATACGAACTGAATTGGAATTGCGAATGAAATAATGAATTGAGTGGGCTATATTTACATTATTATCAATTTTCATATTATTTAATGTCGACTCTGTTACACTATATGCTCAGGAACTCAATGGAAAAATAATTTATTTCCTTTTTAGAAAGAAATGGAAAGATAAGGAGCTATTCACTTCAATCAATCACTTGCATGAGTTTTGTTTGAACAGTCTAGTCTGAGTCTAGGCACAGGTTGTCTCAATCTCAATTTTGATGATTTGCAAACAACATTCATAATTTTGCAATAATAATAGAAGCTCACTACCAATAGACAATTGCAGGATAAAAAGTATGTTTGAACAACAGTAACTTTGTTTTGTTGATGCATAATTTCGTTCTCAAACCACATTAGTGCTTATAACTGTATTTGCCAAAATAGAAATCTTGCTTTCTTTGATAAATCGATATTTCAATTTATTTGGGCCCAGCCCGGGCCCCCCCGCGCCGCGGGGTCTGCGGGGGTGTACGTTACGCCACTGGTTGAGAAGGAATTTGAGGGGATGAGGGAGGATCTTGAGGGATGCTCATTCAAACTACTATGCCGTACGCTGCGAACGGCGCAAAAAGAGACCAATGTGTTCTTATGGAACTGTTCACACATTGGCTCATAAAAAATTGCGTAGTTCAATTTTGGGACTATACGTTTCACGAGTTTTCAATTATAACAGTAAACAATGAACTGGTTCAGTTCTTTTCAATGAGCTGTCGTTCATTGTGCAAGGATTTCGTTCAAAAGCACACAATTTTTAGTTCTCTCTTCGTTCCAAGCCGTTCCGCGATTGACGGATTCGAGAAAACTGCAATTTTTCAAATTCTGACTTTGGATTGAATTTATTTAGGGTATGTCTCAATAGCTGAATTGGTGCCCTGTATCTTGGCTATCCTTGAAGATATCTTTTCAAATTTTTTCATGAAATTGAAGACAAAAATTAGGTGGGTTATCGAAAAATAACGTATGCAATATAAATAAACATAAAGTTTACCGTCTGCGTTTGCTTCTCTAGAACCACTCACGTTCGATTTGAATGAAAAGAGTAATTTCATCTAGCAACTATAATTTATTATAGCTCAGCTACTTTGATATATTCTGTCCAAGCGAAGAAGACCCTCTGGGAAAATGAGAAATGACTCCAGCTCGGTCAATATTAGTTCAAAAATTATTGATCTGATCTTAATTGTAGGAAACATTCTGATCTACAATTTGGGACTAAATCAATAATTTTTGAAACAAAATTGACCGAGCTGGAGTAATTTTCTTATTTTGCCAGAATGTCTTCTTTGCTTGGACAGACTATATGTACGCTATGCGTGCGGCGTAGAAGTTTGGGAAAGCTTGCCTTGAGTCTGTGCAGGTGGGTTCAAGAGGAGTTGAAGAAACTGAAAAGAGGGTCTTGAAGGGTGAAGAGAGGAAGATCAGAGGTTATGGGAGGGTGGAAGAGGGTACGCGAAGATACAGAGAGGAGAATCAGATGATACGAGAGGGCGGGAAAAGGGTACGGGGGATCAGTAGGTTTCAGAAGGGGGGTGAGTCAGTGGAGGATTCAGAAGGTAGAGATTCTCAACCACCATCCTGAGAAGAATCAGATGATACGGGAGGATGGGAAAAGGGTACGGGGGATCAGTAGGTTTCAGAAGTGGGGTGAGTCAGTGGAGGATTCAGAAGGTAGAAATTCTCAACCACCGTCCTGAGACCAGTATTGCCCCTTCAACATAGGTAACGACCTAACGATATTATGTCTCCTCTCTTGGGTATCATTTTCGAGATATTTGCTTTGTGTCGCTGACCACCTTGGCATCATCCTAGACTGGCGCACTGACCAACCCTCTATGTATGCCACTTTATCATTTGATACATTTATGCACATAGTTAAGGTGCAGAATTCAGGAGCAATATGTGTGATATTTGATTTCATATATGTATACAATTTTGGTGGAAGATATATGGAAGGAATATGTGTGATGTGTATATTATATATATGCAACTTAATCGTATATAGTACAGTCTTCCTAAGCAAAGAAGACATTATGTGAAGATGGGAAAACGATTCCAGGTCGGTAAATATTGACTCAGAAATTATAAATTCAGTCTAAAATTGTAGGAAGCATTCTAATCAACAATTTGAGGCAGAATTTATAATTTTTGAACCAATATTGATCGAGATTAAGTATTTTTCCCATCTTGCCAGAATGTATTCTTTACTTGGGCAACTTAGTTATAACGCAAGATACGGGAGGAACAAGGCCCTTGCGTGTTTTTTTGGCGCCCTGTGCGAGATTTTGGCAGGCGCCCCTCTCCACCATTACCAGACGAACTCAATCCAACATATTAAAATATATTGAAAGCAAAACATGATTCAAACTGCCTTGCAAGTTCACGGTTTTCTCATAAGCAATCGCAATGTTGCAAGTGATGTGGTAAAAAGGATTATACAGGGACTTGCTTATTCTAATGTATCCCAACGTATTGTTTCGTTTTTTTATGTATTGGATACGTGATAAGCAAAAGCCTACAGGAATTAGTAAAAAATAGCTACATTGAGCAAAACTGTCACATTGTACCGTACTTTATCATTGAAATATTAGAATTTCAATTATTGATTAATTTATTTTATTAGAAAGCACATAAAAGGAAAGGAATAATGGAATTTTCACAGAAAAATATCGGGTATCATCATAAATATTCCATTTTACTGGAAATGGAGATGTTTTAACAAAAAAATCTGAAACTCAATAACAAGCAAATTGGAGATTTCAGCCATTTTCACTGCTCTACCCACCTTTCTTGAATGACATTCAGAATAGTTCCAAATTCAGCCAGCAGATGGCAGGAGCAATAGGGTGACTTGCTTCGACTTCCATTGGACACGCCTCCAAGCTCCGCCTACGATCGAAATGGCCGAAAACGCGGAAATATCGGTTAGAAAAGTTTCCAAATTCAACCAGTAGATGGCAGCAGTTGACGGGTGATGTTTCAGATTTGACTTGGACACGCCTTCATGCCCCGCCTGCTCTTTTCTTATTGGTTGACAATGTTTTGTGAGTTGACTTAGAAAATGGCTGCTAGCAAAAAAAAGATGGATGGTGTATCATACACATAAAGATACGCTGATTTACTATTGACGATCTTGTGCTAATATATTATTCATTCATATTCAGGCTGGTAAGATTCTATCAGGTTAGAATTTAAAGAATTTATCTGTAGAATTTAGACTCAGTTTTACTTTGTGTATAACTTGGGCCAGTACAAGACTTCAATAGTTTTATGCTCTATGAAATAAGATGAAGATATGATTTCGCACTCCCATCTTATCCTCTTCAATTCTATTTTTCAATCGATGAATATAATGAAATGAAACTCAAACTATTCTATGATATATGATCTAATACCGACCTCTTGTCAGAAAAAAGTTTGAAAAACTACGACAATTCTTTAAAATATTAGGCAGAAGTTTTTATCGGGAACTGGCTTGCGATTGGTCGACTGTCGACAGAGTATGAGGTGGTTGTCAACCAACAATAGAATTAAATTTAAGAGGGGCAGTTCTTGGCTTACTTCATACATTGACTGTGATCATTTTTACATTTTTCAATTGATCAATTCATTATTATGAATAAGTTTATGCAGAGGTAATAATTTCCACAAGAAATTAATTACACAATTATCTGTCACAATTTAATGTCACTTGCTTCTCAAGTATTTGACTCAGCCATGAATGAATCACTGTACCACCGGCGGCTCGTGCCCATGAGACAGGTGAAGTGCTGTACAGTAAAAGATACGATCACTTCATCTGTTAAATGGGTACGAGCCGCCAGTGCACTGTACATAAGTCATGATCCTTCATGGCTCATAGTCTCTCTTATAATATACAAATACCTACACATATCTGTAGCCCACATACGATACACATATGACTCACCGTCTCGCTTATGACATATTATGATATATTTCTTGTAAATTCCGATGCCAGAGTGTCAAAATGTTACTCATCATCTTAACTTGGTGGCATTTCTCAGAATATATAATTATTAGGTTTGGAACAAGACATCTCCCAGAATAGCTAATAACTTAATATCTCTGCTTATAAGACAAATTTGATAGAATCAAATTAGAGTCTTGTCTCAGCATGCTGCTTATATAGCAGACGCCAAAGAGTTAGGCGGTTTCGTCTGCTCTTTGTGCACTCCAACATCAATTAGATTCGTCATGAAGCTATGCCTTGATAATGATTTCTTTCTACCAGGAGAGATACGAGATGTATCTCGTAATAGATGCTTTGTATCAGCGGTTAATGTCCAAGCAAAGAAGACATTCTGGCAAGATAGGAAAATGACTCCAGCTCGGCCAATATTGTTGCTTTAATAATTATCATGAATTGGGACTCAAATTGTAGATCAGAATGTTACATACAATTTGAGGGAAAATAATGTATAGTTTCGGAACCAATATTGAACGAGCTGGAGTCTTTTTCCAGTATTGCATGAATGTCTTCTTTGTTTGGATAGACTATATGTACATTTTCTCAAACTATTACTTGAATTTAACATTGAATATGCATCGAAGCTTGGTTTAATTGAATATTTGAATACCTTTCTCTATATACAATCTTGTTTACTAGATTAATACTAATGAAACTAATAATATTATGCATTTTGATAATGATTTTTATTCATTTTATAATGATATTATGCATTTTGTACAGTAGTATGACATAGTACATATACTGGAAAACACATATATTGAATATATCATTTGTAGTACAATATATATCGTATAGCCAACATATTGAAAAACTTTTGTACAAATTAGAAGCAGATAAAATTCAATCAAAAACACACCCCGTATACAGAGTGGGTCAAAAGACCGCACCAGCCACAAAGTGCAAGTTCACACGGTGAGATGAGGAGAGAGTGCAGTGCGCTAATTTTTAAAATTGTCCCTTTGTGGGCCAGAAAATGGTGGTAGGGTGAGGGATAAGGGGTGAAGGGAAGCCCAGACCCTCATTTAACTTGTTAGCAGAAGGGCTTTGTTTTCAACTACTGTCTGCGCCCTTCAAAGCAACTTCTATCAAACTGGAATGTGAGTGGTATGGTACTCCTGTGCTGAAGTTACTTTTTTCACTTATTTACTCACTGAATGGGTTGCTTGTACTCGCTTGTTGAATTCAACCCTTGTTGAGTATAGTCTGTCCAAGCAAAGAAGACCCTCTGGCAAGATGAGGAAAATGACTCAAGCTCGATCATTTATTCAAAAATTATCAATTTGATCTCAAACTGTGGGAAACAATTTGATCCACTATAAGGATGATATTTATAGTTCTTGAACAAATATTGAACAAGCTGGAGTCATTTTCCCATCTTGCCAGATGGTCTTCTTTGCTTGGACAGACTATAACAATTCTATTGGGTGACATTAAGAAGTTGGGCGGTTTCGTCTGTCTCTTGTACGTGATGTAACGATCTTACAGCTGATGTGATGCATCAATTATTGTCTCTTTAGATTTCAAAAACATCATCCAGGCATAGCTAAATTACAACTTTAATCAGCTGCTGGAGTGCAAAGTAGGAGAAGATTTCGCCTATATTTTTGCATCAGCTATAACTCGGCACATAACCTTACAGCTGATGTGAAGCATTTATTTTCTAGATAAATTGACGAAATCAGCTGTTGGAGCGCACAGGGAGCCGACAAAATCCGTCCAACTTTTTGGCTCCAACTGAACATAATAATCTGTTACATAGTCTAAAAAATAGACATCTATGCCCGGTTTTTCCAAGCACACTCAAAGTTGAGGGACCCTCAAATTTTTATAAACAGCTGATATTCTCTATGATAAGTATAGGAAATGTAGTAAAGTGTAGTAAACTTGAGGGTCCTTCAAATTTGAGTGTGCTTGGAAAACTGGCATGAGAGTATTTGTAGTAAACTTGACTCGTCTCAGTAGCCTACAAATCCATTGTTTAATCTAGAGAAAATTGGCTCATATACTTCATTCTAGCCTACATGAATACAGTTATAGTCGTCCAAGCAAAAAAAGAGCCTCAGGCAAGACGGGGAAATGACTCCAGCTTGGTCAATACTCGTTTAATATTATAGATGTGGTCTTAATAGTAGATCTAATTGGTTCCTACAATTTGAGATCGAATTGATAATTTTTGAACCAATATTGACCGAGCTTGAGTCATTCTCCATCTTGCTAGAGGCTCTTCTTTGCTTGGACAGACTAAAGTAGGTTTTTTGTGTATGAAAATGTTTTATTGGGCAAAATGGTATACACCACTGCCGTTCGTGCTCCAAGCTTTTACGAAACACCATTTTCAATCAATACACATGATTTTGTGTGACAAAAAATCTCTTCTATGTACAAAATTCTGCTTTTGCAGCCCTGTAATCAATTGCGTTACGAGTTTGTTAGTTCGAAAAATAATTTAGATGGCCTTTGACAAGGGAATATTTGGAATTAGTTGAGAGGTGTTATTGGAAAAGTTTCCTCCAATATATTGGAACTAGGGGTGAACTATATAGATATTTTGTTTTACATCGTAGCCTATATATAGTTCCTCCATATCAGAACTAGTGTTGAACAATATAGATTTTTTCATACATCGTATATGCTATATAGTTCTACCATATTGGAACTAGTAGTGAACAATACAAATTTTATGTTATACATAGGTATAAGGACTAGTGTTGAACAATATACATTTTTTTATACATCGTATATGCTATATAGTTCTACCATATTGGAACTAGTAGTGAACAATACAAATTTTCTGTTATACATAGGTATAAGGAGATGGTAATTATTAGTCTAGATTCAAATGTGCACTCATGACGTAAATGTCACATTTTGATTGGATTGAAAATCATAATTTTTATTTCTAGCATAGAGGCTTGATGTAGTCTCTCTAAAATCATTATATTGAAGCTAGTGGTGAACAATATAGTTTCTATTGAACAATATAGTATCTATAGTATCTATAGAACAATATAGTTTCTCTATATACACATCGGTATTGTAAGAGGATGATATTAGCCTGAATGGTCAAGATTTGAATGTTTACTCTATGTTCAACGCCATTCTTCAATCCGACATTTTTTATTGGATCAACAATAATCAATCATTTTTATTTCTTTTCTAGAAGCCACATCCAGATTTCAGTGAACATATTGGTACATATAAAACACTAGCCGGGAGGCTCGCTTCGCTCGCCTTCTCCGCCTAACCAGGGGGCTCCGCTCACTGGACCCCCGACAGTATAGGCAGTGTCAGTGAGAAAACCTCTGTCAGTGTCAGCTGAGACAAACAGGCTCGCTTCGCTCGCCTGCAAATTCCGTTCAGTAGGGGTTTGAAATTTATTGAGCACAGCATTTCTACACCAAATCTGGACCTGTTTACCTAATTGCAACATTTTCTGCCAATTTGTTCTAGAAAAATCTAAGAAAAACTCCGAAAATTCAAAAAAATAGTAAAACGCTAATATTAAGCGTAACCTTGGGAAGTATATCGGACATAGTTTGAAACTTGATTCAATATCTTCCAAATTAGTTCATCTATAATCTCGCTGAACCATTGAATTTACAGTAAGGATTGGTTGTATCAAGGCGGAAGATATGCAACCCGCAATACATCTACAATTTTGAAAAACCTGATTACTGGCGTAATCTTGAACAGATTTCAGAAATACTTTAACACAAAATTTCTAGACCTCATTTGAACCTGCCCACCAAATATCAACATTTACTACCAATTAGTTCTCGAAAAAAAGGAGGAAAACGCCGAAAAACTCTAGAAAAACTAAAATATTTGGCGTATCCTTGAGAAGATTTTAAAATCCTTTCTTGGCGCGCGTCTAAACGTCCAACTGAACATGCCTGCCAAATTTGAACGCATTCGCTCCAGTGGATTTTTAGTTCTGGTGATGAATGAATCAGTCAGTCAGTCAGTGCCATTTCGCTTATATAGATATAGATTCCCCATATAAAATCATCGGCTGTTCGTAAAGCTGGATTATGTATGGATGACGCCAAAAATTAGGCTCTTCCGTCTGTTTCTTGTACGGTACGTGATATAACCTACTAACAGCTGATGTGAAGCATCTATTGTTTCTTTTAACTTGTCATTAACAATGTCTAGATATTTTTTAAATAGTTGTGAAGGTGATGTTGTGATAGTTATATTCTCTAGTAGCTATTGTAGTTATCTTCTCTAGTAGTTTTTCTAGTTATCTTTTCTTGTAGTCCTTGTATTTTGTGTTGTAGTCTTTTCAGTCTTCTGAAAATAACAACTCTAATATGACAACATCAACTGTTGGAGCGCACAAGGAGCACACAAAACCACCTAACATTTTTGAGTCAGCTATGCTTTTGAAAATTTCTCAGCCTATATTGCAGGGAATTCTCATATTTCCTCGATTTCCAACTAAAATTCTCTTTTAAAATCCACGTGAAAAAGCCTTCTCCCTCCCACATAGGGCTATAATTCATATTCAGTCCTTTACTTCTCGATATAATAAAAAATAATTCAGAAAAAATGAATTCCTATACGACCGCTATTTCTTTCTCTCGCTAGATTATCATTTCTTCTTTCTTCGATTTTCGAATCCGAATTAACTCATCATTATTCGGCTGCCATCTTGTTTCTCACCAGATTTTTTTTTCTCTCTCTTTTCACAAGATTATTTTTCTCTTTCTGGAATTCATCTCACAGTATAATAACCACTGGCGGCTCGTGCCCACGAAACAGGTGAAGTGCTGTACAGTAAAAGATACGTGCACTTCACCTGTTTCGTGGGTACGAGCCGCCAGTGATAATAACCAACGTGATTGGAATATCAAGGCAATACGATCTGAATAATATGAACTCGCGGTTTTATCTTGAATTCACCACATTGAATTCCGATTTTGAAATCGATTTTATTGAGATTGCCGGCACGTAATGTCATTATTTTTATTTCGGAATGGAATAACAGTGAAATTCGAATTCATTCCACTGTGAAATGAGCGACTGATGACGGTTGATAGTCTGTCCAAGCAGAGACGACATTCTGGCAAGATGGGAAAATTACTCCAGCTCGGTCAATATTTGTTCAAAAGTTATTAATTCGATCTCAAATTGTAAATCAGAATGTTTTCTACAATTTAAAAACAAATTTATATAGTTTTTCAACCAATATTGGCCGAGCTGCAGTCATTTTCCCTTCTTGCCAGAATGTCTTCTTTGCTTGGACAGACTATATCTCATCAAATAGGAACGTGAAATGCATTGATGGAGTATTGTCTATCGTGAATATTGAAGGGATGAAGTTTGGATATCATTTTGACACTGCGGCTCGTGCCCACGATCAGGTGAAGTGCCGTACAATAAAAGATACGAGCACTTCACCTGTTCCATGGATGTGCATTTTGATTCCGTGAAATAGAAATTCATGTTTGTGACGTTAGGAAATTTGGACAGTGATTTCCACTTTATCATTGAAATAGAAGGTAAATACATCCACAATATCATTGCACTGTTTATCGAAGAATATATTCGCAGTTCATTTCATTCACGATATGAGTCGAAGTCTCGTATGTTATTGAAGAGTTAGAGATTCTTACAATAATTATAACTAAATGGTTCATTCGAGAGTTGAGCTTGAAATCTAAAGCTATGTCTACGACTGAAAAAATATTCAAGTCCATCAACATTATTTTATATAGGCTATGATTATTATTCAGAAAATCTTCCTCTATCAGCTTTTATTAAAGGAAGGTAACGGTATGCTATGATACGATTCAATAGTTCATTGCTGAACTAATCGTTTTTGTAATGTTGGAAGATTTTTCAATTCTATTATAACATTTGATACGTGTATCATATTATATCGCAATCTTTATCTTCTTGAAAGGCTGTATCATCAACCACTGAAATAGAATATCCACAGTATCATTGCACTGTTTATCAAAGAATCTGATAATTGCTGTAAAATTCACTCAGGATAAATATTGGGAACCGATAATATCGAAATAAGAAATATTGAGAACCGTGTACTCAAAGCTTTAGATCAATCATCAATCAATTTTAAAGAAACTTTTAGTAGTCAATCGTAAAAAAAAACAAATTGCTTAGTGAGTGTAATACTCCGGAAAAACGACTCCTAAACCATGAAATTAATATAAAAACAGAGTAAGTTATTTTCTGTTTGTATAAAGATATAACAAACAGACTTGAGTTGTGAAACGCGAAATCGTGGAGAAAAAAGAGGAACGAAAAGAGAATGATTGAATAATGGGGACAAAGAGGAATTGAGGGTGGGGGAGAAGTTTATTGAATTGTGGTAGAATAAAAGGATCGTGATTTTTGATGATCATAAAAAGCCCGGTCATAGAGAGAGCTGAAACTATGTTCGAATTTATTTTTCCACTTTCTTTCACTACCCACGAAACAGGTGAAGTGCCTGTATCTTGTACTGTACAGCACTTCACCTGTATCGTTGGCACGAGCCGCCAGTGCGTTTCTTTCACAATCTTTTCCCAATTTATTGGAAAGCATTCACCTATAAACAACAGACATACTTTGTTTGTTATTTTCAACTCAATGATGAAATCAAATAATATTATTTTATGTGTACGGAGTTGGAAAAATCAATACTCTTATTGTAAGAAAAGGGGTTGATGTCGAAGTAGTGTAGCTTTATTCTTGAAGATTAATTTGATCTAATAAGATTGTAAATCTTCGATATAGTGATATTTTCGTTCTCCGGTTTCTTCGATTTTCAAAAGGTTTTAAGAAAAATGTGACAATATGAACTATCGAATATAATAAGTTCTTAGTCCCCTAGCTCTTCGAACCTGTGGACAAAGTACTTGAAATAGTATGTTATTTATATTGAAATAATTCAGATCACAAAGAGCTTATTTCACTACAGGAAGATACTATAATATATTCTAGTAAAGTAAAGTATTCTATAGTATCTTCTACTACAGTATCTATCGTAGTTCTCTAGTTAATCGTACCCATGGACAAAGTACTTGGAATAGTATGTTATTTATATTGAATAAATCTAAAAGACCTTATTTCACTACAGGAACAGGAAATAGTATAGTTCACAATAAAAATGCAGGCGGTTTCATTTGCTCCATGTGCGCTGCAATAGATGATGTTGTTAATTAGAGTTGTCACCCAGTTGTGCCTCGATAATTTATTTGAAATCAAAAGAGACAATAGATGCTTTACATCAGCTGTTAGTAGGTTACATCATGTATAGTCTGTCCAAGCAAAGAAGACCCTCTGGTCAGATGGGAAAATGACTCGAGCTTGGTCAATACTTGTTCAAGAATTAT
Organism: Sogatella furcifera; assembly: GCA_017141385.1. Classification (NCBI taxonomy): domain Eukaryota; kingdom Metazoa; phylum Arthropoda; class Insecta; order Hemiptera; family Delphacidae; genus Sogatella; species Sogatella furcifera. Next base: position 16,581,308 of record CM029558.1, on the reverse strand, counting down.
AAATGTGGTCTTAATAGTGGATCAAATTATTGTTTCCTATACAATTTGAGATTAAATTGATAATAGTTGAACCAATAGTAACCAAGCTTGAGTCATTTTCCCATCTTGCCAGAGGGTCTTCTTTGCTTGGACAGACTGTACAAGAGACAGACGAAAGTGCCCAACTTTTAGCTATAATTACTAGAGTTGACTGGCGGCTCGCACCCACGAAACAGGTGAAGTGCTGTACAGTGAAAGATACGAGCAGTTCACCTGTTTCATGGGCACGAGCCGCCAGTTATCGATGAAAGAAAGGAACAAACAAGTAGGCTGGTATTGTATTCAACGCTCGACTCCCATTGGCCAGCTGCTCCCCTGTTATTGGAAGGTGGAGTGGGAGGTCTTGTCCAATCACAGAGCGTCATCGTAGGCTCCGCCTTCGCTTGGTTTTCAAATGCAGCCATTTTCCCCCTCTCTTCAAGTGTATTGAAGAGTATGGTAAGAAAAGTTATATTGAAATAATTTATTTCAAAATCATCCAATATTGAGAATCACAGTTGTGATTGAATTTGATTAGATTAGATTAGATTTCTCTATTCATATAGGCAATAACAAAACATTCACACTCAGGTTCTGGATTTCAATTAGATATAGTGAGTAATAGTATACAGGAGTGAGTATAAAGCCTAGTAACTATCACGTTTTTGTATAAATGTCACAAGCTTAAAACATAATAATTATTCAACAAACACGGGTACACATGAACGCGGAATTATAAAAATTATATTTTTAGAAAAATGTGTAATATAATTGGCAATCTTTTTTCATTGCGATTGAATTATCTAAATGCAAAGGCGAAGTTTGGACATAAATATGTCCATTCTTGAGAAAGGATAACAAACATAAGTAAGTAACAAATCAGTAAGTATTTAATCAATAAGTAATATAACAACACCTAACTTTGAAAGTGAACAAGTGAGTAATTTAGTTGTATTTTGTGGAAAACTGAAAGGATAAGATCTATTTCTACTAAATCTAAATTCTATATTGAACGCTAATTATGCAGTTATCATGGGTTTCCACTGTTCATATTGTATCTCCTTTCAAGAATATACATTGAATAGAAATTACAAGATACATTAATAGTCTTTCCAAGCAAAGAAGACATTCCGACAAGATGGGAAGAGAACTCCAGCTCGGTCAATATTGGTTCGAAAATTATAAATATGGTCTCAAATTGTAGAGCAGAATGTTTCCTACTATTGCTTGGACAGAGTATATCAAATGAAACAAATTGGGTTCAAAAACATAGGTTTCAAAAATTGTATGAGACCTACCTTTCGGTAGATAAATTTATTCCGAATCATGTATTTTCTTGAAAAGAAATTGAACCATGACCTCATACTTGTGATATTCTAATCAAAATTCGGAATGAAGACGTTTTGGACATTTGTGTCTGTGTTTTTGCCTCTTAGTACATATAGTATGCCTTAGTACATATGCCTTTTAGTACTTGTATTATTGTGCTGCCTTGAATAAATACCATGAGGAAAGATAGGAGTAGAGAATCTCAACTTGTAGAATGTTTAAGACCAGAGGCCTCTGAATGAAAACAATTTTTCCGAAACCACCTCTGAAACTGAAAGAATCTTTCGAAAGTTGCAAGCGTTCCATTGTAAATCAATCACTAGTCATTAAATCCACTGGCGGCTCGTGCCCACGAAACAGGTGAAGTGCCCGTATCTTCTACTGTACAGCACTTCACCTATTTTGTGGGCACGAACCGCCAGTGATCAAATCACTGAATCATTCAATATAATAATTCGATTGAGACTTTCGTTAATATACGTTTATGACTTTTGACTGTTCCGATAGAAGGGGGAGAAGCTAGTAGTAGAATGAAGTCCGTACCACAACTTACTTCTCGCCTGCCAGGACTTATTTCACGCTAAAGGACTTAGCCGCAACTTAGTTGAGTGACTGACTTAGTTTCGAATTTTCTCTCTTATCCAATTAACGCGTCGACGGTGTGCTTAATTTTTGAACTTCGCCGATTAAGCTTCGATGAACTTAATTTTTGAACTTCGCCGATGATTAAGTTCGCCGATAAAGTTATCTAAACAGACGTGACAAATTCAAAGTCATACTTTTGAAGCTCTTAGGTAGAAGGTTTCAACTTCTATTATGAAGATTATTGTTGGAATTCTAATGCCCGGTTTTTCCAAGCACACTCAAATTTGAGGGACCCTCAAGTTTACTACACTTTACTACATTTCCTATACTTATCATAGAAAAAGTCAGCTGTTCATCAAAATTTGAGGGTCCCTCAACTTTGAGTGTGCTTGGAAAAACCCGGCATCAGTCTCTTATTAGAGTACTGACAAAAGATGAACTTTCTCGAATTTTTCGAGAAAAAAATATGCATAAGCCTATAGCTTTTGTTGTGGGGACCTACCCATAAAAGTAGGTTCCGCCTTGGTCACCCATCCGAAATCAGTCCATAGTGTTTGTTACTTGACATCACAATCACCTAGCAACCGTTTCACTGAACAACCATAACCATCATTCCCCAAACATCATTAAAATATGAAATATTTCAAAAACCTTGACCGATGAATAATGGTATTTTGTCGAGAATTGGTGAAGCAAAACAGAATCGCTCATTTTAACGCATGATTGTACTTGTATAGCTGAGAGAGAATTTGTCAACAAATTGACAAAATTTGATTCCGTTCGGGAGATGGGAACTTTCAAAGCTGCGAATTTTTATATTCCATCATTAAGAGATTTTTCTATTCCATTATTAAGAGATTTCTATTCCATTAATAACTCTTTCTATCTTGTTATCTCAGCTCCTATCCTTGTACTATTAGGAACTTTCTTGTATTTACATTAGGCTAACTCTTTTGGTTGACATTCATTTATTTCACAGCAAGTTTTCCACAATTTTCCACTAATTTCCTGTTTTCCCCGCTTGTTTCAGATGCACCCCGTCAAACTCTCCCCCACCCCTGCCTGCCTACTAGCCCTCGGCTGCCTGGGCCTAGTATCGGCTGCTGTAGACCTCCAACAGCTGTCACCAGCCGCATATCAGCTGTCATCAGCTGGCTATCAGCTGGAGGACCAGCCGCCCGATCCGCTCTATCAGCTGCCGGCGGCGGCTGCTCTACAGCCACAGCTGCAAGGCTTGCAGCCCGAGCTGCAGGGTGAGCGCTGGCAGCATGTGATACCCGATCCGAAACTGTACTTGCTAACCGAGACTGCTCAGAATGATCAGGTAAATTAATTAAAATAAATGTAAAAATTAGATTTATCATGTTATTGAGCATGCAGAAAGTATGTTTGTCCACGATTCAACCTTTATCCATTATTGTAAATTATTCTCATAGAGTAATCCTAGGCCAGAATACAATCTGATACCCTTTTTTTCCAAGTACACTCAAACTTGAGGGGCCCTCAAGTTCACATTCAACAGTCTACATTGTCTATACTTAGCATAGAAAATGTCAGCTGTTCATCAAAATTTGAGGGTCCCTCAAGTTTGAGTGTGCTTGGAAAAACCCGGCATGAGACTCACCTCAAATAAGTTTATAATCTGTAATACCAACATTGAAACTATCAGAAGACAACATGACGTATTCAAACACTAAAATTGTAAAGAAAATTCCTGAACATTGTATCAGATGTGCCACGTTAACAAAGAAAGTAGAACAAGATATCAATTGTTGGATCAACATCAACTACTTCTTCTATCTGTAGGAACTCAAAGTGAGTTAACCACTGGCGGCTCGTGCCCACGAAACAGATGAAGTGCTGTACTGTACAGCACTTCACCTATTTCGTGGGTACTAGCCGCCAGTGGAGTTAACAGAGATTTGTGTGCTTGCTAATGATAGAGTGTAAGCGTTCTCTGAAGAGTAGACTAATTTTACCCCCTCTATCATGCCTCTCTATTATTATCACTTTTGGATCATTTCTTTGAGTGAGAAACCTTCGGCTGGAAAAGAAATTTGGACTATAACCTAAAATCTTGGACTATATTGTGTTGGAAATACCAAGGGCTATGCCTTTTCTTTCTTACCAATGTGTTTTTTCCAATAGGTTATCAAATAAATAAATCTATATCTATCTATTTCTCCCCATCCTTCCCAAAATTTCCGATGACTTAAGAATAAGTCATTGCCTTAAGTCAGCCTTGGATAAGGCTTACAAATCCTACCTATGACATGGATAACCATAGTTGAAAAAACCTTTGACTCTATAGCCTACTCCTTTTTCAACAAAACTCAACTTTTGTATCAGAAACACGCCGAGTCCTTCAGACAGTTATATTTACAACACTACTGCACTGGCGGCTCGTGCCCACGAAACAGGTGAAGTGCCCGTATCTTTTACTGTACAGCACTTCACCTGTATCGTAGGTACGAGCCGCCAGTGACAGTCTACTGTCTACTACTCCGTTCACTAACTTAAACTCAACTCAACTTAAACCACGTTCCCTAACTTGAAATCAACTCAACTCAAACCCCGATTCCTCCTTGTCGCAGGACATGCCATCCGGCGGCCCCTACGGCTTGGCCCGTCGTCTGAAACGCACCAACGGGCCGTCGTTGTCCATCGTCAACCCGTTGGACGTGCTGCGTCAAAGGCTGCTGCTGGAGATCGCGCGCCGACGCATGCGTCAGTCGGAGGACCAGGTCATTGCCAACCGACAGTGGCTCAAGACTATTGGAAAACGCTCCATTGATCAGTGAGTAAAAGAGAATTTGTAATACATTATTAAACTTGGAATAAGATACGTGTAAATCTATATAGGAATCACGTAAATTCATGAATGAGCTTACAGAGTTATTAGAAAAATTAATTGGATTTTAAATTGTTGTATTTAAAAAAGTAGTGAAAGAAATAGGTGAAGTGCTAAACAGTAAATATAAATTATGTGAATCTAGGCTATATTTAAAAACAAGTTTGATAAAATGAGGAACAGGTCAATAGAGGTCATTGCTAATAGACAGTGGCTGAAGACTATTGGTAATCGGCCTGTTGACCATTGAATAGAAAAGTACCTAGGAAATTGAAATCACATAAATTTGAAAATAATTCTGTGTTTTCTAGCGTTTATTTCGAAAGATGGAAACAATAATCTACTGCCCTAAACTGACATAACTTACTGTACAAAATTGTATGTTCGCTAGTTCATGGAAAATTATATTTGATGATTTAATGAGTATTTCTGTACCAATAAAAAGTTTTTCAAACAGCAATAACTTGATTCCTTTTTAATGATTATTTTGATCTGGTATAATATTATTGAGAAGCTTTAAATGTTCACTGTTTGATTGATTTTTTTCAGGCAAAGCTTAAGGGAAATGGAGAAGTCTTCTAATTTGGATCACGGGAATCACGGAAGGGATGGACACTCATAAATCCAAAATATTATATCTAAGGTATTGTGAAGTAGCCAAGAAAGCCTACCCTTCGAATTCGAAATTAATCGGATTTTATATGATTTATAATAATCATTAAAATAGACATCAATTGCATTAAATTGATATTTAGTTATTAATGCAGGTAAAATACATGAGATTTGTATCAGACGTAAGGGTCAGTTAGGACTGAGACAGTCTAACTGTGAGTGGATGGGGAAACTGGCAGTCCAAAACAGCTATAGACCTGCAGTACGATCTTTTGACGATCAGCTGTGAGCTATATACGATCTAACTATCAGTGGATGTAGACCCTAAGCGAGATTGAACACTAGACAAAAATATTGAAAAAGTAATAAAGTATGAAATCGAAAGGGAATGAGAATACGGACCAATCACAAAGAAATAAGAATCAAGACATATTTCAAGCTCGAAACCCTTCTATTTATTAATCGAGTGTCTTATCAGTTACTGTTACTGCTATCTATAGATTGCAGCATATCAGAGTTCAGATTACAAACACAACTCCAAAGATCCACATCTATTCCTGATTGGCCAATGTAGTCAGCTGAGAGTTTCCTATTTCTGCCACTAGACCGCAGCATTTATAGGGTCAAGATTGGGAGCTCATCTTCAAATCCCCTCCTCCTTTCCTGATTGGTCGAAATTGACAGTCGAGCGTATTTCAAATTTCTGCCACTAGATTGCAGCATTTACAGGGTCAAGATTAGAAGCACGCCTCCAAAGCTCCTCCTCCTTTTCTGATAGGTCGGCATTGACAGTCGAGTGTTTTCCAATTTCTGCCCCTAGATTGCAGCATGTACTGGGTCGAAATTGAGAGCTCACCTATGAGCTCCGCCCTCTTTTGTGATTGGTCAATAGAACGAACGTAATATGTGTTTCTGAAGCCTGCCGGTAGTTTGTAGTATGTACTGGTTACTGGGTTCATGCACAAAGAATTAAAACATTCTCCGTGGTTTAAGCAATATTATTTAGTCTAGATTCTACTCTGACTTGATTTTCTCTTTAATGCTACAAGAATTCAGTACTAATACTATTACATTATTGATATATCATTGTGAATAAATGAATATACCAATACATGGATTTTTATTAATGTACATGAATATATCAATATTATAAAAGAATAATGAATATCTCATATATTCTCTATACAACACTTAATATTATACCAGGTTTCTGAAACAATTGAAAAACTGAAACGATTAGTATAAAAAATATCAAAAATATTTCTGAAATTACTTTTTACAGTCTAGTTTCTCCTGCATTTCTCAGAATAAAGTCCTGTAATTAGTTTCATCTTATAGAAAAATTAGTTATCTACAAAAATTGTCCTCATCAAAATCCCACTAAAACGTACCTTTTCCAAGTTATAAGCGAAAACCTGAAGAGACTGAAATATTTTCGAGCGCTCCAACCTGAAATCCTAAGCCGAAACACAATCCAAGCCTCGAGAACAAGTCAAGCCGGTGAATTTGAGAGTTGGCGCGCTCACGCTACCTTGCGAGAGAAATTATAACTAGCGCCTTGGAAACCAGTACGCCTGCCCTATCTAGCGGCAGCAATTACAACTATTCTCCAGTAGTCCCGTAAATTCAAATGCCCACGGATTTTTCAAGATTTTAGCTTCATTTTCATCGTATCAAAGCTACTTTGAAGCTAATATTGATAGAAAATGAGTTGATATACAATAAAATATCACCAAAATTGCGTTTTCATAGTCAGTTAATAAGATTTTGAAGGAAATTATCAACCTTTACCCAGCAGCATGACTTCAAGAAATAAGTTTTGCGCTTGTACATTGCTAGAGATTTCTTTTGAAATTTCTACTTTTTACACATTACAAGGATTATCTAGATACTCTCATACTAATATTCTATTCTCTTTGTTTTCTCACAGATAAGAAGACCCCGCAACATTCTTCTGATGTTTCCCAGTGCTGAAGAATGAGTACCCGGACCCAAAATTCTTTGCCAAAACTACTTTATATATTATAATATTACATCATGTCTTCGAACCTACATAAGTTATGTAGCAAATAGATACATCCCCGTTTGCTCAAAACGAACGGAAGCTTTTCTCTCAGTGTTTGGAAAGAATTTCGGTTTCTAGAGAGTAGATATTAGAATAGTGTATTTTATACAGTGAGGTAGCTGGTCTACTTATCAACTGTGTATTCAAATAGATTATTGATTTCAGTGACTGCATTATAAATTATGATTGGAATAAAAAATTGTAACAATGATCTCAAATTTGATTTATTTATTGAACACATTCAATTATTGCATGCAATTATGATCTTACATTAAATTATTTATCTATTTTCACCAAGTAACTTATCATTTACTTATCCAAGTGATAAGTCTGCTCCTCTACAACATATTTATTTATTCGTTCAAAAAGAGTTCAGGACTATTGTATAGAAATACTTTATTCAAATCTTTCATTAGAAGTATTCATTTTTAATATGAATTTAATTTGTAATCTTCAATAGTTTTCCATTGTTTTAAATATTCTGTTCCTGTTGTATTACAAATGTTATAATCCTACATTATATTGTACCTATTTTCCATTTATCATCAACTGAAATCATGATTGTTTTAACGCCATAGATATAGTTAACTTTACAATAATTTTGAAAATTTTCTTATTAAACTTACTTCTAATTTAAACAACGAAGGCATGATGGAAACCAACATAGAACAACGATATAAATATATATGAAACCCTTTAAAATCTTGCTCTTGACTTATCTACTGTATGTGTATTTATAAAACTTTTTAAACTATTTATAGCTAACCAATATCTTGACCTTGCATTGAATCTCTTCCCAATTGAATCTTCGAAATTGTGACCATCTTCAAATAAAGTACCTAATGAAACTCTTACCTGATGTATGCTACATGTAAATAGAGAAATAATGTATTCCAGTTCATTTCAACTACTAAACAATATCTGGTTTTTGTTCATATAACTTGATATTTCTTACAAAAAACCTCATTTATCTTAGGATTTCAAATTGTTCATATTTAATTATTTAAGTCTATCTTATAACTTTGAGAACTCTTATTGAAGAACTTTGAATACTCTAGTCCTTTCCATTAGGTTTGATACTCTTTCATTTCCAAGTGTATTTTCCAGTATTGAATTTTCAACTCAACAATATAAAACGTTCAACTTTTATTACTTCTAAAACAGATATAATGAGACTTGAGTTTCCAAACCAATTGATTGTATTCTAGATCATTTAAGACGAAGACTTTTACTTCTGTTTGTTATATTATTTTTTAGTAATTATTTTTAATTTCCTACTTGATTCCTTCATGCTTTATACTCATTTGTGATTATTGAATTTATTCACTGTATATTTATATGATAAATTGATTTTCGAATAAATAATTCCGCATACCACGTAATGTTCAGTTAAATTTAGCTGTACTGTTATAACACAAAAATGTTTTTTAACAATAATTTTTCAAATTTCTTGATTATCTTCTATCATTTATATACCAAACAGTATTATTAACCCCCTAGTCATGTCTCTATGGCACCCTGGTGATAACTTACTTTCGCTACTAAATATAGATACATATTTTATTGTTTTTTATGTACAGTTGATAAAATAAATGATAAAACTAGTCATTATAAGTTAAGGCTATATTTATAATATATTATTATCATGTATATTTATGTATGTTGTATGCAGCTTTAAAAAATAGACAAATTGTTATTATTTTAAGCGTAGAAGAATATTATTGGAAAACTACAGAGTTACAAGAACCTATTTTGAAATTAAATTGTATTTATTTCAAGAGCTATTGTGTTCAATTGATTTATTTGGAACCTTTCCTGACTTAATCTCAGCCTAACTTTTCAAAAGGACAGATGCACTGAGTCCTGATTGAATTTGACCGCTGTGAAATGACGTCATCTATCACTTCACCAATGGATAAAGAATCAATAAACATATTTAATGAATAATTATTATATTTGATGAATGTTAAATGACGCCAATGAACGTTGCTTGAATTAATTTAGATTTTCTTTCAACTGGCTGTTAGAGTTCGTGATACCTCTAAAAAGAGAGGGATAAATCAAGATTACCTTTTTGGTTTACAATTTCAGATAAGTGGCGGGTAGCAAAGAAAAAGTAGCAAGTTTCATCTATATAAGAATTAGTAGTAGGTTGTCTTTGTAAGTGAGGAATACTGGAATTATAATAATAATTAATTCGAATCTCAATTATTGCTATATAAATAAAACTATTGACCAATGTACTAAATAGCAGGCGAGATCCATTGAATGAAACTGATCAAAAAATTCTGCCCGGACCGGGTAATGAACCCAGTACCCCTTGGTTGCCGGCCGAGTGGCTTTGACCGTTTTCCCGGTCCGGGCAGAATTTTTTGAGTAGTTTCATTCAATGGATCTCGGCTGCTATTTAGTACATTGGTCAATATTTGCAGTTGCCGAAGTCCTTTGTCTATTTATATAGCAATAAATCGAGATTCGAATTAATCATGATCATAATTATCCAGCAGTTGGTGAGCTGAAATATCTAATAATATTCTTCCATCTTCAATACTCGAATTGTTTGAGTTGTGGGTATCACTCTTACGATAGGCCTATAATACGGTACCTAATCTTGGAATAAAAAACATAAATCACTTTAATATAATAATTTATTATCAATTCATTCCAGACAGTATAGTTATATCCATTCAATAAATTCCAAAAATCTTCTCAGCTTTTGCAAACTATTATTGCATTGCACTTGAAGATCGAAATAGGCAGCACTCCTTCTATGAACGTCATAAAAATTCAATTTTTTCCTCTCTCCTCAGTCTTGTTGAACAATTTTTATTGCTGCTTCAAGCCAGAATGTATTGGAAAAATTATAAGGCATGAACCAATAACTATCCAGCAAATCTTATCCCAAGTTCATTAGGATATGATAGAATCAAATCATAAGTTCATTCTTCATTATTGGAGCATTTTAACATCGTTCTCTATAGATATCATTCTTCTCTTTTTCTTCTGTTGTCTTCTTCTCTCTTCCTGTTTGCTTCCTGATCGTTACTCCTCCTTATTCTCGTTCTCCTTCACTTTCTCGTTACGGTATTCTTCTTTCCGTTTTTCCTTCTACTTCTTCTTTCTTCCTTTTCCTTATACTTAGCCATCTTCTTCTCATTATATTTCCAACTTATATAAACTAGGTACTCCTTCAATCTTAATCAATAAAATTCTATTCATCAATTATTTTTATCCTCATCAATTATCATATCATCCTCTTCAAATCCTTCATTCTCTACAAATTCATCATTTTCCATCTCACTCTCCTCCTCTCCATTCTCGTCATCTCTTTCCATCTTCTTCAAACCTACATCCTCTTCCTCACTCTCTTCTTCCTCCACTCCCTCCTCTTCTTCTCCTTCTCCTCCACCCTCTTCTTCATCCTCCTCTTCTACATCTTCCCCTACCGTTTCTTGTTTATCATTTTTATCAAAATTTTCTTGATCCTTACTCTCACAATTTGTATCAGAATTTTTCATGTTTTTGTTGAAGTTAACATTTTTGTCCAAATTTCTCAGTTGTTTATCGAAATTGTTCAATTTCTTTTCGGAAAGTTTTTGTTTATTATTCAGAGTGTTGGTAACATTCATCGGTTCACTGAAATTTTGCAAATCTTTCAACTTTAATCTTTCAAAATTACCTGGACTCACAGCTTCAATATCATCTTTCACATCATTATTATCATCAAAATCATCATTAAATTCATTTCCATCATCTTCTTTTTGCAAATCTTTCTTGATTTGAACCCCCACCAAAAATGAGGGATCATCATTTTTGAACCGTTCCTTTTTGAAGAGTGATTTTCGGTTTTTGGAAACATAACTTTGGGGGTGGTTTTCACTTAGAACAAACTTTTTCGACCCCCCAAAAACACGTTTTGGTAGGTTTTCGGCTACTAAAGGAGAGGAAATAATTCTCCCTCCAATCTACCCTTAGATTTCATGTTGTTTTCATCTAAATTCACAACTTTTACAATTTTGCTTCTTTCAGAATTGTTAATTCTGGATTTTTTCGCCGGTTTCCTTCTAGCTCTATTTTCATCAATTCTCTCTTCCTCATCCTTCCTCATCTTCGTTTCCTCTTCCACCTCCTTCTCTTCATCCTCTTCCTCATCCCCTTCTCCTTCTTCCTCCTCCCCTTTGTTCTCATCCAAAGTCGCTTTCAAAACTTTCAACATAGTCGAATTCCTTACATTCTCCTCTTTTCTAAGGGGAGATTCCAAAATTTTCGAATTTTTCTTCAAAGGTTGTAAAACGTGTAGATTTTTCACACGACAAATTTTCTTTTTCTTCCTCCTTCCTTCGTTTTCTTCCCCATTTGTTGCATCATCCGAAAATTTATCATCATCTTTCGATTTTACAATTCGTAAATTCATCATTTGTAGACTAGCTCGCACCGGCTCTGGTTTTTCGTGGATTGTTTCATTTGAATTATTTTTGTGATGAGATGTTTTCTTTTTACAACTTCTTGCTTCCCTTTTGTTATCAATTTCCTCTTCTTTCACCTCATTTTCAACAAAATTTTTATTAAAAAAGTTTGTTTCATCCCCAACCTCACCCTCATTCAAAACAATATCCCCAACTTTCCTATCATTACCAGCAATAGACTCTTTCAATTCTGGATTATTCTGATTAAACTCGACTTCATTTTCACTAGAAATTTCTCTAACATTCCTGTTTTCACCAATAATTACTGGTTCCTGTCTGAAATTATCAGAATTAAATCCTGTGTTTTCCAAAACAACCTCACGGATATCCCTGTACTCAGTGATAGATGATGGTTGATTGATTAAATTTGAATCAAAATTTGGATTTTTCAATGAGATTTCTCTGATATTCCTCTCTTTATCATCAATAATTTCCTGGTTGAAGGAATCTCCATCAACAACAAGAGGTTTGTTCGGGAAATCTTGTCCGAATCCATTATTTTTGTTGGAGATTTCACGAATATTTCGTTTATTATCAGTAGTATCCTGGTTTAAAGAATTGGGAAGTGTTGGAAATTCTTCAGAAACCTCTCTAATATGTCTACTCTCATCAGTATCAACTTTTTTAGAAACATCAGTGTCTATTATTTGATTATCTCCAGAAAGTTCACGAATATTTCGAAATTTATCAATATTTTCTTGGTTGTCAACTTTAGAGAGAGGAATTCTATTTTCCATAGAAATGTCTCTTGCATCTCTATCTTTTTCAATAATATTTCTCTCAGGGAGTTTCGATTCCAATTTTTCACCAAGTTCTGAGATTTCTCTAATATTCCTTCTCTCTTCAGAAATCTCATCTTTAGATTCTTTCAATGCTGATTCGTTTTCCAAATCAGGGATACCAAGATTCTCTCCATATCCATCAATACTATTATTTTCCAAGTTTGAAAAAAATTTCCCATTTTCACCATCAATTTCCTTAGATTTTCTCTCAGAATTTTCCTCCGAATTTAATGAAACATCCTTAATCAGCCTCTCATCACTTATCTCCCGTATATTTCTTATATTACTATTTTCTACTAGGCTTTCATCATCATTAAAAATGCCAGTATCTAGATTTTCAGGAAAATCTTCAATTTTTTCAGAGTTTAAACCAGAATTATAAGCGTTTTCTTCAAAAATATTCGATCTGAACATCTTAGTTCCATCAGATATTTCTCTAATGTTCCTCTCATTATTAATTTTTACTTCAACTTTCCCACTATTCTCATTATTGGGTGTTTCTCTTACTTTTCTCTGGTTATTTACAATTTCTTTCCCCTCATTTTCACTGAAATTTTCTTTTAAAACATCGGAATCTCTCAAAGAAAAGTCTGGTATTTCTCTAGTATTTCTATTCTCATCAATAATTCGGATATTTTCCATATTTCCCCTTTCATTTTCATACATGTTTTGATTGGAAACTTCAGCAGATTCTGACAAGGAAGGTCTTTGTATTTCCCTAGAATTCCTTTCAAAATTCTCATTTAAAACTCCACCATTATTCAAAACAGAATTAGAAGGCGTTTCAAGGTTCTCATCAACCCTTGAAAATATGTTCTCATCTTGTAAGAAATCTTTGTTCAACCCTATTTGGAAACCTTCAACAATATCTCTTGTGTTTCTCACGTTTTCCCCAGACTTCCTCTATCTTCAAATGAGTCATTTTCAGTCATTTTTGGCAAATTTTCCGAATCACCAATCTCTACAGAATCTTTTAGAAGTTTATTTTGGTTGGTGAAATCTTGGGACTCAACAATCATAGGAGCTTCATCAACTACCGGTACTTCTCTTGCAGTTCTATCCTTATTATCACCAATAACTGACTCAAAATTTTTCAAATTCTCATTTGAAATACCTGGTTTAAAAGCTGATTGATCACCTATTCCTCTGATTTCTCTGTGGTTATTTTCATTAAAGTCCTGATTTAAACCAACGTTTTCCAAATTTTGAGTTTGTTGTACACTGTCAATGTCTCTCACATTTCTAAGATTTGAAAAATTTTCTACCAAATTTTCATTCAAAATTTGTTCAGAATCGCTGACATCTCTTAAATCTCTATGTATATTTTTCTCAAATTTATTCACTCCATCTAATACGCCAGAAACTAGGTTAGTAGATAATGCCAATTTTCCCGGATTGTGTGGAGAGTCATCATTAATATTTCCTGTGAGTTCTGAATTAGTAGCTAATTCTGGATCAAGAATTCCTCTTATATTCCTGTGGTTGTCTAAATTTTGATCTTCGTAGAACTTATTCAATTCTAATTCTTCTTGAAGACCTATTGCTTGTTTCGTATCCTTCACTTTCTGATTCAAAATATTTGAAGAACTATCACCTATCACTTGTCTCACACTTTTTCTGGAATGTTCTTTTTGACAAGTGCCTTCTATTGAGTTTAAAACATTCGAACTTATCAAAGATTCTGATATTCCTCTAGTATTTCTGCCAGGATTCCCTCTGATACACGTTTGTTGTTCGGTATCTTCATTCGAAACATTTGTATCAAACTCAGAACCCGTTTCAAACCTTTTTGTATCAATCCTCGAATCAGAGATTTCCCTAACATTTCTATTGGAATTTTCTTTGATAAGATTGTCTTGAGTTATCAAAGAATGCAAGTTGGGAATTGGATTTTCATCAGTTATTTCTCTGGTATTTCTTTTATGATTTCTATTTATATTACTACATGAATCTGAGGCGAAATTTGAAAGGTTTTGTGGAGAATTTGAGAAAGATATTGCTTGTTCTCTGTTTGTATCATAATCAGTTCCAAACACCAGATTGACTATTTGTAGCTGGGAAAAACAAAAAATTTACAATTATTCAATAAGACAATAATTTTTTGAATAAATGAGAATAAGTTAATACGTTTGACGAAAGTAGGCCTAATTTTCAATCATCTATTGCTTGCAATTTATAAAGATATAATTATGGTGAAATATGGAGAGATAAACTTCAAGTGTATAGGTACGGTACGGACTTTTTGACGTCAACTTTAGTATAAAATATGCAAAGTTATAGAAACTTCAATAATTATAATGAAAATATAGCATTGCTGGGGTAATTTTTTCAACAGGGGTATGCTTTTCCTTTATTGTAAATCTTTCCTATCAGTGAAATTTATTGATTATTATAATAATCATTATAGAATTAATTCATCGTGATGAATACAGGTATTGATTTCATATGATTCAGTCTATGACCTAACTTATGGGAAAATATGAATGGAGTTATGAAAATTTCTTACCAGACCATTTTTACCATTTTATATTAATCAGTCTATGACCTAACTTATGGAAAATATTGATAAGTTATGAAAAATCCTTACCAGACAAATAACAAGTAGACAAGTCTCCTTGAAGCCTCTCATATCAGTCTTGTATTTCATTAACTTTCAAAAGTTTTGAGAGGGACAGCTTCTTTATTCAATCTTCTTCATTTGAACGAAAACTTGCTGATAAGATTCTAAACCACAAAATATTATTCAGACCTAAATCGACTTCACCTTTTTAAAACTTCAGTATCCAAAATAATAGAAGATTATTGACATTTCTGTTTAAGTCTTCATTGAAAACTTTGTAAAATTAGTTTTACTTCTGTTGAAAATTGGAGTTTTCTTTCAACTCTGATAATTCAATCACTGATAAGTTGAGTTGTTTACTTTGATATCATTTTTGAAAAAAAGGTTGTTTTGTTAATCAAACTTGAAACTTCTACTAACATATGGTTGAACTTGACATAACTACAGTGTCTATATAAGTGACTGTAGACATAACCAGTATATCAAAACATAATCATCAATACATAAATAGCTACAGATGGCTGAGATGATAAAAAAATCTTTGGAAGAGACTTGTGCTATATTTCAATGAACTCGTATTTAATGAGTATATACGACTGCAACATGTCGCAGATATTTGTAGTAATGAGAAAGAACCCATACCAGAATTGACCCATGGAAAACTAGGTAAAAGCCAAATTTCTTTCAAAGAAGAGTAAAATATGGCAAATGAGAAACAGAAAGGCAAAATCATGAAAAAACAAAACTATTACAATATTTCACCATTTTTATTCTCAATAAACAATAACAACCTAATAAATTTATACAATTATTCGTAATTATATTACAATAGAATTAATTACATAAATAAATTCTTGTTCAATAAACTTAAAGCAATACAATTATTTCATTCGATTAAAGCAATGGGTGAATGATAGACACTATACAAGCCTTATTTCTATCGAGTAAGACTTTGAATAGGATAAATTTTAAACCTGACTCAATTTGTCTAATATTTTATTTCACATTCTAATAAAATATTTTCACACTTTAAACATTGTAAAACGCTGTGATAAGGTGATTTGTAGTCAGTCTATGAACCTTTGCAAAATAAAATTATTCGCAGTATTCCACGACTTTTTTTCGAAACATTTTGTAGATAAAATATTACTCAATAACAAATTATGCTCTGTACACCGAAAGTTTGTGGCAAATTTATTGCAAATTTGAGGAAAACTTGTTGCAAGTTTGAGACGAATTTGATCATTGAGGTATTAGAATCCTTTGCACCCTACTTGTATAGCGTTTATCAACATTTTTCAGGAAAAACTTATGCCACGTTTTTCGTAAATAATGCTGACAAATTTAATTCAAGAAGGATACAGTGAATTATAACAACTAGAAGAGTGAATTTACTCTAAACACTCGGTGAACTAAGTAGAATTGATAATTTTTAATTGGAGAAATCATTCTGAGCAATCATGTTCCTCGATGCTATGTGATCATGAAGTTAAGTCACAAACACTGTGGACTGCCCTGAGATGGGTGACCAGTATTACGCCAATCTTACACATTGGTGAGGTGAAACCTACCCGTAAGGGTCCCCCCACCATGTGAAGCTATTAATTATCTTTGAAGTTTTAGGTAAAAATAAATGAAAATAAAAGCATTGCTATACATCAGTTAACGGGGTGATGTAGTCTGGTTGAGCAAAGAAGACATTCTGGCAAGATGAGAAAATGACTCCAGCTCGGTCAATATTGGTTCAAAACTGATAAACTTGGTTTCAAATTTTAGAACAAAATGTTTTCTACAATTTGAGACCAAATTTATGAGTTTTGAATGAATATTGACCAAGATGGAGTTATTTCCCCATCTTGCCAGAATGTCTTCTCTACTCGACCAGACTATACTAGAATGGTTTCTAGAAATGTTTCTAGGTAACTAGAACAAGAAATCAGCTACTGATAGTGCATAGCTCCCCGTTATTTCTTGTAGATCTTCTTAGTGTGATTTACTCCATTTCTAAAAACGATCTTTTCTTCTGTTTAACCGAAGTTGATGGCTTTTCCGGAGTAGGCAGCTGTGTGGGCTTCACGTAGGGCTTCTGAGCATGTCTGTTGGAAGAAGAAAAAATATTATTAATCAATCAATGAATCATTAATTTTTCAATACAATACAATGAAGAATATGTTTGTTGGAAGTAAAATATTTATAAATAATCAATCATTCATTTTTTATTAAAATGATGTAAAATAATAGATTTCATAATTTGGATAAAAAATTGAATTGAGAATATATGCTAATTTGAAGTATAATTATTATTATTCTTATCTAAAAAAAAATCTCCTCTCAAGCATGCTTTAATGGTCGTTAAGTTTGCCTTATAGTCTGTCCAAGCAAAGAAGACGGGAAGATGTCAGATGGGAAAATGACTGCAGCTCGGTCGATATTAATTCAAAACTTATAGATTTAGTCTCAAATAGTAGAGCTGAATGTTTTCTGCAATTTGAAACCAAACGTATAAGTTTTGAACCAATAACAGTCTTGAGAACCAGTTTTGGACGTCCGAGCAATAATTGAACTGATGAACTGAACCAATAAATAATTGACCGAGCTTGAGTCATTTTCCCATCTTGCCATTGTCTTCTTCGCTTGCACAGACTATACATAAACTCAAAGATTTTCATCCAAGAAATGCATAAAATTATCATTGGTCGCAAAATTAGTTGATCCAAGACCGGCAAATCTGCAAATCTCACGTCGGATTTCTGATATGAAATGATATCGATATGTAAGTGATACCAAGTTTTTAGAATTGATACGCAATCATACAAGAAGGAAGCTCATTGAGAAAATATTTGCAACGTGAGGTTAGCTCATTCAACAATCCCGAGAGACTAGGACTACTTTAAGAATGATAACAAATTAGTTACTCAACAATACCACGTTTGATTCAGTCAGCCTTTTCAGACATTTTACAACAAAAAGTCTTCAAAATACTTTTGAAATCTTTTTTTGAAACTTACTGGATGAGCGTGACACGTCCTAGCCACATCTTCAGCTGCAGCTCCGTATTCCATCGCTAGCACGGCTTCGTTGATGATTTCACCAGCACCCTGATAAAATAAACAAACAAAATCATGTAACACTTATCAAATATCAAAAGATTTCACCACTACCATAATTAGATAAATGAGAAATATTAATGTAGTAACACTTTTCAATTATCAAAAGATTTCACAAGCACCCTGATAAAATGAATAAAACATATTGATTGACCAATTGTCAAGTATCAATAAACAAGGATGAAAGAATAAATAATATGAATAAACCGGGCATGAGATTAAAATCAATTCATCTGCTGAAAAACGAAATTCTAGAAGTTAATTTACATCAGCTATTGAAAGGACAAGACAAAAAAACACTGATATCGCCATACCATGCCATAAGAGAATGACGTGCTGATTTTTTTATTGGCTCTATAATAATACACAGGGAGTTTTAGAAGGAATGTCCGGTACTATCAGGCTGATTCCTTACGCCAGGTAGAAAAAATACATATAACATACCCCCAAAAACCCTTTGTTTTGAAAATTTAATATTTTTTTAAGAAATGTAAATTCTCCGCCATTGTTATCTCGGTAACACAGCGTTTCTGGGGTATGTCCAATGGAACTTTTTTCTTTATTATATGGTAAATGTAATTAGACTGAGAAGTATTCCACATTCCTCCTGACACATCCTGTATAGATTGATGCGCTACAGGAAAAAATCAACTCAACCCAAACATTAGAGGTGGAATTGAACATATCTAATTGTTTGTCAACTTACCGGTCCAATAATGTGAACGCCAAGAATTTTGTCGGTGAGTTTGTCGGCGAGCACCTTGACAAATCCGTCGGTTTCGTTGTTTGTCTTGGCGCGACTGTTGGCGGCGAACGGGAATTTTCCCACCTTGTACTCGATGCCCTGTCAGCAAAAAATTAATAAATAAATAAATTAGATGTAAGCTTAGCTAATAGCACAGAGAAGGTGGATCTTAGCACAGAAATTCAACTTATTTGTGCCAATTGACAATCGACTATTGATTAGTAAGTTCCTAAGCAAATTAAACATTCATATGATTGAAAAAAATAATCATACCTCATGACTTGGGACGAGATAAACAAACTCATAACGAAAAAAACAGGGCTGCTAGTGTTACGATGACAAAGCATAGCAACGATACGACACAGGACACAGTCCCGATAAAAACACGACACATACGCATTGCCAATGCTATGAAGTGTCTATGCTACGTCTTTTATAGGTTATGGTTTGTCGTGGCTAAGGCAGCCAACCCAAAACAGAAATTCACGCATCAACTTATATGACTTTGGAAGATAATTAGATTCTACAATGGGTGATCGTTTTTATTAAGGTTTTTTACAATAATTGGAAAATTATAAGTTGAGTGTAAATGATCAAAAAGTAGAGATAAATGCGATATTATTAGTAAAATACAGGTTAAGGTTATTGGTGAGCTAGAATTATTGTTTTTCTCGAGGTGATATATCGCATTCATGCACACGCACGCAAGCCAGCCAATCACAGGTCTTGTTGAGAACAAGACAAGAGCTGTGATTGGCTGGCTTTCGTGCCTGTACACACATTCGTCCCAGCATACGCCTGGCCTAAATACAGCTGTTCTGTACATTAAGTTTTAGTTTACCAGAGATTGATACCCGGTAACCGAAACCGGTATCTCGATTTTCTAATAAATCAGTGGTTTGACAACATCTTGTCTTTTCATTTATCATGGATAGATAACTACCACAATATCAATTTCACAACTACTCAAAGAGCGAGCGAAGCGAACCTGCTATTGTTGAGAATTAACAACACTATTCTCTTTCTCTCGATTAATAAATCAAGCGAGCGAAGCGAGCTTTCTATTGGTGACAAAGAATAACCCTTGTCCTCTTCGAGACTGATATTTCAGGCGAGCGAAGCGAGCCTGCTATTGTTGAGAAAGATAAATAATACAGCCCAACCTGAAATATTTATAAGTGATAAAACAACGGACTAAACATTATAATATGTTTGTGATGCAATAATGTACTGACATCGTTCTTGAGATCCTCCTCAGCGCGGCCGACCCAGCCGACCTCGGGGTGTGTGTAGATAACAGAGGGCACACAGTTGTAGTCGATGTGAACGGGGCCACCGGCAATGCCCTCCACACAGATAATGCCCTCGTCCTCCGCCTTGTGCGCCAGCATCGGGCCGTGGATGCAGTCGCCGATGGCGAAGATGCTGGCGAAAGAGAAGAAGAAGGAGGATGATGAATTGAATTAAATTGTAATTGTATTGAATTTAGCAAGTATATTTTTAGAATGAAGGTAACAAAGGAAGATGAACATGGAGGTTCAATAAAGGGTAAGAGAAATAATTGAGAAAAAATTAGGTAAGAGAAATATCTACTTATTCAACCCACAATTTTCCAACATTCAAGGTTTATAACTGGATAATGTTATAAACTCCCAATATCCAAAGGTTTATAACTGGATAATGTTATAAACTCGTATTTTTAGTTGATAGAATTTTTAGAGAATCAAATTCTTTTGAATGACAGATAATCTGAGAAACCGCGATCAAAAGGAGGCAAAATAGACAAAACATAGCATACTTATCTGAAATCGCCATTACTGTGATTTGCATTCAATATGTACTTGTTTAATAACACTGCATGTTATAATTTTCAATTAAAAATGATACCTACGGTGAAAATATTTTTTTTAATGAGAGAAAAGTGTTAAAATTCAACGAGCAAATAAATTATATACCATTATATTAGATTCAGATTCAATCACTTTATTCTTGTAGATTACATAATACAATAATACTCGAAACAAATGCTATAAGAATAAAAATAAATGAAAACTAAATGAAATGAAAAATAAAAATAAATTCGCTTAAGTTGGCTAATTATAAACTGAAAACTTGCAAAATGAGACAGATGTAGGATTCAATAAGATAACGGTAATATAAATTTGTGCTGTAACTACATAAAATTGTGGAGTTTAGACATATAAATGTCCATTCTTGGAGAGGGGCATCTCTCCCATTAACACTCAACCATGAAAGATAAACAAACATAATTTTATAATTCAACACTGGATACTTTGACTATCAACTTAGTGAATTGAGATAATAATGTGATGGTTATTCTTGGAGATACGTGCGGAAACTAGAAAATTGAAATAAAGCGACAAAAACAATATTATGGTTATTCTTAGAGGTACATTCATGGAAACTTGAATATTGGAAATTAGTAACAGAAAATAGCTAGGATATGATAATTTTATCATGTAACGCCATATACTTTTCTATTAGTCTGTTAGTATATTAAAAGTATCTGATAGTTATTCTTGGAAAAACAACTAGAAATATGAAATTTCAAAGAACTTACTTTGGAATAACAGTTTGGAACCTGGAGTTGACCGGAATACGACCCTTTTCGTCTTTCTCAATACCGATCTCTTCCAGACCGAGATTTTTCGTGTAAGGTCTGCGACCAATGCACACCAACAGAACATCAGCTTCCAACTACAAACAAAATATACAAAATAAAATAAGTTCTTACAAATAAAATAGATGATTTGCATGGCTTTTATCGCTGGAGAGACCCTTACGCTTAGCTTCCACCTTGCCAATGTGTACTTGGCCAGATACTGGTCACCCATCCAAGAGCAATCCACAGTGTTCGTGACTCAACTTCACCATCACTAATGAGCCACCCTCACGAAAAAGCCGATACCGTCAAACAAGGGTAATATTAATGCAATGATATTGCAATTATCAATTTTATGATAATTCCAAAATTTATTGTAAAATTTAGTAGTAATTTAGAAGCAGACTATTTTAACGAATAATTCATTAATTTTCCTCACAAAATCCAGTACAGTAACTTATTTACTGGTATGATGCTCAACAAATAGGTTAGACTATGGGAAATATCAAATGGTATCGAGTATGAAAATGTTGATGAAGTTTATAGAAAAATAGCATAAAATTAAACTTACAACTTCTTTCTTTGATGGATCCTTGACATTTTCAACATTGACCTTGATAATTCCTCCAGACTTCTCAGCTGACATCACCTTTGTTCCCAGCTTGAATTTCATTCCTGGAAAAAAATTAGCTCAATATAAATAAAACTTATAAATCAACTGAGCTGGACCAAACTGAAATTAAAAGAGACAATAATTTAAATTAGACTTTATATTAGCTGTTAGCAGGTTACAACACGTACAAGAGACAGATGAAGCCGCGTAACTTCTAGGCGTGAAGAAGTTTGAAGTTGGCACCTGTGTTTGTTTTCTCTTTCTCCATCATTATCATGATTGTCTTTTTGTCACTTGAATGTATAAATAAATTACTAGATGAATGAGTAGAAAAACACATGTTATGTGTACTTAGAGTTGTGAAACTGAATAAAAACTATGAGTTTACCTTGTTTAGTGAGGATTTTCTGGAATGTCTTAGCGACTTCTTGGTCGATACCAACTCCACCGATTGAGTTCAGAAATTCAACTACATTCACTTCGGCACCCAGGCGACTCCATACTGAACCCTGGAAAATAACAAGAATTTTAACAATTCATCTAAATAAAATTGAAGAGTAAACTAAAATAATTATTTATTAATATAGAAATATTTTGATATAGAATCCAGATCAGACCATTTATGTCACATCAGAAAAACAAGTAAAAAATTTTCAATAAAAACAATTTATTCTTTACAACAAAGAATTGCAATACCCCGACACATATTAACTTATATTATTATAGTGGAGAATCATTTCAAGAAATAAAAAAGAAAAATTGCCAATAATAAACAACTTTTATTGATAGGCGGCTACTATAAACTCCAACTGAATAAGCTAGATAGATGAATCATTGAATAACTTACCAATTCTAAACCAATCACACCACCACCAATCACGACCATTTTCTTCGGAACAGCGCTCAGAGAAAGAGCGCCAGTAGACGATACTATTGTCTCTTCATCCACCTGCAAGAGGAAATTCATAAAATTGATAAATAAACAAAACAAACTTTTTGAAACATAGTATCAGTGTTGAAATTGGTGCACAATAAGTCTACACAGACCGTTCACTAACAGTATAGCCATTGAATGCAAAACTTTTAAATGGTCGAATCAACCATACTTTTGTCAACTCTCAAAAGATTTACAATGAAATCTATTCATAATCAAATTATTGTGACAGGTTGAGGTATTCACTCAAAGGTTAAGCAAAGACAACAGTCTGGTGAGATGGGAGAACGACTCCAGCTCGTCCAGTATTGGTTCGAAAATTATCAATTTGTTTCAAATCGTGGGTAAAATTCTGCTCTACAATTTGAGACAAAATTTATCATTTTTGAACCAATACAGACCGAGCTGGAATCATCTTCCCATCTTGCCAGGATGTCTTCCTTGTTCGACCATACTATACTTCTGCTTCTGCTTTATGGTCACATTGGTTGAATGCTTCAAAACAATAAGAGTAAGAATCAAGTATAATATTGAATTTATAAAGAACAGGCACAAATTTAGTAAATATTTGCAATTAATTTAGTGGAATAAATACGTTCTGAACCTACCTCAATACCAGGGAAAGGTGTAACTTCAGAACCGGTGGCGATCATAATATTTTTCGTCTTGATAACTTCGGTTGAACCATCGGCTTTCAAGGCGGTTACTTCGTTCGGGCTTGTGATTTTGCCATGTCCTTTCACTAATTCCACCTGTAATTTAGAACATATTTTACAGGAAAATAATAACAAGGATTCTCAGTTATAACATGGTTTATTTCATTTTCATTTCGTCAATTCTTCATTCATTCATTCAATAGTAGGTATAGTCTGTCCAAGCAAAGAAGACATTCTGGCAAGATGGAAAATGACTCCCGCTTGGTGAATATTGGTTCAAAAATTATAAATTTGATCTCAAATTGTAGAAAACATTCTGATCTGAGAATGTTTCCTACAATTTGAGATCAAATTTATAATTTTCGAACCAATATTCACCAAGCTGGAGTCATTTTCCCATCTTGCCAGAATGTCTTCTTTGCTTGGACAGACTATAGCTGGTTCCCACAATTTAGGCGGTTGGCGAATGACTGTTATCAATTCTCAGCTCTGTCAGGACAGTCAGTGAGCTGTCTGCAAGAGTACATCGGAACAAGAGCAGCCCCAGCTACACTAATTCGATTTCGAAGACAGCTTCACACTGTCTTGACAGAGCTGAGCATTGCTTGAAGACAAACACCAAGCTTCAAAAAAGCTTTAGTCAATGTCAATGAATTATTATTCATATTTCAATTATTGAGTTTTGAAATTTAAAGATTGTCAGTTTTTTGATGGGCCTTGTTCATTTAATACTGTACTTAATGAGACTGTGGAGAAGATGAAACAAGTAACAAGTGAGCATGTAAGTAGTAATGATTTGATTTAAGAGTGTCTTCTTTTTGTTCTTTAGGATCTTATTCCTGTCGAAATTTCGTAAAAGCTTACTTCATTTTGAGACCAACCTTGTTGGATTTGAAGAGATGGACGATTCCGCCAGTTAGAGCTTTAACGGCGTTCTTCTTTTGTGTCATCAAGGCATCCAAGTCGAGAGATAGGTCTTTCACTGGAATAGAAAAAAATACACTGAAGTTAGCTTAATAATCAAGTAACACCATATTATGAACCACATCAAACTCTTCAATACATGGCCAATTGTACATCACTTTTCAATCATTATGCTTGAACAAAATTATACAGTACCTACAACACGAGAACTATGAGTGAAAATTAAGGAACTTTAAGTAACTTAATTGGATTGAATATTCAAATGAAACTTATATTATGTAGTCGAATAAATAAAAGGTTCTTACTTCTGCATAAAGTCAGAAAGACAATAATCTATTCAAGATAACAGCACAGCAATGATAGACATTAAAACTGTAAATATATTTTTAAAAATTTCCTCATCTTAATCAAAGTTCTCATAAATATTTAATAGATTTCGTCACTGTACAATAAGATTGTAAACAGCCGATTGTTGAATAATCATTGAACTTTTCCACACAAAATTGAGTTAAGTTGATTTTATTCAGAGTTGAGTTGGTAATATTCTACAGGATAAGATTGTAGAATTCATAATGAATATTATAATCTTTGAATATAAGCTTAAGTTATCACAAGAAATAGAAATACATTCTGGAAGCTTCACATTTATATTAAAAAATTGCATTTTATCTCAAATTGTAGAAAACATTGTGCTCTACCATCTGAAACCAAATTAATAATTTATGGACCATTATTGACCGAGCTGGAGTCATTTTCCCATCTTGCCAGAATGTCTTCTTTGCTTGAACATACTATACAGGAGTTTCAATTTGTTTCAATAGATGTGGGTAAAACTAACCAACAATTCCCCTAGAAGTGAGGTCTCCCGAATGAGCCATATGGTAGTAATGAGAATTGTTGAGTAAAGCCTTTGAAGGAATACAACCAACGTTCAGGCATGTTCCTCCGCATGTGTCGTCTTTCTCAACGCAGACTGTCTGGAAAAAAACAGAAAATATAGTTAAAAAAACCTATCAATATTTATTCAATGCAGTGAACCATTCTTTTTATTGATGAAACTTAAATATGGCAACTGGAAAAGTGTAAAACTTGAAATTTCCATTGCGTGTTTTATTTTTACAATCCGGAACACAACAAATTCTCCAGGACATTATTTTAGGTTTAGCCCTATCTCCTCCAATGTTAATTCTCTCAATTTTTCGCCGAAAAGATCCGCCAATAGCGCCTCGGTCGCCAAAAATATCCTTTCCACCCACTTGCACACAGCGAATACTATTCCTCTCCCAGTTCTTCTTCAATAAAGTCAATGTTTTCCAAAATGAGGTTATGTTTTCCTACATGAGCGAACGAAAAAGAAACCTTAGCTAGTCCATTCCAGCATTCTAGCAGTCCAGTCCAAATAATAAAGATTTTGAATGACTTGTAATCAAATTTTTTATTACCTTCATTCCAAGTTGAGCGGCTTTAATGGCTGCCACATAACCTCCAGGACCTGAACCAATCACTACGAGATCGGCTTCGCCCGTGGACGAGTAAAAATGTTGTTGAAGAACTGACACAATCTGGCCGCGTTGAAGGCATGATGCCGGCTAAAAAAGACATAAACCTATATTAGAATTAAGAAAATAGTATGAAAATTATGATAAATAATCCATGAAACATCAGTATCGTCCCACAACAAGAGAAACCTCTTATCACTTGGATCTTGAACGACCTATCTGATAAGGTAACCTAACTTCAATATTGTTTGTTATATCTTTGGAAATGTAAAAACAATAATAACTGCTACATTTAAGGCTATCTCATACATCTATGAGGCAAGAATGATGGTTAATGATAATATGTATGCATGAATATGAATAGAAATGTCAAGTTCACATGTCAACCTTCTGGAAAGTGAGGGTTGTGCAAGAGGATGATTATTCTGTTTTGATGAGCGGGTAATGCTCTCCAGTAATAGTTTTAATTGATGTATATGATGATAGAGTTTTGAAATAATTGAATTTGAGCTTAAAAAAAATTCATGGTTTTGAATAATTTGCCAAGAAAACACCGACTGACTTGAGGTCATGACAAGCAACCAGGACTGTCAAACGGGTTAGTCAATTACTGTGGACGAATATTGGTGAAATTGGTAGATAGATAGAAGCTGAAATGTATGAAAATTATGATTTACACACCTTTAAAGTGGATGACAGACGACTCAGCATGTTTTTCGGCAAAATTCGACAAGACACGACAGGAACGATTCACCTTGGTTTCACTTGGAGATCGAAAGGTCCTTGACAGCGCCATGCTGATTTCGTCTGCGTCGAAGCATTTTCCTAGCCTGATGGATCTCAAAAAATAAAATGACGGAAAACTGATATTTCCTATCAATTTGAACGATTTAAGAATTATTGAACTTGTCAGTTATAAAATTCAGAAAATATTTATCTTCTAACATTTTTTGGTTTTTTTGAAGACTTTATTTTTCATAGGTTGGCAGTTTTGGTTTGTATTGATCGTTCAAATAGTACCGCGAACCCCGGACCTCAAAATTTTGGATGAAGTGGGGTGATTCAGAAATAGAATTATTCTCTCTTCACTCACTCCACGCAATTTCATCAAGTAGTAGGGGCTCCAAAATGTGATCACAGCATTAGAAAACGAAATGAGTTCACTTGACTCCAATTTTTAGGGGTCAAATAATTTACAGATTAAGTATTTAGCGCTCTACTGTGTCTACTTATTAAACAAATTACCAAGTTTTTCCTCAGTTGCTGGTTCAGTGTTGAGCAGTGGTTTTGAATTTTGCTGTGATAATTGAGTGCATTTTCAATTTTTTTCATCATACAGGTGTGTATGGTTACACAATTTTGCTTAGAAAATAAAAATAAATAGACATAGGCTACTCTATAAAATATAACAATAATTAACAAAAAATTCATTAAGCAATTAATATACTGTCACAATAATATGGAACACGTTTAAAAACTATAAGTTACATATATTTGAGAAATGTTTATTCCATTTTTTTTAAATATCTGTATATTGATAAGCTGCCAATACATACAGTAATTGGCAAATATTCAATCACTGTAGTTTAATTTTAGTTTTATTAGACTATTACATTGATAAAATACCATGGTCGCTTTTTAATGATGTTTTTTAATAAGGACTCAAAATCTTAGAATTCAGAAGCAATAAAGATATAACTATAGCAAAATTCTATTTGACAATATAAAAGTTTTTCATAGAATATCAAAACCGAATAGGCAATGTACACATATTATAATGCTTTTTTAAACTTTCAACCTTGGTCTATACATACCGGTACAGAGAAATTTTTAGGAAATTATTATTAAATTTTATTCAATTTGTGTGGAATTGAACATAAATATTTTTGAAACAATAAATAATAATGATAAATGCATTGTACCTATACAGAATTGTATTTTTGTAATTGCATGAATTTATCAACGTTACTGATTGAAGACACAGTTTCAGGTGCAATGTGTAATGATGTTATATTTATTATTTAACTTATACTGAATTATGTTTAATTAATTGAATTATTCAATGTCATATAATATTCTTGTTAATATATGAAAACATATTTCATTCTCATCTAGAAAATACAACTTAGCAAGTAGCCATCATTCAATTTATTCAATAAATTTTAATGAGTTATTCAATAATATGAAAATATTCTGAAAAATGATAACACTGCTCATATTGAATCAATGTTGGTTGAAAATATATAGTCCCAAGCAATAATCTATAACATTGCGAGGGTTTTAAGAATATTATCTCCTTTCTCATTGACTTTGAAAAGTATGAATTAAGCTACTTCAGGCAGTTAGGCACTCAGGCAGCAGCCTAGAGTGTGCGTTTTTACACTCCAGCACATCATGTAGGCTACTAGAGACAGACGAAACCACCTACTTTTCTGGTGTCAGCTATAATAACTGCTTCAATAAAGTAGCCTATATAGTAGGTTCATCCGGCCTAGAATACTAATATATGAGTAGGCTACAAAAGAATCCATTCACTAACATGCGTTTACGGCAAAATCATTATTCAGCTATTAAAGTAATTAGCTACGGCACCTGTAGTAGAATCACAAAAGAGTTTGTATAACCTTCTCTGAGGTAGAATATTATCTCTCATCTCATCTCTGGATGAGATCATTATTATTGGGATCATTATTCAGCTATTAAAGTAATTAGCTACGGCACCTGTAGTAGAATCACAAAAGAGTTTGTATAACCTTCTCTGAGGTAGAATATTATCTCTCATCTCATCTCTGGATCGTGGTGACCTACATGTATATTGTAAAGAGATGTTTACAAAGAGCATTGACAATAAAAACTTACTAGCCTCCAGTTTCCAATCCAGCCGCCTTACAACAATAATCAACCAGCTACAGCCACTTTAATTTCGTCACAGACTTTATTGTTATCATTATTATCATATATATATCATCAGCGTATATAGCAATGGCTACCTATATAGCTCAAATTCTCTACAAAGAGACTAAACCGTCTTTATAGAGCCCATGAATTCACTTTGGTGTTAACCCACTGTAAGTTCAAACTGTGTGACAGTCAAGAACTGTGAGTGGATGAATAAGCAATTTGCAATAATCTCATAAAAATTAGTAGAGAAGACGCGTTAATTTATTTGGACAGTGTTTTCACCTAAAACTATTATTGAACACGGTCTCGGTAATTTGAATAAATAAATTTTCTATGATGTAGAACTGCTATAAATTGAATTTATCCACAGAGTGATTGAAGTTTTCAAAGCGTTTTCTTCCATCAAAGACAATCTATTCTTACAAATCTATTAAACAAATATCTATATGTAAATCTACCACTGGCGGCTGTACCCACAACACAGGTGAAGTGCCCGTATCTTTTACTGTACAGCACTTAGCCTACTGTTTCATGGGCACGAGCCGCCAATGAAATCTACTCTTATATATTTAATTTATAATGTTTCCTTCATCTTAGTGCTACTTTATTACTGTTTTTCATTTAAAATGTTAATCTCATTACCATTGAATGAATGCATGAATAAAAATAATTGAAAAAAGGTACTGAGATTAACATTTTATTTATACTATACAAATATCTGATAGTGAGTGCATTCAGTTCATTCATAGTACATTCATTAAATTTAATTATACTTACATTTCTATTTCATTGTGGGTGATTCCTGAAGCTGATTCATAAATATCAACTTCAGTGACATCTTCATCTTTCAACCCACTATATGAATGCACCCATACAATCTCCTCTGTATAATAATTACATTGTCATTGCTTTGTCTTAAGTTATATTATTTTCTAGAATTTCAGAATGACAGAGCTGGCAGGTCTCAGCGTGACCAACAATGTTGATCCGCTCTACTCGCCCGAGACAAGATCTCCCGAATTTCTATTGGTGGATGAGGAATCAGCCTCCACCTATCCACTACTCACCCCCTCCCCACCGCACTTCGATCATCCCCTGGCCGCGTTGGATAGCAATAAAGGTGAGGGAAACATATGTAAAGTTTACCTATAGTCTGACCAAGCAAGAAAGACATTCTGGCAAGATGGGAAAATGATTTTAGTTCAGTCAATATTGGTTCAAACATTATAAATTTGGATTCAATAAATAATTGTAGATCAGAATGTTTTCTACAATGTGTGAACAAATTTATTATGCTTGAACCAATATTAATCGAGCTGTAGACATATTCCCATCTTGCCAGAATGTCTTTTTTAATTTGACAGACTGGATATTAAAATAGCTCCATTGGACAGAAATATAAGGGGCAATAAAAATATGAATTTATAATCAAAAGCAGCTCTACAGAGTACCGTACTAAAGATTGATACCGTACATCATTAAGGAATTCATCGCAATTAACTGCTGCATTTGGATATAAACCCTGCGATAATGAACAAATAAAATGAATAAATAATTATCATTATTGACATTAAAACGCCAGAAATTCAGGGTAACAGCCAAGGCAGAGATGTCTCATCATACCGGTATTTTACAATCAATCAATAATATAATCGACTGATTAATTCAACATTAAAATTTCAATTTCATCGATTAGAATAATAAGACTATTATTGAACACAATCAAGACAATTACATTGGATGATGAGTAATAAAATTTCTTGAATTACACTCATATAGGTCAGCAAAGAAGACATTTTCCAAGATTTGAAAATGACTCTAGCTAGGTCAATATTGGTTCAAAAATGTTCAATTTGGTCTAAAATTGTAGATCGGAATATCTCCTACAATTTGAAATAAAATTCTAGGTAATTTTTAAACCAATATTGACCGAGCTGGAGTCATTTATCCGTCTTGACAGAATGTCTTCTTTGCTTGGACAGACTAGGTCAGCAAAGATCAGTTAAAGATTGTTTAAAACAATTTGTTCAATTTGTGATAAGGTTTCATAAAAGAGTTGGTCTTCAGTTTATGTTTAAATCGGTTTTACTATAAAATTTTCACAGTTAGGGGTTACGTTACCGTTGTTTATTGAGTTTCAAGCCTGAATATTAATGTGGACTTTTTTGTGAAGCTGCACTTCTTATAATATATTATAGCCTAGTAACAGTAAGTTTCTAAAGATTTTTATCATTGTCGTATGTCTTTCATGTTTTGTGGTGGGGGGGAGGTGTCAAAGTAGATGGGGCCAATAATATTTATTTTATCCAAAAAATTACAATAATTCATTGATCATTTACAGTAGGCTACAGTAATTTGAATTTTGAATTCTGAAAAAGTTATTTATTTAAATAATAAAGTTCTTTTTATAAATTAATAAATAATAGTTTTAGAATTTTTTTCCGAGTGAAAATTTGTGAGGAGTGAATGTGAATCATTGTAAAAATAACCCAATCCAGACCATTTTTAATATTCCTAAAAATTTGGGAAAAAATTCATTGTCTGTGTTTTATCTAATAAGTACCTAAACTTGAACTATTTCAGATGAATAAATTGATATTATAGTTTGAAATTGATCGAATAAAAACCTTCAAATTCACAGTAATGGCGGCCTACGAACGCCAACTGAGCCCCAGCAGTATTGACCCAGATATGTGCGCTGCCTTTCCTCCACTGACCAACCCCCTGGCAACAGCTGATTACAGTGGTGTCACCTCCACCAATGACAACGGTAACAATCACTCACATCACGCATGTTTCTTGTACCGCATGCATGCAATAACGCTTACTGCATATTATAACAGGTAATATAATAATCAATGAATTGTAAAAAAATTATCTTATAAACTTTCACGTACTTTAACAACACAGATAGGTAGATAGACCTATAACTATTGGTAGATCTATTGGAGGGTAGATAGATAAATGCCTTCATTTTTCCACTTAGTACATTACATATATATGCTATATGTGGGCGAAGTTGGGGCACAAGAGCCCCCTCTTCCACTTAACCCGCAACAGAGGTACATAGCCTCTATATTAATATATAGCTGACGCCAATATATTTCGGCGCTTTAATCTGTTACTTGTGCGCTCCAACAGCTGATGTTGCAATTGGAGTTGTATTTATAATGCAGTATAAAAAGAGACAATAGATGCTTCACATCAGCTATTAGTAGTTTGCCACGTGAATAAGATATATAGACGAAATCACCTTATTTCTTGACATCAGCTATATATACTCGAAGTAGAAACATAACCATCTATCATTTCTAGAATTTATAGAAATGATAGTTGGTTATGGTAGAAAGTAGTTGTCAGCTTACCAAACATTGAAAATATAACTATATTTTCAATTTCCTCTAGGCTACCTCAATCTTTTTTCATATCATTCATGTTTAATCGATGAACTACTCGCTGTATTTACAAATTATATAAGTTACTTAATTATATATAATTATATTCGCACTCCGCGCTCAGATTTTTCTTGGCAGGTGCTATTTTTCAGTAAATTATTAGTTAATTTTTGTTTTGTAAAGTGTTTTTATGGAAATAAATTTGATTTTGATTATTGATACCAGTTCCTTTTGGGCTATGTAAATTTAGCCATTATTCTTCATAATTCAATTCACCTTTACTCCAGGTCATTATAAAAAAATATGCGTATGACTTTTATTGATGGGAGAACCCTTAAAAGCAGCTTCCACCTCGCCAATGTGTACATGGCCAAACTGCTGGTCACCCATCCAAGAGCAGTCCACGGCAGTGATCGTGGTTCAGCTTGAAGATCAGTGTTGTACCACTCACCCAGTGACCATACAATATGTAGAGTCAGTTACACACAAATTTTCTATGACAATCATTTTCATTTTCTTTCACTTATCATTTTATTTTCCTATAGTTGCAGGCGTCCCCTCAGACATGACCTCCAGCCTCCACAACACCCTGGAGACCCGCAGCAACGGTATGGCCTCTTCTTCTTCATCTTCTTCAGCTCTACAAGATGCGGCTGCATCAGCTTCGGCGCAACTCCTAAATCCCCATCACTATCACAATCTAGCGGGGGATGTTGCTTGCCAGGTATTTAGTAGACGTTAGATTTCACTCCAATAAAGTTCATGATTTAAGAACAAAATTTCGGAAACCTGAGTTCAATAATGGTGTAGTACAGTAGAACGCCGATTATCCGAACCAATTGTGACCGGGATCAATTCGGATAAGCAAAAATTCTGATAATTGGACATGGAATTGTATTAAAGAAAAACAATGTCTTAAACCTGAAATAAACTGTATTACATTTTTGAAAAGTACAATGTTGTCATGTATTTTCCGCCAATACCGTACTTAGTATCCCATCCTCGAAGCCAATTATTGTATATTCAGGTTCTTTCAGTTGACTTTTGAAAACACTTGAATTCGTTGCAATTCGATTTATTGATTTACAAAAACGTTTACATCATAGATCGTAGGAGATACGTAGGCTACAGCGCCTTTCTTGTTTGTTGCCAGAAGGGCTATAGTGAGTGTGTAAGTATTGGCGGAAAATACATGTTAAGTGTATTGATTTTAAATTGATATGGAAAGCAAAACAAATACTGTACCAAACTACAGTATACAGTGAGTACAATTGGTTAATAAATCAATTTGATCTCAAATTGTAGGAAACAATATTCGATCTACTATATATTAAGACCACATCTAACTGTGGTCTAATTCCTGAACAAATATTGACCAAGCTGGAGTCATTCTCCCATCTTGCCAGAGGCTCTTCTTTGCTTGGACAGACTATTATTGAAAACGGTATCTCAACTTTCAATAAATCTGTGGTTTGATAATATATATTTTACTTGTAATCAATAAATTAAAAGTTTAATCAAGGGAAATTTTAATCAATAATTCAAGTGTTATGTTAAGTCTGATGATCAATAATTGAGCATTATTGCCATGAAATACTAGCTGATAACAATCATACCCAAAAACAAAATTATCTAATTTTGTGATCTATTAACTAAATAGCATTCAAAAAAGGTTTAGATTCATCGTCCTGTATTCATCCTGTAATGAAATGAAATAATTGTGTGTGAATAATAAGAAAATACTTTATAACTATACAGTAACATAAAGTTAATGGGCAATTGTATGGAGAGATTCTGTTTAATAGTGGTTATTAGCAGGCCTATATTTTCCATTTTCCGGTACCAGGAATTAGTTGTTTCATTTATTGTATTTAAAATTACTAATTACATAATATACATGTTAGCCTCATGTTCTTCAGACTCTTACTTTAGACTTTCAGAACATTATACTGATGAGTGTGCCACCAGTAACAATACTTCCTCTTCATTTTAATATCTTGAATGCTAATATCTTTTTTCTATAATTTACTATATAACTTAGCCTTATAAATGATTCTATTTAGGTAATGATGAAATATTAAAGATATTTCAATAAGTTAGACTACAGTATTCAATCTACAAAATTAATAAATATTTTTTCTAATTTCAAAAAATTTTCTTCTTTTTTCCAGGAAAACGGTGGCATCATCAAGCCAGTACTCTGCTCTCTTCGTAAAACCCCCGACTACTGTTTTGTGTCCTGGAACTGGCCCCTAATTCGCAAATTCTGTTTCTGGTCAGTTATGTCCATGATGGTGGCCTGTGTCTGCATTGTAATCACCTACGTCACAACCCTCCCGATCAAATGTGACCCACAACGCGCCTGGTACCAAGGCTCACTCATCTACGAAATATTTCCCGCCTCTTTCAAAGACACAAACAACGATGGGATCGGGGATCTGAGAGGGATAACCTCAAAAGTAGACTACCTAAAAACGCTGGGCGTTCGCGCTGTGCGTCTCAACTCCGTCTTCCCTTCCGAGCATTTTCCCGAGCACTACTACAATGTGGAAAACTTTACTCAAGTTGAAAAAACCCTGGGAACGATGGAGGATTTTCGTGGAATGGTTAAAACGTTGCACAAAAATAATATTTCGGTGATTCTGGATTTACCTTTGTACCCATACTTCAAAACGTTGGATGCAAGACAAATTTCTAATTCTAACCTCAAATTTCAGTCCCAAGAGCAACCCAACCTCAAATTACAAGAGCAACATAACCTCAACCCACTGCTACCTAACCCAACATTAGATGGCCCCTCCTTTGATAACAACAATGAAGGGCTGGATTCTACTAGAAACAAACAAGAAAAAGTACGACATGTGATTGTTAACAATCATATTTTGAATGGAAATTTGAATAAAACCGATTTCCAAGGTTTGTTCAATGCAAATAGTGCTACTGCTACATTACAACCTAATGTTGTAGAAGCAGATAGTAGTGGGCCAAGTATGGTGTCAAAAATCATTGAATTTTGGTTAAACCAGGGAGTGGATGGTTTCTATTTGAAAGGGTTGGAGAAATTTGTGAACGATGATGGGTTTTTGACTGAAATAAAGAGTTGGCACCAAATTTTGAACAGTTTTTCCAAAATGGACGCTGAGAAAATTATGATATGTTCATTGAAAGTTGTGGCGGCCGTTGAGAATGATGGGCCATTAGATGTTAATGTGAGGTTGGCCTACGGTTTTAACCCGGTTTAGTTTGATTGATGTTTATGTGGAGAAGGCAGATGCTATAGGGGATCTGGTGCGTTATGTGCAGAAGGGTGTGGTGAGGTCGGATCCTGGATTTCCTTGGGCTATGTGGACCACGGGGGAATGGATGTGGGCAGGCTGGCTTCCCGCCTTTATTTGAAAAATGAAACGTTGGCATTACTGGCCGTACAGATGCTGCTGCCTGGTACACCGTCGCTGTTCTATGGAGATGAGCTTGGACTGGATAATATTGAAGATCATGATGGAGAGGTAACATGGAAAACATTCAATACTTCTTAAAAATAATTGTTTTTTTTAAGTAGGTGATATAAAGATAGTTATCCATATTTAATAAAAATATAAGATATTGTCAAACAACAGATTCATTAAAAATTGAGATACTGGTTGTGGTTGCTACAATATTATAAATCTCTAGTAACCTGCTTACAATACGGTGTAGCAACAAAAACCGGTATCTAGATTTTTAATAGATCTGTGGTTTAACAATATCTTGTCTCTTCATTTGATGAAAAAAGTTGTGACTAGATTGAATTTGATTTTGCAGATGGCAAATGATTTATTTGAGTGATATTTGTTCAATTTTGTAAGGACAGTCTGCATATAGCCTATTATTGCGGTCTATGAGAGCTTATATTAGTGAAGGAGCACTCAAAATTCTGCATATGCTTTTTGCAGACTAACTGAAGACTATTATGTTGACAGAGCTGAGGACAAAAATAACAGTCACTTGCCTTGTGCTGAATTTAAATGAATCTGCTATATGCTATGAGTTACCCTACATGAAATTTGAAAATAGAGATAAAAATATTGCCCAAGGAAATAATTTTATGTTTTAGCTGAAATTTATTTCGAAAGTGAAATAATTTTAATAGCTCAGGGGGATTTATGAAAATTATGAATCTGTTTAGACAAGATAGTTCACTCAGAGAGCTGAAATTAGGAACAGTTTATACAAGTTACAAAGTTAACATTTGAAATAACTTACTTGTTTGTAACTGAATTATTATTTTATTTTTATTTCCATTCAAATTATATCTTGAGTCGTTTATTGTAATGATTTATTTATTTATATTTATTATTGATTATTATTGTAAAGTGTGAAAGAGGCAAAATGGGGATTTTTACATGGCCTCCATCAAAATAATTGTTTATTCGTTTTATTCATGTATTTATCCATTTATTAATTTTTCATTTGATTTTCAGCACTCCGACCTCTCGCACGCGCACAGCCTAGCGCCAATGAAGTGGCAATCGCAGAACGAGGCCAAACAGCAGTTTGCCAAGCCGCTCGTGCTCGGCTGGCTGCCCGAGGCAAGAACACGAGCGCCTCGTGCCTCGACAAAGGTGCTCGCCACACTGACTGCACTGAGGGAGATGAGTCCTAGCATCTACATGCAGGCTAACTGGAAGGACAGGCAGTTGTTGACTAACTGCTTTATTAGGTGAGGATTATGCGAAAATTATAGTGTTAGAAGAGTAAATGAAGTTAGATATTAATTAATTCCTATTAAGTTGATCGAATGTTCACTATAGGACAGTAAAGTTAGAATACATCATCTGTTTCCTATTAGGTTTAATGCTTTCTAGCACCGCCAATAATACCTGGATTATAGTTGAACGAACGTATGGAAATAGTCCGATAGAAACTGAAACATCAGAGTAACCCCTCACTCCCTTCGTCAGGTGTATTATGAAAGTATAAATTAATTTTCATTCATAAGCAGATGAATTTGCAACGTTGTCAAGTCTCCCTGGAATATTTCCGTGAGTTCAACTCCAGAAACAGAAACAATAATTTTACTTGATGTTTCACAACTTCCTTTCCAGACAACATAGGACACGATAACTGCACAGAAGCGAGTTTCACAGACAACACAATACAAGGATAAAATTTATTAATTACGTTATAACTTTTACTTCAACAACAGTACTCGTGTAAAAGTACTCAAGTGAAAGTTTATAACCCGATTTATAATAAATTATCATCAACAGTTCAAGTAGGATGAAAACAGAAGAAGAAAGATAAAAGCTTAAACACAAAATATAGCAGACGCCAAAAAGTTGAAAGGCTTCTTATGCGCTCATAAGATGTAGTCAATTCGAGTTGTCCTTTAGCTATGCCTGGATGATGTTTATGAAATCAAAAGATGAGAGATGCTTCACGACATCTGCTGTTAGTAGATTACCGTACATCAGCTAGGAAACAGCCAACTGTTTGGCACGATAGCAGTAAACATTGAGAATATATTCTCAATGTTCTCTGAAGATAGCTAAGTGAAATCATTTCGAAATGTAGCCAACTGTAGAGACAATATAAACAGTCTCTAAAGAGCCAACCGATGAGAATTGAATGAAGAGTGGGAAGAAGAGGCCCAGTTTGCAGGAAATATTTGAGATTTATAATGAATGACTTGACTGAAGTTGTCTAGTCCAATACTCAGTGGCTCTATAAACTAGAGCCTCAAGGCTAGGGAATGCACTGATCTCATCTTCGCCAACCAATTTTCCTTTCAGTACATACAGGGTGTTTCAGGAGGAATGTGCAATACTTCTCAGGCTGATTCCTTACACCAAGTAGACAAAAAAGTTCCATGGGACAAACCCTCAAAAACGCTTTGTTACCGAGATAACAATGGCGGAAAATTGAGATTTTTCAAAACATATTAATTTTTCTAATTTTTTAGAGGCTTTAGTGAGGTTCTAAAATAATCAATTTCTATGTAAAATTAGCTGAGGAATTGAATGAAACCAGTTCCAAGTTTGTAACTTTAGCGGTTATCGAGATAATTGAAAAAATATGCTAAAAACGCCATTTTTCAACAATAAGGGTTATAACAGGATAAGGAATTCTAAAATTGTATTTATTATTAATGGAAGTTGAAGAGAGTCGGATTCTAAACAAAAAGTTAAATGGCGGCGATTGTGTTTAGTAGCGATTTTGCGATTTTTGATCGCTATTTCTGAGATTTGGGTGAGATTTACACAATCGCCGCCATTTAACTTTTTGTCTAGAATCCGACTCTCTTCAACTTCCATTAATAATAAATACAATTTT
Organism: Sogatella furcifera; assembly: GCA_017141385.1. Classification (NCBI taxonomy): domain Eukaryota; kingdom Metazoa; phylum Arthropoda; class Insecta; order Hemiptera; family Delphacidae; genus Sogatella; species Sogatella furcifera. Next base: position 16,542,331 of record CM029558.1, on the reverse strand, counting down.
ATAATTCCTTATCCAGTTATAACCCTTATTGTTGAAAAATGGCGTTTTTTAGCATATTTTTTCAATTATCTCGATAACGGCTAAAGTTACAAACTTGGAACTGGTTTCATTGAATTCCTCAGCTAATTCTACCTAGGAATTGATCATTTTTGAACCTCACTAAAGCCTCTAAAAAATTAGAAAAATTAATATATTTTGAAAAATCTCAATTTTCCGCCATTGTTATCTCGTTAACAAAGCGTTTTTGGGGGTTGGTCCCATGGAACTTTTTTGTCTACTTGGTATTAGGAATCAGCCTGAGAAGTATTGCACATTCCTCCCGAAACACCCTGTATAGAAAGTCTACTAATATAACTCAAAATAAACGCCATAAATTGATCTCACTACTGTCAATTTCGATTGTCTTTCAGCAACAATTCGATTAAATCTAATGTGTCAATCAATAAATTATAATATTTCCATAACAAATATTGAGTCAACTGATCATTTGTAGGCTATAGTGAAATTTATCAATTTTTGATGAATTTCTGTAATTTTCAGATACTCAGAAGACAACTTCATCCTTCTAGAACGCAGATACCCGCGACGTTTCACCTATGTGGTAATTGCCAACCTGGGCTCCACTTACAAGCGGAAAGATTTGTCGACCATTTTCTACGGCGGGCACATAATCGCCGACCATAATGGCAACCATGAGGGCTATGTCAAATTCAGCGACCTGCAATTGGGTCCGGGAGAATTCTACGTTATAAGACTGGATAAATAGATGAAATAACAGTGAAAATAAACGAATTTGTCATCAGAATAATATTGATGATGAATTCACATGGAACTAGAAAAGGATGGAGAAAGAGAAAAAACAAGAAGAAGAAGAAAAAGAAGAATGAGAAGAAGACCGGTGGGCCGATCGTTGAACTATTATAGTCTGTCCAAGCAAAGAAGACCCTCTGGCAAGATGGGAAAATAATTCAAGCTCTGTCAATATTGGTTCAAAAATTATTAATTTTGTCTCGACTTGTAGAGCAGAATGTTTTCTACAATTAGAGACCAAATTTATAACTTTTGAATCAATATTGACCGAGCTTGAGTCATTTTCCCATCTTGCCAGAATGTCTTCTTTGATCGACCAAACTATAGAAAAGTTGTTGAGAATAGAAAGCAAACTTACATTTCAATTATGATACATGAGTTTTGTATTGTACTTTTTTAATTTGATTCATTTATCAGCTTGTGTATCTTATTGAAAGTTAATTGAAACGTGGAAACGCAGCTTCATCGTGTGTATCTTCTTGGGACGTAATTAAACCACACAGCTTTATAGTCTGTCCAAGCAAAGAAGACCCTCTGGCAAGATGGGAGAATGACTCCAGCTCGGTCAATATTTGTTCAAGAATTGAACATAAATATGATATTATTAGTAGATTAAATTGTTTCCTTCGATTTGAGATCAAATTTATAGTTTTTAAACCAATATTGACCGAGCTTGAGTCATTTTCCCATCTTGCCAGAGGGTCTTCTTTGCTTGGACACACTATACCATTGAGTATGAATTTAAGTTAACCATAAATAATCCATATACTGTAATGGTCAATGACGTTATGTCAGTACTCAGAGTAACCTTTTCTTGTAATATTATTTTTCTGAATACGAATATTTACATATATTTTGGAACAATTTCAGTGGGTTCGGAGCCCCTCCTAAACCTATATTTATCTCCATTTATAGTTTTTAGAACTCAAACATAATAAAGGAGAGATTAGAACCGTTGGACCACAGATAATGAAGAGTAATAGACTTTTCTCCTGTCTGTGTTGGGGCCAAATGTACTGATGGAATAGACTCAAATAGATAACATTTGAATAAAGATTTTTCATTACTAATTAATCTGTTGTTACTGAATGTATCCCAATCCTCTTGAAACCTCTAATTCCATATTCATAATTATTATAAGATTAGTGAAAGGGATTTTTGTAGAATTACAAGCACCTAGATATATTGCTGACGCCAAAAAGTTAGGCGGTTTCGTCTGTCTCTTGTACGTGATGTAACCTACTAACAGCTGATGTAGAGCATCTATTGTCTCTTTTGATTTCAAAAACATCACCTAGGCATAGCTAAATGAGAACAATTATCGACAACATCAGCTGTTGGAGCGCACATGGAGCAGACGAAACTGCATAGCTTCTTGGTGTCCGTAATATTGGAAAATCTGGAAGTAATGAAAATTTACTAGAAAGAATCCCACTTTAATCCAATTCCCCTGGGTTTCCTCTCAGAAATGATTTAATTCGATTATTTTAGTTTATAGGCCTGTTGCAAAGAAATCTAATATTGGATTTGATCACATTCAAATTATGTAATTTAAATATTATGAAAATAATGCAATAAGAGCCCATGATTGAGTCTGAATCTCTGAAATGAATAAAAGAGCGCCATTTCACTTATCTTAATTTAAAATATAGTGATTAAGGGTCGGTTTCTCCAAAAAAGTTAATCTGAATTTTGGATTGAACCATCAGCTGGCTCAATTGAAACACAAGTTAATAAAAGTGACCATACACTGACAACTAAGGGCCGGTTTCTCCAAATACGTTTAACTGAAATTTTAGTTTAAACTATCAGTTGTCAGTGTATGGTCACTTTTATTAACTTGTGTTTCAATTGAGCCAGCTGATGGTTTAATCCAAAATCCAGATTAACTTTTTTGGAGAAACCGGCCCTAATAGTTTAAACTAAAATGATTAAACACCGAGAAACCGGCCCTAAATCGGATTTCCATTCAACTGGACTATATCAATGTTATTTGATACCTATCACCTAACAATTTCATTAATAACCAATGATAGCTGAATAAAACAACATCTCGATGAAATTTCATTTTATTAATGAAAATTATTTACAAAATCCGATCAACTATTAGTTCCATTTTATTGAAGTGGTATGGACACTGAAACTAAATGTACAGAGAAACATCTGCCTCAATTTTCCGCATTTTATCGCAAAAACTAACAAATATTACACAAACAATACTTTTTAGAAATAGTTTTTCAAACTAATGAAGCATGAACTGGATGAAACTTCTATAGCAATCTACAATAGTAGTATACAACCACAGAAAAAATAAACCATTATGATATAAACGTGAAATCGAGATCACAAGTATTGTAAATTGCTTACAAAAAGGTGGTATTTTTCAATATTTTTTTCAAGTTTTTAAATCAACTTCAAATATTTGTATACGTTTTTCACAGATATTCTCAAATTTAAATTTCAAAAGTCCTGGAAATTCTTCCAATATGATTGGAAATTGATTTGGAAGTTTTTCCAAAACTAATCATTAAATATTCATATCAGAGCCTGAGATATTTCTTGACAAAATAATTTAGTTATGAACTAAATTCACAGTTATTTCACACAGTTTGGAAGTCAAATAAACAGTTTCAACATTTTTACCACAAAAACGATTCAATTTTCAACAATACGGTAAGCAGTTAACTGACAAAGTTTACTATTGAATTATTTTATCAATTTTATCGAATCAAACACCCTAATTTAGCACAAAATCAAGTTTTTTGTATGGAAAAATGAAGCTGAACCACATCAACAAAAAACTCGCGATACTCTCAGAAAACTTCTATTCTACCAATGAAAACTGTTTACAACATAATATCTTCCTCTCACTCTAACCACATAACTCCACTATATACTCTCTCACACACACACAAACTATTACACACGCAGTATTACATTACTCACACACTAGAGGGGTGCCTCATTAAAATCTCAACAAATATATTAACAACAGAAAATAATTTATTCAAACAAGTTCGAGTTAGTTTCAAGGGAAGCTAACCTCTTTAGTGTAGTCTGTCCTAGCAAAGAAGACATTCTGACACGATGGGGGAATGATTCCAGCACGGTCAATATTGATTCAAAAATGATAAATTTGGTCTCAAATTGTAAATCAGGATGTTTTCTACAATTTGAGACAAAATTTACAACTTTCAAACCAATATTGACCGAGCTGAAGTCATTTTCCCATCTTGCCAGAATGCCTTCTTTGCTTGGACAGACTATTCCCCTCACATTTGTTCAACATTCATACCCGATATAATTTAGTTTATAAAACGACAAATCCAATTGTCAACTCTCACACACTAACGCAACTGTATTGCAGCTCAGTTAAACACGTCAACTGTTTAGTTTTCAGTTAAACACTTGGATTTTCAGTGTTATTTTCAGTTAAACACCATCAACTTTTTCAGTTATAATCAGTCCAAAAGTCGGCTCCATCTCAAAAAATGATCCTGATCACTTTCAACACATTATTTGTTGTTTTGATTTACCTATTCGCTTTTCTTTCTCTTTCTTTTGTGTTGCGCTTATTCACTTTTTGTCTTTTTCTGTCTCTCTCTCTCTCGCACATGTAGGACAGCAGCACAGAGCGCCGGCTTTTTACAGCTCGTCGTGGTCATGATCCTAGAAAAAGAAAATTATAATAAATTAGTAAAGAGATGAGAAAACCCAAATCTTTTCTTTTGAAATATTGGAGTCTTTACTTATGTACTTTTATAGTCTTAATACTATGTGCGATTATTCCAAGTTTTAATAACGATTAATCATAGTGGAAATATGCACGCAAAGTCAAAAACTGGATTTATAATTTAACTTGTACACTGATGGCAATTTCTATGATTAAATATAATTATAACAACAGAACGTTTCAATGATGACAGCAGAAGTTGGCTGGAGATTCGACCAATCAATACTCTCTCTAATGTTAGTTACATTGAACTAATACTGGACCTTCATTCCATGTTTACAATTACAGAGGTACTAAAAGTTGTTACAATAGAACAAAAATTCCACGATTTATTTGTGATTGAATAAATTATCAAACAAGAATAAAATGATAAAACGCTTAGCGTTACTCAAGGTAAGTAAATCTACCAGGTAGGCCAGCGTCCATAAGAGCCCAGCAGTCCACTTTTTTCCTACCGGATGACGTCACTAATTTTATTTTATACATTATGCTTTATACCTATATTTATGATTCGACACGTATCTAGGATTCCAATTTTCCAGCTGTTCCACAGAGAATTGAAAAAATACCACGTAAAAAGCTCAATATCAATGAAAATAATTGTGAAAATATGTAAAAATGATGAATTAAATTTATTGAGTACAATTACAGTCGAATAATGATGAATACTGTTGTGATATTAGAACAATATAATGCTATTGTTGTCATAAATTGGGGCCAAAGATTCGAGAAGCTGGCGCTCTCGTTGAGAAAAAAGTAAGCTATGTGGGTTGAAACTATGCGATTACGATTATAAAAATGAAAATAATCATATTTCACTACAAAACAACTAGGACAACTTAAAAATAGTGTTTCCTTGTTAATTGTGATGTTCTCAACTCATCAGAATCAATTACAACAATAATATTCTTCAACACTAACGAAAATAGGTCATGTTTACATTTTCATCAGCTGTGCTTTTCATTTTGGGCGCTAGAGTGCGACTGTAGAAAATTAGTGACGTCAGATTTGTGAACCATAATTTCCAGGCAAATATCCCACCTGGTAATATTTACTAGCCTTGAGCGTTACCTATCTAGTACTTTCCGTATACTGCGGCGGAAATAGCATACAATACAATGTCAAGATAGAAACATTGTTTATGAAACATTACTACTATAAATTGCGTGTGATCCCTAAAGTGCATTCTACTATCTGTTGGCCTACATCCCAAGTAATGTGATAAGTGTTTGAAGATCTTTGGAACATAACCTCAATTTTAAATATTTCTATAAAAATTTGGGAAAAAGATGTTTTGAACTTTGATATCTGTGTATTTACTCTTTATTGTATAATCTCTCGAATAAATAAATAAAATGATCCGGAAACCCATTAATATTTTCGAATATCAACACTAAGCAGGGTGTTCCAAGATGAAATGTGCAATGGAAAAAGTTCCATTGGACATACCCCTGAAAACGCTTTGTTGCTGAGATAACAATGACGAAAAATTAACTTTTTCAAAAAATATTCAATTTTCCAATTTTTTAAAGGTTATATTCAGGTTCTAAAATAAAAAATTACTATGTAAAATTAGCTCAGGAATTCAATGAAACCAGTTGTATTCTTATAGAAACTAGTTTGTAACTAGAACAGTTTTTGAGATGATTGAGAATATATAAATGAAAACTTATTTTTAAACAAGCGAATGATATAATAATTCCTTCATTTTCAATTGGTGAAAAATGTAGAGAATAAAATTCTAAACAGAAAGTTTGAACGGGAGTAATAGTGTATATCTCACCCAAATCTCTCAAAAACTTCGATCAAAAGAAGAAAATAGACAAAACCTAACACAAGTGAGAAACTAGGGTTTAGTTGTGATTTTGATCTAGACAAAATATTTATATATTCGTGAGAAGTATTACAAATTTCTACTGTAACACTCTGTATTTCCCTTCCTCCTTTTACCCACCTCCTCTCCCGTCTCGGGCAGATCCCCGGTGCTATCCTCCTCCTCCTCGTCCTCGTCTTCATCCTCATCGTCCTTCTTGGCGGCCACCTCTGCCGCCTCCGCATCCCGCTTCTTCCTCTCCTCCTCGTCCTGGACCTCCTTCATCTTCTTCTCGCCCTCGAACATCGGGCGCCACACGTCCTCGCCAACCTTCCTGGCGTGGTCGGGGTCGTCGGTGATGAGGACGTTGCCGAATATTGTGCCGGCTTTCACCTAGAGAAAAAAGAAATAATTGAGTTTCGTTTTACTTTCAAAGTGTACCTCAAATTGTAGAGCAGAATGTTTCCTACAATTTGAGACCAAATTTACAACTTTTGAACCAACACTGATCGAGCTGGAGACATTTTCACATCTTGCCAAAATAACGTCTTTGTTGATAATTATTAATTAGAATCTCCATACTTTGCTGAATAAATAGACAAAGGACTTCTGCAACTGTAAATATTGACCAATGTACTAAATAGCAAGTATGATTCATTGATTTAAACCGTCCAAAAAACTGTGCCCGGACCGAGAATTCAATGGATCTCACTTGCTATTCAGTACATTGATCAATATTTACAGTTGCAGAAGTCCTTTGTCTATTTATATAGCAATAAATGAGGATTCTATTTAATAATTATTCATAATTATCCAGCAGTTGGTGTACTGCACTATCTAATAATTCTTCCATAATTTCCTTGCTTGAACAACCCATCCTATCAAAGTTGGTAATATAGAATTGTACACAATTGGAGATAAGATAAGATAGTGATGATATTGCAATATATTCAACTCAGCATATCATACAAATACAATAAACATTCAAACATCGTGATCATTAGTCAAACAGAAATTATTGAGAGTAGCCTAACATCAGTGAAATACAAAATCCAGAGCAAAGTTCAATTGAGTCTGTCCAAGCAAAGAAGACATTCTTTGAAGAAGGTATAATGACTCCAACTCGGTCAATATCTGTTCAAAAAACATAAACTTAGATTCTTGTTGTAGGGAACATTCTGCTCTGCAATTTGAGAGCAAATTTAAAACTTTTGAAACCATATTGACCGAGCTGAAGTCGTTTCACCACTTTGTCAGAATGTCTTCTTCGCTTTTTCAGACTTCACTACTTTTAGGATTGAAATTGAACACGATTTTATCTTCTTTATAGAATATAGTGTACTCTATTATTTGGAGCAAAATTGGGCTCGGAATAGTGTGAACTATACCTGTTTTTAAGATTCTCATCATTATGATAATCAATAAATTAATTTGAATTGAATTAATAAAATGTTTGTGAATTTTAAAGTAGGCTCATATGCGCAAATGCCTGAAAGTGAGGAGCTAGTAAATTAATTATATAATGTATTATGAAACAAAAACACGATAAAGTAGGTCATTTTATGGAATTATTGAACAGAATTGATTAGTAGGATAAATTAATGACTTTCAATGTTCACTTTTTTGTTGAGGACTACTCTAGGTACATTTACAAGAAAAATTGACATTCACAGCACCTTTATATAATGCAACCGTTTCAAAATGTAACATATTTATAGCCGAAAATTAGACATCCAGACATTCAGAAACATTAAAACAATAATAAATGCTAGTTCAAATAAGAAAGCGAGAAAATTTATTGGAAATCGATTGTTTTGAATTGACAAGTATGTTCATGAGTCAACAACAAGTGAAAATCAAAATAGGTAAAATAAAAACTGAAGAAAAATAAAAACTGGAGAAAAATTAAAATAACAACTGAAGAAAATAGGTAAAACTGAAAATGTGAATAAAAATTGAACTTTTCCCTCACCTGCCATAGATCGAAACCGATTCCAGCAATCTCCTCGCGAAGGTAGAGCGACTCGTCAGCTGTGTACTCCGGGTTGTCGATTTCTGGGTGCACCCATGGGCCCTGAAATTGACAAGAAAATGAAATAAAATACTAAATCAATAACCAAAAATACCTACAATAATCAGCAGTAGAGCATACTTTTGTTTCATGTAATCAACATGTGTATACTTCTACCTTTTTTCAATACTTCAGAATGAATGAAATTAAACAATACTAAATTCATCATAATTGAAACTCAAGTTTGTTTTCTATTTTTAAAAACTTTTATATAGTCTGTCCAAGCATAGAAGACATTCTGGCAAGATGGAAAACGACTCCAGCTCGCTTAATATTGGTTTAAAAATTATAAATTTGGTCTCAAATTGTAGGAAACGTTTTGATCTACAATAAATTTAAGATCAAATTTATGATTTTTGAACCAATATTGACCGAGCTGGAGTCATATTCTCATCTTGCCAGAATGTCTTCTTTGCTTGGACAGACTATAACATGTAAGTTAAACAAATTTCTATTTCGAGAACTTTTTCACACCAGTTCAAGTTTAAAACTTGTTTTTTTCGTGGAGATCCATTTTAATCAATAATCTAGAACAGTTATTGAACTTAGAAGTTGACACTTGAAATCAATTCACAATAAGTAGGCTAATTGAATTCAAAGAAGTACGTGATTGTACTTTCAATCAGATCAATATTGTGACTGAATTTTGAATCAACAATAGACAATACATCAATCAATACGTCATCATTGAAAACCCAGAACAACAATTAGACCAATCAACTTCATTCATCAACAAATCAAACAATTATAGCTGTCGCAGAAAAGTTAGGCAGTTTCGTTTACTCCTTGTGCGCTCCAACAGCTGATGTTGTCAATTGGGCGATGGATGAAGGTTTCGAAACCAAGAGATAATACAATATTGTAGTTGTCATTGGCTATGACTAGATGATGTTTTTGAAATCAAAACAGACAATAGATGCTTCACATCAGCTGTTAGTAGGTTACATCAGCTAGGAAACCGCCTAAATTAATGACGACAACTGAAACAAATATTAATTTTTCATTTGATTGGTATCAAGATCTAATCAATATTGACCCAAAATTATGAATTACATCACATCTACAACAACAAAAGTCCAAACTGTGCCGGAAACATTATTGTCATAAAATACTAGCTGATAACAATCATACCCAAAAACAAAATTATCTAATTTTGTGATCTATTAACGAAATAAGTATTGTACATGTAACTTGGAGTAGCAACATAGAGCAGAAGCGTATTGTATTAGCTTTTTGAAAACAGATTTTCATCAGATTCCATATAATATACTAAACTGCCACTGACTGATAGACTTTGCCATGATTACCTTGTATTTGGGGTTGTCGATCTGCTTGGGTTTCCATTCTCCCTTGTACTCGGGGTTGTTCACCTGAGGTGCTTCCCACTCGCCGTCCATCTCATCGTCCCAGTCTTCAGGCCTGAAACGGACAACAAAAACATATGATACAAGCGTCAAAAGGAGTTAGAAACCAATCTAAAATTTTTCCAAGTTTGATGCCCACATGAGCTCTGTTTTGCGCTTGTGCAAGGGTGGTGGGAAGTATGATGAGAGGTAGTCAGGACCGACGGCTTATCGTCCAATCCGAATATATTTTCTAGAAGTTCAATTAATTGTTTCAACAATTAATTTTACAACTGTTTCAAATTAATTATTTGATTTCATGTTGATAATATTGCATGTAATTTATTTTCATATTTATATTTGTCTTGTTAATTTGTTTCTATTTTCACATTATTGTACTTTATTGAAATTGGTGTATACCGTTGGAAACATAATAATAGTAATAATATCAAATTGAAAGACTGTGTTGCTGAACATATGAACCAAATATAGGCATGTCACTGGACACCTACTTGACTAAATGTCTCTTTACACTGCGGATATCTCGTAGTTCAGTTTACAAATCAATATCCATTACATTGAACTGTTATGGAATCCACACATGAGTGCTACAAAGGAAAAGAGATGATACGAAATAGAGAGGAATAGAGAGCGAACAGTAGGGTAGCCCATGACATTGCTTATGATTGTAAAGCTTTGCAAATTCTGTGTTATGTAACTTTGTGTAGAGTGTACTATACAGTGAACAGTGTGAAGTAATGATTTTTTTCAGTAATTATGAAGGTGATATTGTGGTAGTTATCCATATTAAATGAAAAGACAAGACACTGTCAAACCAGAATTTATAGAGAATCAATATACTCGGTTAGTGCAACATTATCAATCTTAGTATTTTCTCTGATAAAAGACCAGATATTGATAATAGTGTAGCAACAGAAATCGGTATTTCGATTTTTTAATAAATTCGAGGTTTGACAATGGTGTTCTATCAATTTACTTGGAATTCAGTAACGAGACGAAATCCGTAACGCTACACTGGAATCAAAATTTTGCATTTTTATTTTTCGGAAATCCTACTCACTTGACAGCATCCTTGTCGGGAATGAGCTGAGGCTTGTCCCAGTCCTCGGGCTTGGTGTCTTCGGGGTCGTCAATGGTGGCGTTGTCCTCCCAGTCGTCGGGCTTCTTGGCCGAGGGGTCCTTGATCTTCTTGGGCGGCAAAAAGTCCCAATCCGCCTCCAGGCTGCCTGATTCAACCTTCTCGTTGTCGATTAGAACCTGAAAACGACATAAAATTATTCACAATTCACATTATCACATGATATAGGTCGAGGAACAGGGAGATGTAGTTAAAGTGATATTGCGGTAGTTCCCATATTACATAAAAAACAATATATTGTCAAACTCCAGATTTAAAGAGATAAACGTGAGAAAAAGTCATAAAGGTATAGCCTGTCCAAGCAAAGAAGACATTCTGGCAAGATGGAAAATGACTCCAGCTCGGTCAATATTGGTGCAACAATTATAAGTTTGGTGTCAAACTGTAGGAAACATTCTGCTCTACAATTTGAGACCAAATCTATAATTTTTGAACCAATATTAACCGAGCTGGAGTCGATTCCCATCTTGCCAAAATGTCTTCATTGCTTGTACAAACTAACTTATGTTGAAAATAAAAATACAGCTGTTTGTGTGAAATACTACTAGGCCTATGGATAGTACCATGGTTTGCAGGCAAACCCTTCCTCATACTCACGGTTTTTGCCTTGAAACCATGATACTATTATGAGAATAATCCAAAAACAAAAGGAGGTATCATCAATATCTTGTATTTTCATTTTCATTATGGAGAAATACCACGATATCTCATCAAATACAATCGATGGTAAAACTTCTCTAGATGAAAACATAATCAACACCACATTTTGAGCCACATGAAACTCTTCAATACATGTCCAATAATTTATACTTCAATCATTGGCTTCAATAATATATCAATCATTTGGCTTCAATAAAAAAGATATAGTACAACACAAGCACTATATTGAAATTTAAGTTAGAATAAAATTAATTCAATTTTTTTTAAATAGAACTAGGATTAAGTAGTGAAACAAAATGTGGGGTCTTCTGCAAAAATCCATAATGACAATATTCTATCCAAAATAAAATGGCCCCTCACTGATAGACATCAAAATTAGAAATATAGGAGAAATCATTCCCTCATCACAAGTAAGTTCTCATAAGTATTTAATAGATTTCGTCACTGTACAATAAGATTGTAAACAGCCGATTGTTGAATAATCATTGAACTTTTCCACACAAATTTAAGTTAACGTCGCTTCAAACATTCTACAGGATAGAACAGTAGAATTCCAATACTAAATATTATCATCTTTTAATAATAATTCACAAGATAGGCTAGTGTAACACAAGTGTTGTAGTCCGTCCAAACAAAGACGACATTCTGGCAAGATGGGAAAATGACTCCAGCTCGGTAAATATTGGTTCAAAAATTATAAATTTGATCCCAAATTTTAGGAAACATTCTTATTTAGATAACAATTTTAGATAACATTTTTATTTTTTGAACTAATATTGACCGAGCTGGAGCCATTTTCCCATCTTGCCAGAATGTCTTCTTTGTTTTGACAGATACAGACTAAAAAACTAATACGGAATTAAATCCTGACAGTCAACAAACCTCGTATGTGTTGTCAGGCCTGACAATGAGAGTGTAGAGATGCGAGTAAACATCATCCTTGCATCGGATGTCCTTGTTGATCAGATGGTTCTTGCCCTTGTAGCTGAATATCACGTGAACCTTCTTGGTTCCTGGTCCACAGATGTCGGGTCCTGCACAACAAACGAATCATTTCATTATACAAAATAGATTTCATTTGTTTAATTGAATAACTTACACAAATGATTGGTCAGCACGGTGAAATCCGCCAGTTTTCCCAAGTCTCTCAAGATTTACATTGAAAAGACAGGTAAATCATCTGCTATGTTCAATTGGAAAATTCCCAAACTAAAATTCGCCTATGCTTATAAATAGACAGCGCTATTTTCTATCGAATAAAATCTAATTACTTTCATATCTAGGTAATACTAGAAATAAAAAGACAGATTTTAATTTCAGAGAATTGATCGAATTAAATTTATTTACTTTTATAACAAAATAGGCTAATAACTTACTAGAAGTAAAAATACAAATTTTAATTCCAGAGAGTTTATTTTCAATGTCGTTCCTCCTGGAAAACGTTTGAGAGATGAGCAAATATTCCAAATCGTACTGTTGAATCTCAACAGAATTTGAAATTTTGGCAAATGTGAGGCGGCTCAAATTCAAATTCGTTTATTCATGAAAAGACATATTTACATAAATATCACAGATAATGAATATTCTCCCAGCATGGATGATTAGTCCGTGTGCGGGGAGGAGTCGCATGATTAGACAGTCAGAGAGCAAAAACTATGGTGAAAAAATAGCGGGAAATTGTTTCTTCTCAGCATACTGTAATGATGCGTTTTGTTACACCAATTGCCACACTGCAAGTATACAATCTCTGTACATATACAAATTAACTCACCAAACATAATAAGATAAGGAGAATCTCCATGCAGTTCCTTTCCGGTAAGCGAGTTGTCGAACACCTTCACGTAACCACCTCCACAGTCAATGTTCTGCTCGTGTTTAACACGGAACTGAATCACCAGCGGCTTATCCTTATTGCTGACGGCGGGGAATTTACGCGATAGCGCGTAGAAGCGGAAGTCTTCGGAGGTCTGGATACCTGCAATTAATGGGGGAGAGGAACGTTGGGTCAAATTATTACCTTTATACCTTTTCTGCTTTCAATACATTTTTAAAACTATTTTTTCACAGTAAAATATTTAAATTATTCATATTCAATTTGAAAATTATGTAATATTATGACAGTGGAGCCTCGATAATTCTCTACAATTCGTAGTGAAAGCTCAGTTCATTGAAATAGTTTTGTGGAATAATAGTGAAACAAAGTACGCCCTATGTTGCGTGCAAAAGTTGTGGAAGAGATAAGTGGCATCCAACCTCTCTTTCTAAGGTCACTATTCTAGAGACACTTTAAAGTGTAGAGGCTATTCTAGGCTCTCTTTCTAGTCATTACTTAGAAACTCTTCGAGTAGTTGTGAAGGTGATATTGTGGTAGTTATCCGTAATAAATGAATAATGGAAATGAAATAATAAAGACAACATCTTGTCTTTTCATTTATGACTTATAATATTGAATGAGTTGTTTAGAGCATCTGGCCTCTCTTTTCAAGAGAAAGCCGTGTCGTTAGTAAATTCTCGCAGACTTTAGTTGAACTACAAGACAGTTCAGGATTGAACTGATCACCATTGAATTTATTTATTAAACCCTAGGACTCATCAACTTGGAGCATTGTCGCCCGCTTTTCAAAGGGCAGGGAATACTGACTGTCTTCAATCAGTATGTGCTGAACTACTCCCTAGTGCTTCTGAAGGGTCTGCTTAATACATTCCAAACAAGAGGCCAGATACACAACCTGACTCCACAAGGAGATGAGACCACATTGAACTTTAAATCAAATTTATTTGCCATTGAAGAAATAATACCAAAGTTACTTTCCTACTGGAGATTGGCTGAGCTGCACATTTGTTATACAATGTGCGCATTGAAATTTTTCAATAGACTTCCACTGCATGTGCGAGAACTAGAAGAAAAGGTGTTCAAGAAAGTGCTTCGAGAGAAACTACTCAACCTTTCTCTCTATATTCTTGGGAGGAGATTGTGAGTTTTGTCAGTCTTAGATATTAGATCTTTTTTTCAACTATACGACAATGCTTATCCAGTCGCCAGTCTGACGCTGCCGATGACTGTGACTGTATGGTCCAATGGCAAAAAAATTCCATCCATTTATCTATATCTATCCATCTATCTATCACAGACGTTGAAACAAAAATTGAAGTGAACCTGTTCGTCCAGTTTCTCTAATAAACTCAGAAAAATCTGAGAAATGTTCAGAAAAAACATACAAGTTCCTCTTTTTCTAAACGTGACTCTAGGCAATATCAATGAGGATTCTAGGTTTCATTATTCTATGAGAGTTCAATTATTCTATGGCAATACTTTCAAAAATAAATTACCTTTGTCCTTCTCCTCATCGTTGAAGAATTTACCGGAAGATCTCTTAAATTTTCCGAATTCCTTGCCTGGGTGTTCTGAGTATTCCCAAGTCGACTCCCATGTGTCTAAAAAGATGTCAAATACAGTATTACAGAATGATTTTGGACAATTAACTCTATTCCATCAAGAAGAAAAAAATTTAAATAAGTTACTTTTTAGACTTATCTTACATCAACTTTTGAATATGTTGGCCAAGGTACCATACTTTACCAGCTTTATTTAATAAGAATAAAAGTTAACTCGATTTTCTTGAAGGGTTAAGATTCTTCAATTTCTTGACAAACCTAGAAAACAGCTTAGAATCTATAACTTATAAAGAAAGAATGGTAGCTACTATAACAAGTAGGCTAATTACAAAAAAATACTAGTAAGTTTACAAATAAAATAATAGTAAATAAATACTATTTAAAAGTAATGTTTTAATTGACGTGTGGTGTTTGGTGATATGTTGATGATAATTATATCTTATCTCCAAAGAGACACGTTTTATTCTAGATGATGTGGCAAGGAAAAATTTGAAAAAAATATTTTTCAGGTTTTACAGAAAAACTTAGTTTAATCTATTTTCAAGTCATTGACAAGAGAAGGCTGAAATAATTATAAAATCCATTATAACAAATCTTGTTGTTGTGAAAGCATTGGTAGATAAGAGCAAGAGCAAAAGTGAAAGTTAAGTTAACAACTAGTTTTGTAAAAATAAATAGTGGAACCACGTTGTCGCTTTTGATACAATAGGAACTGGTGGTATTCATAAATAGACAAAAATTATATAACATGATAAAGACATTGTTTACAAATATTGTAAGCTTACAAAGTGATCACTAATGGCTAACATTGACGTGGGTGAGGCCCTTGAACTTTCAATATAAACTTAACTTATTACTTCAAAATTAAGTGAGTTGAATTAATTTAATTTATCAATATTGAAGCATTTATAAATGATGGAATTTTATTTTGAAAGCAAACAACTTATTATGACAAACAACTTAAAAAAAGATAGTTTGTCAAAAAATGACCGGATGTTTAAAATTTAGAAAATTGCTTGATTGATTTAGTTCAAACCTTTGAAATTATTAAAAGTGGTGATGTTAAACAGCATGAATTTATTGATATAAATGTGTATAACGTAAAATTATTACAGGAACAACAGAATGTTATGTATTGACATGGCATATTCCGGTAAACTGTACTAGTGACATGAAATTGAATTTCTGAAAAGCACAATGCCGGTAACTCACCATCATCGAAATTCTCCTCGAAGAAAACTTCAGCTGTGGCCAAAGTAATGGCAACTAATACTAGAAGACTAGTTTTCAGCAACATTTTTGCTAAAAAGTTGAACTTTCACTCGGCAAAAATGAGATGTTTGTTCCTTGGAAACACGACACAAATTAACCCTGCTTCGGAAACGCTGGCTCTGGCAGTAAAGTTGAAGACCAGACAGATGGATGGCTCTGATTGGTCGAACCTCTGAAGCCAATCAGGCCCAACCACGGCTTTGCAACGAGGTTGTAAAATCAAAAATTGAGGATTGTCATGATTATCTGATGGAAAATTCATGGTAAATTGATTAGAAATACTATTAAAAATTGAAAAATTACAAAAAAGTAGGAAATTAATAGAATTTTGACCAAAATGTGTATGATTCAACAAAATTGATCTTCATATTTTCATTTTCACTCAATTGAATCAATTCTAATCGTAAATAAATTGAAGAACCTATCAAGGGATTAAATTTATAATATTTCCTAATTATTTAGGATTTCATCATGGTTGTGTTGTAATTTCTTTCAAATGATTCAACTTGAATAAATTCATTTTGACACTCAGCTGATTAGGTTATGTCGTCTGCATTGCTTGTTGTCAAGGCAATTTGAGGTTATGTTTGTTTGTTTCTTGACAACAAAACAATTTTTCAACGAACCAAAATAGCAATTATGTTTATTTGTTTGATATTATGAACACGTTTTCTTAGTCAACATGATGGTGAGCTTTATAATATGAAAATAGTTATTTCAATGCTAATTTTACAATGGATACCAACTTTCTTCGACAAAAGATATCAGAATTGACCAAAAAGTACTCCAGCAAGAAGGTCAGTATCGATGAAGATTTATCATTATCCGATGATTTTTCTTTGGGAGAAGATGATACAGTAAAATATCATCCAAAACCTGATGATTTTGCTACGAATCGTTCAGGTGACAACAAAAACACACCTTATTCGGAGAATAAATTACTTGATTTGGAAACACTAAATTCTCCCAAAGTCATAACACCCAGATCTACAAGTTTACGCAGTGGGAAAGGCAAGGAGCTCATAGATACACCCAGGGCAAGAAGCATTAATAGTTTACAAAATAGTGAACATTCCAAGTCGTTGAACTCTCCTCAAGGATCAGGGATTGTAGTTGATGAAGTTGACAATTACAGTGATTTATTCAGTGATAAAGAACTGGAAAATCCTCAAGAAATTAAAGAAGACAATTACAGCGATCTACTTAGTGATGAAGAACTGGAAAATCCTCAAGAAATTGATGAAGACAGTGACGACTCTTCAGATTATGAACCTTTCAAGAATATTCATTTAGTATCGGATGATTTTCTCGAAGATATCCAGACAGCTTCAGAGTCATCACTAAATAATTCTGAGAACGCAGATGAACGGTTAACCAATAGGAGCACTAGAAGCACACCACGTAGTATCAGAAGTATACCATTGTCTCCTTTTATTAGCTCTCCAGTCATTGGTAGAAGAAGTGAAACTAAAATCAAGGAAGTTACAAGTGAAAATGAGAGTATAATAGAAGAACAATTGGAAAGTGATATCAATGTTTCGGAAAATTACAAATCTAGCTTTGAAGAAGAGAAAGACTCTAGTGATAGTGGATCGAGAACTTTGAAAAAATCTAGTGGTAGTGGTTCAGGAACTTTGAAAAAATCTAGTGAAAGTGGTTCGGGAGCTTTGGAAAAACAAAAATCGTCAAGAGAAGATTCAAGCTCCTCACGTAGTAATTCTGGAAAATCTGAAGAAAATTTTGAATCTTCTACATCAGCTTCTATTGTAAAAACGCTTTCAGAAAGTTCTTTAAAACAAGAATTTCCATTAATTAGATCAATAAGTAGTGGAAATTTATCTGGAAACGACGGGGAAGTTCTTGTAACAGATGGAGATAATAATTCTTCGAAAAGTGATCAACATTTAAATCCATCAACAATTCGGAAAAGAGGAGAAGAGAAGAGAAATGTGGTTGAAGAAGAAATAGAAAAAGGAGGAAGACAAAGAGAAGAAAAAAGGGGGATACTGAGAAAAGAAAAGAGAGAAGAACAGAAAAAAGAAGAGAGAGGACGTGAGGAAGAAAAATCACTAAATAATCCCATCGAACTAATCAAATCTGACGACAGTTATAGTGAAGTTATAACAGAATTGGAAGATTTTGATGAAAATGATCAAGATAATAAAAACAAGCCTTCTGATTATTTTAAGAAAAGTGAGGAGAGCTCAAAAATTGTCGATGAAAAAATTAAAAGGAAAAGTGAACCAATTTCACATACAAATGGTCTAAAACATAGTGTTAACAAACCAAAGAAATTGAATAATAAACACGTACAATGTGATTTATCAAGATTTCAAAGGAGTCAAGGGGAAAGAGTTCCAATTTATTATGATTTTGAGCCAACATATAGGGAAGAAAGTATTTTCAATAGGATTCAACATAGAAGAAGACCAATAGACATTGATACCAGAGTGAAAAGTTTGCCAAACCGTCCTGTTATTACAACAAATATTAAACTATTTGATGAGAATCAATTGGGGAAGGATTTGGACTTTCATATTGACTGCGATAACAAATTCGAAGGTAATACAACATTTTACTCAGGTAGAATTGCCGCTTATTGTGATATACATTATAGTCTGTATAAGCAAAGAAGGACATTCTGGCAAGATGGGAAAATGATTCCTGCTTAGTCAATATTGTTTAAAAAATATTGATTTGGTCTCAAATTGTAGGCCTATATAAGAATGTTTCCTACAATTGAGACCAAATCAATATTTTTTAAACAATATTGACTAAGCAGGAATCATTTTCCCATCTTGCCAGACTAACTTTGCTTGGACAGACTAACTTATATCAAATCGGAGCTGTGTTTGTTTCCAAGAGATGTAAGATGTCATATAAGTGGATTATTGTAATATATGGATATTGTTGATGTGTTACAATTTGAATTGTGTTAGTTGATGAATATTCCCAAAGACTATTGCCCGGTTTTTCCAAGCACACTCAAAGTTGAGGGATCCTCAAATTTTGATAAACAGCTGACATTTCCTATGATAAGTATAGGAAATGTAGTAAAGTGTAGTAAACTTGAGGGTCCCTCAAATCTGAGTGTGCTTGGAAAAACCGGGCATCAGACTCTCAATCAATTTATATAATTTAATCGAAGATTCTTGGTAAGGATCGATAACAAATTTATATTGTATTATAACAATGATTATTATAATTTAAATTATTTTGATAATTATATATTTCTTTGAACTTTTATAATTCAGTCAACCTGAGGAGGTTATCCAAATTATAACTTTCAAAGTTCTTGATTCGGGATTTCTTAACAATAATTTCACCCAACTTTCAAAAATCAAAATCCAACTTCGGAAATAAAATCCCTTGGAACCTTTTTTTTTAATTTCAGCTCATATTCAAGAAACAATAGGCTAGATTGTATCTTCAATACATTTCAACACTTGAGACAAGACTAAAGCCTCTATGAAATAGATTGCATCTTAGATATTTCACAAAAAAATGGAGACAAGACGAGAGCATCTGTAAAGTGGATTGCATCTTAAATATTTCATAAATTCAGACAAGACAGAAGTCTTTTTGAAATTAATAATCAGAACGTTAATTAACAAGGAGAACGTTATCTTTTAATGAATGAATGAACTTATCAATGGAAACTTCAAGCTTCATTATTGAGGTCAATAACTAGACAGTAAGAAAGCAAAGGTGCTGAATGAGGTGTAAACTTCATTAAACTTTTCAATTAAAACGTTTCTTAGGAGATTTATTATAGAGAATTATATCCACTGGTTTCGTTCATTGACGTTTGTCTAATGAAATGAAAGTTGAAACGACCTTATGTCGATGAGAAAATCTGCCCTCAATTCTTTTCGAATTACAATATTTTTTTGTAAGCCTATTCTAACTTTATATTACGGTATATAATATGGAAAGTCAATAATATCTGAGTATCAAATATATCTTTTATCATTATAGCAATGTGTTTGTGTAGTCCGTTTTTTCATCTTTTATAATCTTCTTTCCAATCCCTTTTCCTCTTCTCCTACTTATTTGTTCTTTCTCCTTTTCATCTTTCAGATATTATTTGTATCACCTACAGCTGACGCCAAAATTTTAGACGGCTTCGTCTGTCTCTTATACGTGATTTAACCTTTTGATTTCATGAACATCAATCATCTAGGCACAATTATTGTGCGTGGTGACCTACTAACAGCTCAAGTGAAGCATCTATTGTCTCTTGTTTTCAAAAACATCACCAAGGCAAAGCTAAATTACAATTCTAATTGACAACATCAGCTGTTGGAGCGCACAAGGAGCAGACGATACCGCCCAACTTTTAGGCGTCAACTATAAATAATAGCCATTTGAGGAATGATATAAGTATCACACTTTACTATCCTATTTCTATGATATAACTTAACAATAGTGCTTTATATTACTCGGTAGAAATGATAGAATATTAAAATCTTAATACATGGATTACTATTCTTTGTTACAGATTATAACCTGAATCCAACACTTGCAATGGACAGAATACTACGGAACCAGATTGATTTAACAAAATATTTCATGGAAAGCCACCATAAAATGTACATGGCTTGTTGCAAGATTGTCAAATCTATGAACGAAGATTATAAAAATGACGGAGTATGCCAAGACAACAGATGACGTATGCATGTATAATACGGTACTCGAAATTAATGTAAACCTGTAAATATTTAATGAAACGACAAGATTTTGTTTATTTAATATGGATAACTACCATAAAATCACCTCTTCAACTAGGCCTACTCAAGTACCTGTAGATATCCTACTATTTAAATTTAATTTTGGATCCTATAGTTGTGTTCAATTCTCTATAATACCATCGATGTCTCAATGTGTCCACGGTACAATTTCAAGAAGATACACGATTCGGTCAAATTTGATACACGATACGATACATTTCAATAATGAATAAGCTTTGTCGTCATCTCTCATCATCACCTCTCTCATTATAGTTTGTCCAAGCAAAGAAGGCCCTCTGGCAAGATGGGAGAATGATTCAAGCTCGGTCAATTTTGTTTAAAAAATTATCAATTTGATCTCAAATTGTAGGAAATAATTTGTTATACTATTAAGACATTTATAATTCTTGAACAAATATTGACAAAGCTGTAGTCATTTTCCCATCTTGCCAGAGGGGCTTCTTTGCTTGGAAAAACTATACCCACGCACAGGCTTAGAGCACATTTGGGTATCACCCTCAGAAAAATGATAAATTGCCTTTATTAAGGGTGGAGTTGAAACTCTTGGCCCTCTCTACCATAAAACCCTATGATGTGCTTTCAATTTTAATGTTTCATTTAATATAATAATAATATGTTTTTGATACATGAAAAATTAATTCGTGGACACATAGCTTTAGAATGACAACATTTATATAGCTGACCCCAAAAGTTAGGCGGTTTCGTCTGTCTCTTGTACGAGATGTAACCTACTAACAGCTGATGTAAAGCATCTATTGCCAAACATCATCTAGGCATAGATAGCTTAATGATATCTCAAATTGACAACATCAGCTGTTGGAGCGCACAAGGACCAGACAAAGCCGCTAAACTTTTTGCCGTCAGCCATAACAATATGCAGAAGAACTAAACAGTTTGAAGACACTCAAGATACCCTTTCAAAAAACTTAGAACTAGGTCTTTCAAATACACAAAAAGTTGAAAAAAGTAGATAGGAAATGGAATACTATAGGTAGTGAGGATAGAATTGAATAAATAGATAGAAATAACTGAATGAAAAAACATAAGGAACAAATAGAATGTAAAAAACAAAAGGAAAGACAAGAATGAAAGTAAAAACGTAAGAATCTAAAAGAATATTGAATTTAATAAATCGAATAAAACTTATAAGAATACAAGATGTAAAGAAAAAGAGAAGAAAATAGAATGAATGTAATATTGATTAAAAACACCAAAAACTAAGGTAAAAAACAATATCCTTTTATTATTCACAACTTATAAAGCAAGATATTAACCTCATATAAAACGGAAAAATAGCAAACCCAATTGGAAAGCATGACAAAAATATGATAATTCATCTTAGGTCTCAAGCCAGAAAATCATATTTGAGACCTAGAGATTTACAAAATAAAGCTCTTGAAAAATAAGAGTACAAAATTATAAAAGATCATTGAATGGTAGATATGAACAAAGTATGGAATAATTTGAATTGATACATATCTATCAAATCCTTAATGGTAAATTCCAATTTATTTGGTTCAATTGTTTCAAATAACATGAAATCTTTCTCAAAAAACAAAAACTTTCCTTCCACTTGAAAAAATAAAGCACTTCATTATCTAACCCAGAACAACACACGCATAGACAATCAATAACACAACCCATAAAAATCAAAACAATTCCAACTCAAATCAAAAGGTTTCTTAATAATTACCTCACACACCTCAATTACTCTCCATTCATTTATTGAATCAGACGTTGAATCTCTCATATCAGTCCTTGATATTTTCGAATAATTGTCGATTTTTATGAAGTTCTAATTACTAATGTCCTCAATTCACAGCACTCAAATCTGGTAAACTTTTACCAGTATCACAATAAAATTGTTCCAACATTTTTCAAAATTAACTCTATTTGATTTGAAACTCTTTACATTTGAAAATCTAAAATTCATTTTTACTTTCTCCTTGTATGGCACAGTGAAGATCTCGAAGATATGTTCTATTCACAAAAACGTCATCAGTTTTATCAACGTTAATTAAACGTTTTCACATTTATTAAATATAGATTATGATTGAATGACAATAAATTTTTAGAAAGAGTAGCCTTGATTCACAACGTTATCCATAAGTACTATAATTCAAGCTTATATAACATTCATAAGACTTGATCAGTTCAAAGATCCTTATGAACTTTATGGCACTCATTATATTCTCAACTTTCATTGTTAAAGCAGTATTGGAAATGTGTTCAATGATGAACGGGTATCACACAATTTATAAAGTTCAAAATAGGCCTACATGAATTCATAAAGTTCATGGTATTTATGAAGTTTCGTAGGATATTTACGAAGTATACCGATGAAGTCCATGAAATACTTGTGACACTTATGAAGAATATGATTCCATTGAATTGATAAAATTCGTAATTTGCATTCGGTAACTCTTATAAAGTTCATCATTCTTATAACACTTATGAACCATTAGTCAGGGCAGCTTAAGCTAGCATTGGATAAGTTCAAGCTTGTGCTCCTAGATTATCAACTGATTATGAAGCTTATGACACTTATGGCACTCATGAAGTTTAAGATTCCTGCTTAGCTTGCTTTCCTGTTAAACCTTGTACTTTTTGATTGTTAGCTGATTACGGAGTTCATGACACTCATGAAGTTGAAGATTCCAGTGTCCCATTAGTCATGGAACCATTAATTCCATTAGTTGATGGAGGATTGTTAGCTGCCATCTCTTCCATAAGGTCATGGTTGTAGGTTGAGTGCAGCATTAATGCCAGAACCCCGGCTCTATCTGTCATACGTTGTCTGATTTGGCGTTCTTGTTCGATCAATTCGTCAATCTTCAGCCACTGTAAACAAAAAATGATACAAAATTAGGTTTGAAATGTAAAAATATTATTCATTAGAAATTGTTGAAAAAGGTAGGTTACCATTACTACAAATCACGGACACAAGATGCAATAGAAACACGGAGTTGTATAGAGAAACGCACTGTGATCAGTTGATTTTTGATTTGCCATACTCCATAAAACTATAGGCTAACTATGTGTTTCTTGTGCCCCTGTTTTATAGTAATGAAAACCTACCTTAAGAAGACTAGGCATTGTCAATAAACACGAATTTATTGAAAACCGATTGTAAATTAGGTAAGAAATCGAACTTGGAACAGAAATTCAGTTAGAAATTACACTTTTTCCATATATCTCGTAGAACATCTCCCTATAACATGCAAGAACGAATGTTGTAAATTACATAGAAATATCTAAGGTCCAACTGACAACATACATCTTTACTCTTTCACCTAGAAATAAAATTTATGGAAATTTGTCCAATTGAGTGTATTCAATTAGTGCCGTAATCCAAGATTATGCAATCATAATCTGGATTATTCTAATTAGAAGTTAAATCTGAGGCTTGGTCCGTGAAGTTTAGAATTACAATCATAATTACGAATCTAGATTTATTCCAATTAGAAGTGAAATCTGGGACTTGGTTCATGAAGTTTAGATCTTGAAAAAGTTGAAAAAGCGAACGCACACATAAACAGACAGACTATACGAAACAGGACCCAGGTGGTTATTGCATATGCATAGAAAAGTACAAGTTCTCAAATCTAAATCTAGAGAAAAGGTGGACCCACATTAATAAGTATACATGGATTCCAAGTTTTCATGAAACAGACTTAGGTCTGTTATACCAGGTATGTTAGGTATATTGAGGATATACCAGGTATATTAGGTAACTTATATCAGGATATTTTAGGTATTACAGTGGTATAACCTCAGTTAATACAACAATTTTGATACTCTAATAAAATATGAATGAAGGAAAACCAGGAGATTTACTGGAGAAGACATATAAAAAAAATTCTGCCCTAGATTTCTCACTCTGAAGTCAATTGGGGGTGACTCCCAAAGAGGAATTCACTATACAATACATGGAGTAGCCGTTTGAGTGGTACAACACCTTGCTAGGTGAATCATTCTTCATAGTGTGGGTTTACAATACAAATAACCAAAGAAAATCAATGAGACAATATTTAAAATGAGTTGAATAAGATAAGTCATCTTAATGCAAGGTGTCTAAAATATCAGATAATATTATACAGGTCTAAAAGTATCACGTGGCGGCTCGTGCCCACGAAACAGGTGAAGTGCCCGTATCTTTTACAATACAACAATTCACCTGTTTCGTGGGTACGAGCCGCCAGTGTCACGTATACACCTTGATCTTCATGCAACAAGTAACCTCCTTTATTCAAGGCTCATGAAATACTGTTAGTTTAGGAATATCCAATGAATGAATATTTACAAACCTGTCGAACAATTTCCATATCGATTTCGGCTCTACGCAGCTTCTCCCAACAGTAGTGACGTATGCACTCTTTTTTGGCGGCTCGGCAAAATTCACCAGTCAAGTCAAAAACATTGGTCACCAACGGACATCCGCAAACCTGCAAACAAGTTCAACGTAGGAGTGAAATGTTTTTAGAACGGCACTTGTATTGGTAATAGGAAGATACTTGACTCTAATTGTTCTACTTTAATTATAATAGTCGTTACAACAGTTAGTACAGGTAACCTTTCACAGTACCTGTAAAAGGCGAACAAACTTCAAATATGGACCTGGAGACCAACTACCTCAGTTGTTGAATAGTTGTGGAGGTGATATTGTGTTAGTTATCCATATTAAATGAAAAGACAAGATATTAGACAAACCATAGAGTTATTAGAGATCGAGATACCGGTTTCGATTGCTACATAATCACCAATCTCCACCAGAGATCGATGATGGTGTACCAACTGAAACTTTTCTTCTCGATTTTTAATAAATCTGTGGTCCGACATCATCATGTCTTTTCATTTAATATGGATATCTACCACAATTATATCACCTTCACAAACACTCAAAAAGTGAAAAAATTATATTCTTATTGAAAATAAATAAATAGATTATTATGATTGTGTGTTTGCCAATCTGGATAGATTGCTAACCTCATGATCGCCAACTTTGGGATCCTTTCCATGTTCGGGACACAGCACTCGCAGCCGCTTGCAGTAGGTGCCGTTTTGGGCGTTAAATACGTCACAAAACAGCTGATTGCCCTCGACTCGTGTCTTGTAAATGGAACCAAACGACGCCTGGCTTTCGTACTTGTTGAAACACCTGCAAAAATAAATTATTATTTCAAGATTGGTTACTGGACAACAATTATCAAGCCAGCTCCATACATGCGCTATTTGGCAAATGCCGAACATCTAGTCGCCGAATCACGACTAGTGTGGAGCGGAGTGTTTGTGTGTTCCGTCCATTGTCAGTCTTTTGGACACATCCAAGTGGACGAATGTTCGGCAAATGGCAAACTTTTTGCCCATCCACACATTCGCCTTCATGTTTGGATAATTTTGTTGTTTGTTGTTGCATGTAAATTGAGGTTAAGTCAATTGAGGAAAAAGTTTCTTACGTGTTAATTTAATACATAATTTTTTAGACGAGATAAATAAAGTGGATGATTTTCAAGTGATATAATCCATTTTGATACTATGAAATTGAATTAAATTCTATTCAAATTCAATTCAAATATTATATTGAAAACTAGTGAATGTCCAGTCCGGTTCAGGTTACTGAATTATAATCTTGATTCTTTAAATGTTTTAAAAAATCCTACAAGCATTAATATTCAATCATTGCCAAGATGAAAGTTGAAATTAGTACCGTAGTGTTAGATTTTAGAAAGTTGAAATTGTCGACAGTTTTTTGTCATTATTGACCTTGAAAATGTCACCTATTCGGTTGACGATTTGCTATTCCCAGTACGAATACGTGCTCGGAAAACCACGTATGTGTGGAGATGTGGGCTCTTCAGTTGGCAAATACCAAGCAAAACTGTTCGCCAAATACCAAATGTTCGGTATTTCCCAAATAACGCATATATGGAGGCGCCTTTAGAAATTCTGTAGTATGTCTGGTTGCTCAGTGACAGCGGTTAAGCGCCCTGTACACGGGAATTGTAGTGTCGGCCAGTTGAATATCTGTAGCCAATCACAGCTCTTGTTGTAGGTTATATCAGCGAGGAAACCACCCAATGTTTGGCGACAGCTATACAAGAAGAAATGGAAGATAAAGCAGAATAAGAAGAACATAGAAGGAGATGACAAATAAGAGGCATAATGTGAAGAATGATAGTTTTGATGGGTATTCGAACCAATGAAGCCTCACCTCTCCATATGTCTGATCGCTGTTTTGGAGTGTATCTCGTATCCACATGTGATACAGTACATGTTCATCTCAGTCTCCATCGTATCTTGATCCTGGTCCATCAGCTCCGACTTATCAATGGTCATCCGTTTGGAACGCTCTATCACCATATCCAACTCCTATAAAATAGTATTGAAATTATAAATAGTAAGAAAAACAAAAATTACATTGTAATGTTAGTGAAAAGATGTAGATTTATTTATTTATTCTGTAGATGAATTGCAATAAAGGGTTAAAACACAGACAACAAAGTCCAAAACGTCTATTCCCAGATTTCGATAAATAATTATTTAAAAAGAGGTTATGTTTACAAAATCATCAACACTATCAGCACAATTCACGAATTTCCACTGTCAAAAATTAAAAACTATCAATTAGAATTTTGGAGGTTGATTTAAAAGTCAGAATAACACAAAAAAATATATATATATAAAACTATTTTAAAATAACAAATTACTTAAAATTTCAAAGCCAAATTTATGTTGAAAAACATAGAACACTGGCAAGATTGTTATAGATATTGTAACATACAATATTGATATAGATAACAATAACAATATATTGTCAAACCGTAGATTTATTGAAACAAACGAAACTGCTATCTCAATTTTCAATAAATCTGTGGTTTGAAAATACAGTAGACCTTCCATAATTCGTAATTCATGTGACCAAAGCTTTATTAAGAATTAGTTAAGATTATTAATTATCGAAACTATAAATAATGGAAGACTATTTCAAGGGATCAAGCTTTTACTAAAAGTTATACAGGTACGAATTATAGTACCACTTATCTTGTCTTTTTTTATTCAATATGGATATGGATAACTATCAAAATATCACCTTCACAACTACTCAACCAATAGATTTATGTTGTCCGTGAAATAATTAGTTGATTGGAACTTACACTTCCTTCAAATATGTTGTGGAGCTTCAACAATATATATAGGTTACTTAATAATGTCATTAAGTAAGAGCACAAATATTGTCAATTCAATTGAATTTAGTATAATTAAAACCTATTGTGAAGGACAACCTTTTTCCTATTTTCCCATAAGCAGTTCAAATGTAAATTGTGTTATTTTATTGGTACTTTATTACACTGACGCCAATTTTTACTCTCCAATTGAAAAAATTTAGAATATTGTGAACGATTATCTCATAATTTCCAACAGACTTTGTTTTTCTCCAACAAACCTTGTGTCTTTTGTCCAATTCTTGTAGAACTCGTCTGATTTCCTGCTGCTGCTTGCGAACAGTTTCCAATTCTCGCTTATTGATTTCTTCGGCTACACATGACGTCAGCTTCCATTCTTGGATGCGTGCAGGCAATACCTGAGAGAAAAAAAATAAATAATTCATTGAAAAGACAAAATATTGTCGATCCACAGATTTATCAAGAATAGAGATAACACTTCCGGTTTCTACACCATAGATATTTCAGTTTTCCAGAGATTGATAATGGTTTGACAATATCTTGTCTTTTCATTTCATTTGGATAACTACTACAATAACACCTTCACAACTACTAAACAAGATGAATATAATAGAATTTATTCACAGATTTAAATACTCAACTACTATTAAGCTGTTTGTACACGGGTCATTTGCTATGCAATTTGATATATTCAATAAATTAAACAAGACTTACAATATTATGCAAGAATGATCCAACTATTACATTATTATTGATAAATCTGTCATGTTGTCCAACTATTAACATTATTTAGGTAAATGAAAACAAATGTATTCAGATACACAAAGTTTATTTAAAATTCCATACTCAAGTTTCAATGCTCAGTAAGGTATTTTAAATAAACATTGTGGAACTGACAACCTTCGTTTTCACTTACCTAAATTATAGATAAGTTCCAAAACATCTCTGATAAAGTGTAAATTTTATTAGCATTATTATTGTTAAATGTGTATCTTATTGAATGGTTCAAGTCACCTCAACTAACAATCTTCATAATGTGATGCTATTTTAAGTGGGAAAGCTTTGGCATTGAAGTAGAAGTATTGGAAAATCCAAATCACAGTCGGGCATCATATTCACTGCTGTTTATCAATCAACATTAATTTAACAGCTGAATCACATGACTGCTTCAGTGTGAATGGAACATTTTAAACATAAACATTTTATCCACTGAATAATTGAACAAAGTATAGATTTCCTCCTATTTTTCTTCTATAAAATGACCAAAAATTGGTCAACAACGCCCCATCTCACCTGAAATATCCGATTGGTAGCCAGCTGCATGCCGCACTTATCACTGCAGTACTTACTCTTCGCCCTCGCCGCCTCCACGCACTCAAACCCCTCGCACTGTCTCACTCCCACCGCCTCCTTGTCCGCCCCGCCCCCCAAAGGATGCTCGCTGCCCCCGCCTCCGCGGTTGCGTCGCGATGAGACGCCAGCAGCTCGGTTTGTCTTCTTGGTCGACGACGTTTTGCGGGCGGTGTCGTGTTTTGACTGCAAATAAATTAAACTAATTGAGCCTTTATTTGTGTTCCAAAATATACAATCAAGTAAATAAAGCCTTCATTTTTGTTCCAAAGTCATTAGTTTTTCAAATTATTTGTACAACTTAATTTTATCAACTACTTTAAAATGAGAAATTCTTTTCAAAAGTATTTTTCTATCATTTCGAAGCCTGTCATAGGCCTCCCCCATGTTGTGCCAAATCTGCTGATCTCTAACAGCTATAGTCTGTCCAAGCAAAGAAGACATTCTGGCAAGATGGGAAAATGACTTCAGCTCGGTCAATATTGGTCTGAATATGATAGATTTGGTCTCAAATTATGAATTAGAATGTTTTCTACAATTTCAGACCAAATCAATATTCTTTGAACCAATATTGACCGAACTGGAGTAATTTTCTCATCTTGCCAGAGGGTCTTCTTCGCTTAGACTGACTATACCTACTGTAACATATACTGTTTTAAATGAGTGAAATTTGTATTTGTTTTCTACTTGTTAAGCAGATTTGACGTCAAATAAGATCAGACTCTTTAAGTAGTTGTGAAATTGATATTGTGGTAGTTATCCATAATAAATGAAAAGACAAGAAAGATGTTGTCAAACCACTGATTCATTAGAAAATCGAGATACCGGTTTTGGTTGTTACACCATTATCAATCTCTGGTAAACTCTGGTAAAGTTTACCAGAGATTGATAATGGTGTAACAACCGAAACCGGTATCTCGATTTTCTAATGAATCAGTGGTTTGACAACATCTTGTCTTTTCATTTATTAAAATCAGACTCCCAGATAATAATGAGTAATTTCCTTTGAGAATGTTTTCTTTTCTTGAACAGACTATATATATTCTTCAAGAACAACAACAGGGTTATAGAAATTTCTGAATGAGTGAAATGATAAGTAGGTAAGTGATAAATGAGTAAACATGAACCTACTACAAATTTCAGTGTCAAAAACTTCTATAAGTCGCATTGAATAAATGAGGAGCAGTTTAGGGCCTAAGCATGTTGCCTTCACCCAGAAGTATTTTTAATAAAATGATGATTGATTTATTGAAACTCGACTCCTCACCTGAGCACTGAGACACCTGAGCCTAAGACACTGGTCGCCTCTGCCACGTTGGCACATGCCACATTGGGCGCACGCCTGCAGTCGCAAACAGTTGGCACACCTGCCACACGCCACTTTACGCTTCGTCTTGCCTTTCTTGTGCTGCTCGTGACTGGCTCCATCCCAACCTACATTAGTAAATATTCAATTATAAAATAGAGATTACCTCGATCCCAACTTACAATAGTGAACACAATAGCAAAGACTGATCTTGAATAGCACTTTTTATAGTAAAAGAGCACTTACTTTGAGTAGTGACGATTTTATTTAATGAAATATAAATCTCAGTACCCTTTAGATGATTTTTATTTCAACATTTTTATGTTTCAACTCTTTAGAGCCATTTTCATATGTAAATGAACAGAACAAATTGCATAAATAGGCCTATATTGATGAGAGGCCTCATGTCTCCGTTTGTGGAATATGAGGTTATCTGGCGAAGTGGAACAACCCTTGGGTCTCCCCACTATTAAAAGCCATACGCTAAATAAATAAATAAAATTGATGAGAGACCCTAGGCAAAAAGGAAATATTGAATTGTCCAAGCTGAGAATTATGCATTGGCGGCTCGTGTCCACGAAACAGGTGAAGTGCCCGTATCTTTTACTCTACAGAACTTCACCTGTTTCGTGGGGACGAGCTGCCAGTGGAATTATGAATCATTATTTCAAGGGAATAAGCTTACAATTACGAACTATAGAGATACGAATAACCAAAGTTACTGTACTATAAAAAGTGATTCTCAAGATTAATGTTACCGATATGTTACGATACTATACCCTATTCACGATCACTTGAGACGGAATAAACAAACTTTTTGAGTGTGTGTGCGTGTAATGGAAGGTCTTCTTCTATGCGAAACTTTCGACCACAGACCAACAGCTGTAGCCAATCACAGCTCAAGACAACAGTCGTTAGACAAGACAACTCGAACTGTATCCAATCACAGCTCCAGCCAAGAGTCAGCTGTTCGACTGTTTCGCATAGAAGTAGACCTTCCATTACTCGCACGCACATGCAAAAGGTTTGTTTAGTTCGTCTCAAGTGATCGTGAATGGACTATAGTTGTAGAGAATGGATAACGTACACAACAAAATATACTACCAAGTACGCTATAAGAGTTAATACACAAATGATTTGATGGACAAAGGAAGGAATACTTCTTTCTTCTTAGGGCTACTGTATTTATGCAAAATAAAAATATTTGGAAAGGTTACTTTGATATTCATCGATTGAAAGTTAGATAAATGGAAAGAATCAATGTAAATTATTAATCTTTCTACAAATATAATTATTGAAGTCGTCATTATACAAGACTAATCCATGATACCTACTGAGAAAAAAGTAGTCTTATTATATACTTATCAAAATACTTAATAAGCTACGAAATTAAAACTGATTAAGTAACAATTAAGATAAACATCCAAAGAGACAGTTCATGTAATTTCATGGCAATGTATTAGAACAGACACCACTGGCGGCTCGTGCCCACGAAACAGGTAAAGTGATGTACAGTAAAAGATAGGGGCACTTCACCTGTTTGGGGGCACTTGCCGCCAGTGTGTACTAATATATTGCCATGAAATTAGATCATAATTAGAAATTAGACCAGACACCACTGGCGGCAAGTGCCCCCAAACAGGTGAAGTGCCCCTATCTTTTACTGTACATCACTTTACCTGTTTCGTGGGCACGAGCCGCCAGTGGTGTCTGTACTAATACATTGCCATGAAATTAGATCATCATCTTCACTCAGATATCTAACATTCGGACATTTAGCTTTAAAATGGAAACATCCAATAAAATTTCCAGCTATTGAATAACTTTGAAAAGATTGCGTTATCTGACGTGAGATGACTCATTTGCGAGAAATAACAAAGAAATTGAATAAAACTGAATTCAGTGCAAAATACAACTCACGGTTAGAGTTAGTAGTGATATCAGCCAATTCCTGTCTGTCACGTCTTTTTTTCTTCTTTGGCGAAAAAATTCGGGTTTCAACTTCAGCTCTAACTCCGGGTTTGAATTGTGTGATAAGTGTTTGATCTTCATCTTGACATTGCTGAAAAAAATTGTAACAGAGGTTTCACTTTTTGTGACTCACATTGATTGAAAAACATAATAGATATTTATGCAATCGATAAGAAACAAAATAACACAAATGGTTTGAAATTGATGAAAAATTAATTAAAATTATTATTTTTTATTTATTACTCACCACACAAAATTAAATGGTTTGAGAAAAGTTAGATAAGCTAATAAAAATGTAACTTATTACTTACCACACAAAAATATTTGTTAATAAACTTTGCATCGGCCTCTAGGATACCTATACAATCTCCGTGATACCACTCTTCACAGCTATCACAAGCTCTGGAAAAAAATTATGAAAAATGATAAATTCATGAATAGCCGCTCTTTTAATACAGAGATCTTGATTAATGTAGAGTGAATGTTGGAAGATGAACAAATTCACATCATAAACAGTGACAGAATGTCATTAAAAATGATTTTTTATGACTAATTACTTACATCATGAACCGCGAAGTGTCCGTAGATCTACAAATGCAATACTTTTGATCATCTTGTTTCAGGATTGAAGCGATTTTTGACTTCCTTTCTGGGAGTTGGAATTGTTTTGCTATCTCTTCTCGCTAAAAAAGAAATACAATGAGTTAAAGTTCAACAAGGAACCGTTTTTTCTATTTTGAATGATTGAAGTGCATAATAAATTGATATTAATGTAGAAATTCACAATTAGATTGATATTTTACAACACATTAGTAAACAAAGCCCGCCAAACCAAACATAACCTTAAAAATGAAAACAAATAACCATGAGGTTTAGATTGTTATTTATAAACTATAACATAAATATGAAATTTTTTAAATTAATTTGGAATGGTTCTATAATCAAAAAGATTGTGAAACATAGGAATAAGTCAATTCTAACAGTTCTTAGAAATTGAAAAGCCGGACAATGTTTCAAGGTTAGGTCATGCTCATGCTCGAAAAACAAACAAGAAAAGCTTGAAATGAGCTGATAATCATATTAAAGTTCGAAATAGATCTTTCTTCTTACATATTCAACAATTTTTATTCCTAAGATTCGATTAAAATTATGAAAATACCAAATCTTGCAAATAAGCAGATGATACTCACAGATAGCTTTGAAGAGACTTTCTCAGACATTTTTGACTTGAAACTTATCAAATAGCTGATAAGTTATCGTTGTATGTTCATAAATTAGCTTTTAAAAGTTGATTTTACCACGAAAAACAGCTAATAAAGGCAGAATAATCTCACAATCACTTGTTGTTTCTGTTTCTACGCATTTCTGAAATGCAGGAAAGCCCAACCAAATCCAAACGTAAAAGTGCACAACCTGCAACGAGGTTGAGTTTGTAAGGTTGGTACTTTACACAGTGGCGCTAAATATTTCAATTCTCGCTCAGAAGGTCTTTGGACGATGGTGTGGTGTGATGAAATTTCTGTAGTGAGTATTTTCAGTAAATAAATGAATATCACACCACTTTTTGCACAGAAAACATTGCACATTGAATTCATATTTATTTTTCACCCATAATAGCACCGCTATTCTACACAAATTATTGAAAAACAAGTGAAAATATTGATTGAAAAGTTACACGATATCAGTTATTAACGATCGATTTTATTACCAAATTCCAATTTTTTCACTTTAAAATCAGTAAGAATAATAATTTTATAGTTTTATGAAACCCTTGAATTCGAAGATTTTGTTAGAATAATGAGCAACAAGAACAAATATTCACAGCATTGATCTGAATAAATTGAATAAATTTCACGTCAACGATAATGACCTATCATATCCCTCACTTTATTTTGCCACTTCTGCACTTCATCCTTATCAAATTGAATCATACAAGCCAGAAATAGCTTGGGGAAGTCTATTTCTTCGTTTCATTTCCAACCTAAACCACTTTTTTCAGGCTCCATATAATTTTAGACGTGCCAAACTGCAAGATAATGTTTCTCGGTTGATTATTCGAATTATTATTCTACCTGATATGTCAGCGAGATTCACTACCTTGATACATTATTCTTATATCTATCATCATATAATCGAGCTGTAGTAATAATTATTCAAACTCTAGCACCGTGAACTAATAATTATATTATTATCTCATGAATAAAACTAATTCACATTCATTCATTCTTATGCCGTATTCGGTGGGGAGTTCCAAAAGGAAGTTCCACCGGCACCATAACCTTGATTTCCGTCAATGGGAAATCATGGTATTTCTTGATGTTATACACTGAGAATTGAATTTTCAAAAGTTCTTCCGAATCAAGAGAGTCCAAAACACGAGGAATATCACTAAATCACATTATAAATCTATAAGTAGACGTAGCCTAATAATAAATTATGAGACAGTATAAACTTCAAGAAGCTTGATCCCATGCTAGTACTGTATTATAAAGTTTTATCTCATGTTGTAGACTTTCCCATTAATTTCTTCCCTCTTCTGAAATGAACATTGATGACTCTCTCCTATCAATTAAGTTTAGTTCAATTTAAGAGAACTGGATCTCAAAATCTATTCAAATCAAAATCAAATCAAATCAAAATTTATTGCCATAAAAAACAAAATCTATTGTAGGCAGCGAGAATGGAATACATGGCAGCGATTCTGGTTGATTGTAGGCTAGGACCAGAGATTTTAAATTGCAATGTTCTAACTATCTTACATTCTTTGAGTAATAATTTATTAATGAAATTTTAGTTCCTACACGTATACTTTCTTACATCAATCATCACTTTAGTAGTGATTATCACTTTGGTTATTATGTCTATTATTTAATACACCAACTTGAGTTTGTATGACTTTGCTCTTTATTTGTAGCCTGATGGTTAATAAATTAGTCTAATCTATCCTATTCTGACTTATAATTAATGATTCCTGCTAGTAGCTACTCACCAACTTCTTATTAATGACTTCTTATAGGTGCTTCTCATTGTTAAATAACTCCTGTATATTACTCGTCTTTATTATGTTTGAGTTTCTCTTTTTTAATAGTTTTAAAAACATCCTACTTACATCCTTTTTACAAACATCTTCTCAAACTAATAATTATCAAATAAATTATCAAGTGAAAATACGAGAGATTTGTAATCGATATTTCATTACTTTCGTCTCTACAAGGAAGGGGTAGGGAAAAATAATTAATATACATTTTTATTTAAAGGATATTCAATACAGTATTATTGATTCAAATCATCATCTGAATACTTTTTCTCTGACCTCGAAACCGCA
This sequence comes from Sogatella furcifera, assembly GCA_017141385.1. Taxonomy (NCBI): domain Eukaryota; kingdom Metazoa; phylum Arthropoda; class Insecta; order Hemiptera; family Delphacidae; genus Sogatella; species Sogatella furcifera. The sequence goes on along the minus strand of CM029558.1, from coordinate 16,506,187 downwards.
ATTCATGAATAGCGTTCCAAGTTTTCATTGAAGGAAACTGTCAACCAATCCCACTCCCTCAATTCTCCTCACTGATTTTTCTTCAAAGAGAATTCCCTGCCAATCAATTTCCCCTGTCTAAAGTGGAGAAAACTCTTGACCTACTTTAACAAGTACGCCGGGCAAGGTTGTTGATTCATGCAAATATTTAACGAAAACGAAACTTTTCAGCGCGGCCTTTGTTTACTTATTGTGCAGAACGCAACGTTCAAGTTCGAAAAACTTGCAAACAGAAGGAAACAGTCAAGGTAGTGTGCATACTAAAGACTAATTATACAGTCTCTATACTGCAGTCTCTACATATACATATACATTATGCAGACTCTATAGTACAGTAATTATAAGACAGAGTTAGAAGAGCGAGACGTAGCAAGTGAAAGATGGGCATAAATGGAGTACAATATCGAGACTTCTACAATAAATTAAGAAACAAAGGAAGAAAACAAAAGGAATGAAGAGAGGAAATTGTTGGATAGTACTCGGTCTAGACTCTCATTCATTGAGAAAAACCGTATTGAAGTCAGAAAAAATAATTTAAAAAATGCGGGATTGGTTAATTTGACGTTGAACTGTAGGCTACCTACTAGGGTGATAACTATAATTCGAGTTGAAGAAAATCAATATTTTGAATCTTCTTCCCGCAGCTTTCGTTCTGTCTTGGATAAAATTCCTGTGTTATTGTATTAAAAAAACTCGAGTCTCTTACAACTCATCCTACTTAAACTAAAAATCTGATTTATATGAATGAAATCACGAAACAATACCATAGAGTGAGAATTGGAGAGATCTTCTTCAACCCTTAGGCCACTCTAAGATAGTTTTTATCAGTTTCTTTCCATTCCAATTAGTTTCTCCCCATGAACCTCTTATTCATACTAGGCTATGTGACGAAATTCAATTGGAACCAAAGCACTGTTAATTTACGTCATTTGACAGTGCTGGGAGGGGATTCTCTGTAAGTCTTATAATTTTGAGTGACGTCAACCCACAAAAATTGCGTTTCATTGATTTTAACAAGGTTTTGAGAGAGTCTCTTAAACAATATAGTGAGTAATTGAAAATGTTTTCTGGAGAGAAATTTTCAAAGTGTTACCAATAGTTGCAAGGATAGAAACGATAAATTGAAACAAATACCTCAGAGGTTATCGTACGTCTAGTCCAGTAAAATCGAACCTTGCATGGCGAATAAATTATTTCGCTTTGAATGTTGTTTTATTTATTAGAATGCACTAATCGATAAATCTTACGTGCTGACGTGACACTGAATATAACTGTATTCACATTTGTTATTTAATATAGTTTTAGTTGGACTGTATTCTATGTAAGTTACGATAGATTATAATACTATAGAATAGAAACACAATACAGTTTCATAGTGAATAGTTCTAGTTTTCCAGAATATATTCATGGTAGATGAATTCTTACAGTTTATAGAAGAATATGGTTGTACAGTAAATAAGGTCTTCATATAAATTACTTTGCTCCAGTTGTAGCTTGTACTCTAGTTAATTATTGTTGTTCAAAGTAATTTAGGAGGGAGAAATGAATAAATTTCAAGGTACAAGTGAAGGAGTTAAGAAGAAGGAAGTGATAATTATTAAGGAGTACTCTTACTAATATAGTCTTTCCAAGCAAAGAAGACCCTCTGGCAAGATGGGAAAATTACTCAAGCTAGATTAATATCGGTTCAAAAATTATAAATTTCATCTCAAATTGTAGTAGGAGACAATTTGATCTTCTATTGAGACCACATTTATAATTCTTGAACAAATATTGACCAAGCTGGAGTCATTTTCCCATCTTGCAAGAGGGTCTTCTTTGCTTGTACAGACTATAAGAGGGAGGGAACGAAAGGTATTTTTTGTCTTAAAAAAGCCATTTGGACTGAATTTTAGACTTGACCTTGTATTCTAACCTTGAAGACAAAGTTCTTTGTCGTGATTAATTAGTTTTGAATGTAATTAGGGAGAAGAATTCTGAATAAATTGAAAAGTTGTTAAGAGTACGGGAATATTGAGAGGGAGAGATCAATTTCATATAAAGGGAGAAGAAACCCTATTATTTGAACTTGTAGACTTGGCCTTGAGAAGAAGTTATCATCAATCTTGATTGTTTGTAAAGAATTGAAACCAGCGAGCACAGAACAAAAATTGTCTTGAACAAATTTGTAATGTGTATTAAAACTGATTGAAACTTGAAAATAATTCAAATCAAAGTACCTACCCTTTTTAAAATATTTTTATTTTTCACAACATGTTTGATTTGAATTATTTCCAATTTTTAATAAATAGGCTACAGTAGTATTAAGGGAAAATAAGTATTAACTGATTGAAAGTTAAAAGCCTATTGCAATAATGTATTTGTTTAATGGCTAATAAAGAATTCTTATTCTTATTCAAACACATGGAAAGATGCTCTGATCGCTTGCTACATTTTTTTAAATATTTTTTTTTTGTGAGGGTGATGCCCACATGGGCTCTCGGGCCTGTGCGTGGGTAATGGTAAGGACGATGATGAGAGATGAATGGACCTACTGCTTTTGGTGGGTTCCGAACCACCGGGAAGCGATTTTTTAGGCTCATAAATTGAATTCAGAGAAACCGGTCACCATTACAACAGTGGTGGTAGAGGCACGTCGTTTATCTAATCTCACCGATTAGACGATCTCTACCACTGGGACAAACCGCTTCCCTACATTCAGCATGTATGTGGAAGCACTCACTTGTATAAAGTGATCTACTATCCTCATCAATTAAAACTTGTGACATGCAGTTATTTTAGACAGTAATAATATTGTTTCATGACATATGAATAGATGAAATATGTTTTTAACATAAATTAATAATATGATCACTATTAAACTATAGAAATCTATGCATTATGCAAGACTGGTTGCCAGCAAGCGCCTGAATTTTTAGAACCAGCTTTCTAAAAGTAAAACGAAAGCACATTGACACATAGCCGAACTAATAACGAGACTTGCAGTTGGCTAATGACTTTCATCCTTTGCTTGAAATACTTGAAAACCAAGTCGCAATTGTAAAGAAAGAATAAAAGAATGCTCAGCTCTGTCAGGATAGTCTAAAAGCGGTCTGCGAGAGTAAAACGGTTAACTGAAGCTTCTCTCAGCTTGTTAAGCTTCCGTTATGCTGACTGTCCTGACAGAGCTAGAGCTGATAATTGATAACAGTCATTCGCCAAGCGCAGAATTCGTTGGCATATCTGCTATAGGTTGTCCAAGCAAAGAAGACATTCTGGCAAGTCGGAAAAATGACTCCAGCTTCATCAATATTTGTTCAAAGATTATAAACTTGGTCTCAAATTGTAGGAGAGATTCTGATCTACAATTTGAGACCAAGTTTATAATTTTTCAACCAATATCGATTGAGCTGGAGTAATTTTCCCATCTTGTCGGAATGCCTTCTTTGCTTGGACAGACTAATCTATTGATAAAACTCAGAGCGTTCGTTACCATAGCAACCTGTAAACAAGTTTCGGTTACCGCGTGTACCGGTAGAGTTAAATTGAAATTTCATCTTCTATTTTTATGTTTTATGTTTTAATAATTGTCCTGTGATTTGTTTAAATTATTATTATCGTTATAATATGTTGAATTGTCCAGATCTTCCTTTGTTACCTGAGTACTCGTTCAATAATAAGGTAAGACTGAAAGATATAATAGTGGATTCTCAAACTGGAATAACCTCAACTTTGAAGATTACTGTCTTTGTTTATCTGAAGGATCTTGCAGATTCTTTTGGATTACCTAGTAGGAGAATAAGCTATTATATAGGTGTTCAAAATTAGCTGTATTGTATTACTATAATTTATCAAAACCTATATGATTTGTAAACATCAATGCGCTTTCAATTACTGAGAGTCTGATTTCTATTTCTGAATTCATCAATCAGTTTTTTCAATAATTCGATTTTAGTTATCAGGCTACTTCATCTTCTAATTCTATTTTAGTAGGTAGATAATAATAGCCTATTATGAAAATTCTCTGTACTGGAAATTGAATAAGGTTTGCCTATCTAATATCGGCTAGATACATACGAGTATTTCTAGGCTAATACAATAATTAGAAAATTGAATCTATGAATAATAAGAAAGGTTATAAAACTGGCGACTTGGTGACTACTAATGTATTATAGTATATTTATTAATTTATTCATTCATTTGTATACCATGAGGCGACCGGCTCGTTCTCACTCAACAGTCAACACTTCTGAAAAGAATCCATTTCTCACGTTATTTAATTTATTCTTAAAAATTTTTATGATCTCATTCTATTTTCGTGATTATTGAGCAATATTCTATTAGCTATTAAGATATTTCTAGCTTCAACCCCTTAAAAATCTAAATCCTGATGTCAAGGTCAAGTGAAACCGCCCTGACGTCATAACAAAGATCCTGGAGAATATTTATCAACAAACAATCAATTGATGGGCGAGGGAACGAATCCCTCTCCCCTGAATGAATTCCTTCTTGCATGTCTTGCTTGAATGAAATTCAAGGCATGCATGATACGGCTTATTACATTATTTTGTTGAACAAATATTTGCGAGATCCATAAAGACTAGTTCAATTTTCCAATCAACTGTTAGTCATGATTATAATGCTTGAGACGTTGCGAGTTCTAAAATGGGATGGTTTATGTTTGGGTGAATAATTCATGGAAATCAAAAATAGAGCTGCTCGGATACATAGTTCATTCAATCTTGGACTTGAACTGGTCGATTTCGTAAAAGCTTTTCATGTGAGGGCGGGTCTAAAAGTGAGTAAGTTTACACAGTAAATGGATCATAATAGTCTTGAGTCTACGTCATGCTAGTCGAGAAGAGAACCTATGATAGTAGAATTGTGTTTCAAGACTGATAAAGTAGTGATATAAGTGATAAGAAACTGCAAATTTCTTAGGGTCAATTTAATGTTTATAATGAAGTATTAATGTAATAATGTATTAATGTTTATAATGTAATATTTGAAGATTTTCCCTGCACTGCTTGATTCTAGCCTATGTATCGGAATATTTATTTATAATGAATGGATGTAATGTACGTACATTCTTGTTTACAAACGATTATCTCATAGCAATGAATGATAAAGTTGAAGCCAAAATTTGAGTTGTTCCGTCTACTGCATGCTTCTTGTGCTTTCCAACAGCTGATTGTCAATTAGAGTAGTCATTTGGCTATTTCTAGATGATGTTTTCCAATTCAAATGAGACAATATATGCTTTATATCAACTGTTTGTAGATTTCATCACTTACAAAAGACAGACGAAACCTCCTCTCATTTTTCCTCCTTACAATAAATTATCTATTTCACCTATTCAAACTTCAGTTCTTATAATTTTCCCATTATTATTATTATTAGTTATCGAAGCTGTTGTATCGATGTATGGTAAGAGGATGTAACGCAAGTGAAACAGCATTATTGTTTTCAACTATTATTCCAATGTAACAAAGAATAATAGATTTTGAAGATAATCACTCTCATACATTTGAACAACTTTCTTCCTCAAACAACAATTATACAGTAATAAATGCTCAAGCTATATTGAAATTGACTATTTTCGTTTGTTTTCGCTTGATTGTTATTCAATGTTGAAAAATTATGCATTATTTCTCAGGTTGGCCAATCGCAGTTCCACAAGTCGCACCATTTCGATGTCAAAGATGTCGCCTATCTATCAGAAAAAGAAAAACCGGGAAATGTCAGCAGGTATCCGGCAATATATGCGAGAGGAGAATGTCCGTCTGTACCCGCTTGGATAGCCTATGATCGGCAGGTCAGTTTTTTGTCATGAAAAAAGTAAGTTCTATTTGATATTGATTGGAGGTGAATAAATCAGAACGCTACTTATTGACGTTATTGTTCACTGCTTAATGCACTGGCGGCTCGTGCCCACGAAACAAGTGAAGTGCCCGTATCTTTTACTGTACAGCACTTCACCTGTTTCGTGGGCACAAGCCGCCAGTGGCTTAATGTCAAGTTGATACAGAGTCGATACAAGTTGATACACTCTTGAAACTTGAGACGGCTTTCTCATTGATTTATTGTATCAAACCAAATGTTTCTTACATATTTTGATAAAGATCTTGGATATGGATATTCAGTACATATGATCTTGTATGAAATATCTTATTATACAGATAAATTTCAAAACATAACGCTCTATACATAATAGTGAGTCAGTAGATCAATGTGAAATCAGGAAGACATTCTGGCAAGATGGGAAAATGACTTTAGCTCGGTTTCAATATTGCGTCAAAAATGGATCGTGGTTTTTATTGAGATTTTTAGTTCAATTTATTTCATGAGTGATCGAAATAACTGCTACTACAATAATTGAATCAATCATCAGTCATTGCTATTCCAGTTTAAAAGAGAGAAAATATGGGAATGAACAATTGGACCGCCTCAAAATTAATCTAGTTACACTATTGGTCGCCCCACTTTCACTTAGCCACGCTTCCAGCCAATAACAAGCGAGCAATGAAGAACGAGTATTGGCCTGCAGTTGATTCCAAATTTTGTCATTAGATAACGCTGAATATCACGGAACAGTAAGAATGTATTCAGCGCTATCTATCGGCAAACTTAGAAACCGAGTGTAGGCCAGTACTCGGTCTCCATTGCTTGCTTGTCATTGGCTGGAGGCGTGGCTAAGTAAAAGTGGGGCGACCAATAGTATTGCTAGATGGATTTTTAGGCATTCCAAGTGTCCACTTCCACATTTTCTGTGTTGAGCTGGTAAGGCTTCAATATTGATTGAAGCTGGTAAAGCTTTTCTGATGATTGATTCAATATTGTACTGTATTGGCAGTTATTTTTATAACTTATGACTAAATTGATCTGTTATTCTCAATAAGGATCACAAGATTCTCCTGAATAATTTTTATACTATTCTATTTGTTTTCAAATTCAAAATCCTTCATTATCTGTATGAATACATTTGGCAACAAGAGCCTGTATATCACATTCGTCATTATTTCAATAATATACCTTTTTATTTAATAATTACATTATTTATTAATGTATGGAGTTTTGTTTCCAATGATACGATAAAGTTCGATTCAAGAAATTTAATTCAACTTTATCTTGACAATAAACCATTGATAACGTTATTGTTCGCTATAGTAAACTCTTTGAACAAAAATATTATTTTTCTTGAATTCTGCATGTTGCAGGTGTTGAAATTCAACGCCTACTTTCAAGAAATGATACAAGAAGTGGCCGGCTACAATCACATTGTTCGAAAATGTTTCATCTACTTTTTCCTAGAAGATGGCACGATCAAAGTGATCGAGCCGAAAGTACCAAACAGTGGGATACCTCAAGGTTTGTTGTGATTGGGCTGTTATTCCATAATAAAATGTATTTAATTTGTTACTTTTTAATTCTTTTCAAGGCGGCGGAATGAGGTATTGATGGGGGCCAAGAATATTAAAGTTCAGCTCCTGTTTCTTGACTCTCTCAAAACCATCTCAGCAATCTTCAAGGGGTGTGATAACCCCACTCTCTACATGAATGATTCAATCTACAATAATCTTTTTAGAGGAATCCAAACACATCTATTTCTCAAACTACGAAGAGCAGTTCATTGAAGCAATAAATCGCGGAATAAGAGTTCAGTCCTATTCTCCAATTCAATAATAAGTTGGGATCTCATATCTTGAAATCACAAGAATAGAAGGGTATTCACTATTAATGTGCTGAACTTTCAAGTCATCCTATTTTGTTGAATCAAATCAGCTGATATTTTTGAGTGTACTACAATAGCATTCAACAGACCACTCACCAAATAACAGGATACCACGTCCTAACTAGTTAACACATGGATCGTGGCACTGGCGGCTCGTGCCCACGAAATAGGTGAAGTGTTGTACTTGTACACTAAAAGATACGTGCACTTCACCTGTTTTGTGGGCACGAGCCGCCAGTGGATCGTGGATATCCCTATCAAGTCAGATTTCAAAACCTTTTTTCCAGAAACGTGCATGGTATGATTTGAAAGATTTATGATTAATTTTTTCCAGACTATGTTCATTTTTCTAGGCACCTCCATTATTAATTTCGTCTAGGCTTATTTTGACAATGCATTATTTTTCCTATTGAACAGCATTACAAAAATAATGAATTGTTGAATTAGTTTCGTCTTACTCCCACCCATGTCTCTCTCTATCAAACCTACCTATCAAAACCTACCTCTCTCACCTATCAAATTGGTTAATCTTTTTTGATAATCATAATAATGAAATTATTGCAGGTTGCCTAATGTCCCGCCAGCGTCTGAGGCATGCACACTCTGACGATTTCTACGACATAATCGACCTGAACGTGGGCAAATCGGTTGAGTTTCACGGCCGCGTGTTCAAAATAACCGATTGCGATCATTTCACGCGCACGTTCCTTAATCGTCTGGGTATTCCTGTGCCGGAACGTCTGGACGCGCCGTTTGATCCCTACACGCGTCATAGGAGTGTGAGTAGTTGATGAATCTCTAATCTGTTGAATATTTTTGATTTTCCAGTTACTGAAGAGCTTTGCACAATGACAAAATGACAATGAAAGTTCTTATTGAAAAATTCCAATCATAATCAAACATATTACAATAATTACATTAAATTTACATTCAATTGCTTCGTCTCTTCGATTTCATCAGCCAATGAGAAAGCTTTGAAAATGGGAGTAGCTCCATTCTTGTTTCTCATTGGTTCAAGCTGGTTTGACGTGCTGGTAGTATAGTAAGTGCCAGCACTGGCGGCTCGTGCCCACGGAACAGGTGAAGTGCTGTACAGTAAAATATACGGGCACTTCACCTGTTATGTGGGCATGAGCCGGCAGTGAGTGCCAGTTGACGTTCAGAATGGTTCCCTCGTCCCCGCCCCCGCCTACAATGAGAAAGGAGAGAAGCGCCCATTTGAAGGTATTTACTCATTGTTTGATTGATTCTCAAGAAGTTATGTATGTAGAACAGTGATTTATCGTTTTCTTTTTGAACTTATATCATTACAAACAAAAATTGTACAAACTTGTGTGGGAAGGTTATTACAATTTCATATCACATTCCACTACTGCTGGCGGCTCGTGCCCACAAGACAGGTGAAGTGCCCCTACATTTTACTGTACAGCACTTCACCTATTTCGTGAGAAAGAGCCGCCTGTGTATTCCACCCTTGTCTACTCGACTCGAGTGATATACTTGTTATCTTCTCACACTTATTATGTGCTGTGATATACGGTTACTTTTGTTTTTCAGTTAAATGAAGACTCGTTCCCAAAAAAGCCGCACGTTTTGGAGAAGGCGCCCCTCCGCAAATTGGCCGATTTTGACAGGAAAGTGTTGAACTTTGACGCTTACTGGGACGACCGGAACACGCAGTTTGGGCTGCTGCACCTGTTGCAGGTCAGGTACTATTTGGCAGACGACACGGTCGAGGTAAAAGATGTCAGCGACAAAGATCACTCGTTTCTGTTGATGCATCGCGACAAGTTGCCTAAGGTTGGTTGGAGTAAAAAACTACTGGTTATTTATCTATTAATGTATTGGCAGAACGCAGAAACACATTGATAAGAAAGAACATAGCCCTTGGTATTCCCTACAACACAATTTCATTTTAAATATAGCTAGTCCAAAATTTTAGGTTATAAGTCCAAGGTTATTGTTATGATTCAATGTTAGCATGTGAATAAGAGAGGGTAGGATAAAATTTCTTACATGGCTGAATTCTGATACGCATTATTGATACAGAGTCCAAAATTGATACAGGAAGGAAGCTCGTTGATACAACACATTTGCAATGCTCATGTATCGGATGAAATTTTTCTTCTCATTATCATTCGATGATATAATAATTGAATGAGAGAGCTTGGAAAAGATTACTGAAGTGATTATTGAGCCCTCTTTAAACGGCTGATTTCTGATACGCAGTAGTGATATATAGAGTCCAAAATTTATACAATAAGGAACAAGGAAGCTCGTTTATATAAGACATTTCCATTGCTCATTAATATCATCAATATCATGGATATTGGAAATAATATGATTCTATTTTCCAATAATTAAACTTTTTTTAAGCATTTGAACTTCTAAGTTTGGGTATTTTCCAAGTTGAATTGATAAAAAAATGATCAAAACAAAATATTTATTGCTGAGAACATTGAACAATGTTATAAAAAAGTCAGTAGCTAGAATATTAGAATAGAATAAGACACAAACTTTCAGAGAGCTTTGGTCTTTCCCTGTTGAACTGCTTCATTTATAATTACTGATAAAGTGAACATAATTGATAATAATTATTATCAATTGACTTTTCCGAAAACAGCTTTGATATTTTGATAAATAAGATCAGTTTTCTCCAGGATTAGCGTTGATTTAGGAGCCCCAGAATTAGTTTGATTCAAACAAAAATTCCGGTCACTAAGCAACAGGGTCTACACCCACTGATAGTTCTGACTGACAGTTAGGACTGTGACAGTCAAAAACTTGGTAAAGTGGATGGGGAAGCTGGCAGTCCAAAATAGCTGTGAACGATCAAAATTTTTCAGCAACTTATTGATTATCCAATTTTCGATTCTATCAATTGATTTATTTTATTTGTTTGCTGGAAAGCATGAATTTCTCACAGAAAAAATATTGGGAATCATAATAAATCTTGAGTTTTACTGAAAATATACTTGCCCTAACAAAAAATTGGAAACATACAAGACATGAAACAAATTGAAGATTGTAGCCATTTTCACTGCCCTTCCCAATTTCAAAAACATTCAAAATAAGTTAGTTCCAAATTCAGCCAGCAGATGGCAATAGCAATAGGGTGATTCGCTTCAACTCCTATTAGACACGCCTTCAAGCTCCGCCTCTGCTAGGCCATGATGACGTAATGGCATCAGCCAATGAGAGGGCGTTGTGGGCGTGGACTTATACTGGCTTGTGATTGGTCGACAGAGTGGAGGGAATTGTCAGCCACCAATAGAATTGAATTCGAGAGGGGCGTTTCTCAGCTTACATTGAGTAGTGTGAGGTGGTCAGTCACCAATAGAATTAAATTTAAAGATACGATTCCCAAGCCCAAGCGGCAACTAAAGCCGCGCAGCTTGAGCTACCCGGCTCTAAATTCGCTGCTAGAGCTGCCCCTCTCTAGCTGCGCTGCACTTGCCATCACAACTCTATCCACATAACTATATATTATAGATATTATCTACTCTGTTATTAGGGCTGCTAATGTATACTGAATCAATAAATAGTGAAATTCATTCGGAAACGACTTAAAAAGTGTGAAAGTGTGTGTGGAGTCAGGAATTGGGAACCGTACCTTGAGAGGGGCGTTTCTCAGCTCACATTGATTACGGTTTTTCAATTGGTCAATTCATAATGATGAATAAGTAAATGCAGAGAGATGGAAGCAGAAAAAACAATTATTTGTAATTTAAAGTTGTTGGTGGAAAAATTTTCTTTCAAATAGTAGATAAAATATTCAAATAGCCAAATTGGAATTTCTTTAAAATTCCTGTTTTGCTGTGGTCGCCGCGGCGCCCTGTGCGGTCGCACATTCCGCACACCCCACGCAAGGGCCCTGAGAGGATGTGATCCTAGATCATATATATTGTCATTATTTTGTCGTATACGTGAAATTCACATCAATCCACCATTCTGGAGTTCAAATTCATCAAATTTTGATCTTTTCCACCGCAGGAATACCGCGGCATACCCGTAACACCCGGTGACGACAGACCGCTTTCCGGCTCAGTTCTGAACGTAGTCAACACCCAGTACACACACGACCGGCTGTCGGTGTGTGCGGAAAAACCGCACGCGTCAGCAAAAACGCATGCGACGCAGCCGCCGTCCAGCTCCGACTACTACCGCGATTGCGATTTGACGTTGGGAGCTGTCATAAACGTTTATGGGAGGAAAGTGGTGCTGATCGATTGCGACAATTTCACCAAACAGTTCTACAAGGCAAAGTACAGTATTGGTGAGTGGCGGACTTTATGACATTTTTTATGACTATTTTATGGATGATAGATTTGTAAGAGTAGCTCATTTAAAACGTTTGTTGGGTTCGAGAATTGTTCAATTTTTAGATGTCAGCCAAAAAATAAACAGTTTTTATTCAATCAATAACAATACAGCATTAAAAATATCTCAACGATAGTAATTAACAATTTGAAAAACTCAAAACAGCGTTATATAAATACTTCATCGATTACTATTACAATAAGAATAACAGTATCACAATTTTCATATATAAAAGGAAGATTACAAACAAATATACATGCATCATTTAAAAAAAATACTAATTCAATATAAGATTTAAAATACTTATTCGTAATGCCAAAGCATAAAATATGTTGGCATTTTATTTTGACTAACAGTACTTACTCTTAGTATACATATCAAATCGAAGAAACCTAACAATGGAATATAAAATCATTTCATATCTAAAGCATTAATTTGTATCAAGTATAAAACACTAGCCTAGAACATTTATTAGATTGTCAGTTCAAGAATTTAGCCTACACTACTTTCATAATAATTTGATACAAAATACTGGTCTATTATGTTAATGTTCTATCAATAATCAAAGTATAAATTTTACACAATAATTCTCTATTTCAAATTTCTTACAAAATTCTCTCTAAAGCGCTCTATACACGGGGATTGTAGTGTCGGCCAGTTGAATATCTGTAGCCAATCACAGCTGTTGCTGTTTGACTAAATGACAAGACAAAGGCTATGATTGGCTACAGATATTTAACTGGCCGACACTATAGTCTCCGTGTACAGAGCGCTTAAGCTCTCGCAACAGCATTTACTTTTATGTTTCTAGTTTTTGATTTCTCAGAAATATGTAGTGAATGATCATCATAATCTTCATCTCTTTTTTAAACGTCATTTTGACTAATTGACCAATATATTTTCTCTCAGTACACTCCCGTGTTCCGGAGTACACCTAGATCCCTCAGTATCGACTTGAAAAAAGTGATTTCATTCATAACACATCACTACTTTCTTCTTTATCACTCATGGAAATGTTTCCATTTAAGTAGTAGTAGCACAACTAGTATTTAAAAAACGAATAAATTTCCGATAGTATGACGAATAGTCTGTCCAAGCAAAGAAGACCCTTTGGCAAGATGAGAAAATGACTCCAGCTCGGTCGATATTGGTTCAAAAATTATTGATTTGGTCTCAATCGTACGAAACATTCTAATCTACAACTTGAGACCAAATCAATATTTTTTGAACCAATATTGACCGAGCTGGAGTAATTTTCTCATCTTGCCAGAGGGTTTTCTTTGCTTGGACAGACTATACATTATATCGCCTACTCCGTATATTCTTCTCCTTCTTCTACTACTTCGTCATTTTCTCCTTCTCTACCTTCTCCTCCTTCTAACCCTTCTTTCCCCCTTTCTCCTCCTCATTCTTCCCCCCTCTTCCTTTATCATTTTCTCCTCCTTTTCCTTCTTCATCATCTTTTTCTCCTCCTAGTCGATCGTCATCTCCTCCTTCTTCTTTATCATCTTTTCGTTTTCTCCATTGTCATTTTCTTCTCCCCAGTCATCTCCGTTCCCTTTGTCATTTTTTCTCTGCTTCTTTTTGTCATCTCCTTCCAATCATCTTCATCTTCTTGTTTATTCTGTTCTCTTTACTCTTTTTAGCTCTCCATTGCTCTTTAATACACCCTTCCCCCTACCTCCTCCTCAACTTATTATTCCTCTCAATAAAATTTCAAACATTTTCTATCATTCTATCACTTTCTTGATACCTTCTTCTCAACTATTATTATATTCCTCTCAATAAAATTCCAAACAATTCTCCAATCATTCCTTCACTTTCCTGAACTTTCCCCTACCTTCCCCTCCTTCCTTACCACCTCCTCCTCCTTCTTCTCCTCCTCCTCCACCCCTCTTCTACCTCTCCCCTCAAGTTTATCCTGTATCTCTTGCAGAGTTTTCTTCCTAGTTTCCACCACGAAAAACCCGATAAAAAATAGGGCCGCCAACATTGTCACCCCGTACAACAGAAAATTCACATACAGCCCAAATTTATCCGCAATTATCAAATAAGTCTTATTCAACCAAAACGAGTTTACAGCTAGTACCATGGTGGTAACAGCTGATGCTTTAGCCTTAATATTGGCAGGGAACATTTCGCCCTTAATGGATAGGGCAATAGGGCCCAGCCCTAGGGAGTAGAATAGGGCGTGAAATATGAAGGCGACAAATGGTATCCAGGAGAGTGTTGTGACGTCATAGGTGGAGTTTTCACGCATGTAGAACCATGTGCTGGCCGATAGACAGGATATGCCGCAGCCGGTGCAGGAGATGGCTAGGAGGACCTGGAAATAGTGAAATTTATTTGTTAAAATTTTGAAAATGATCATTATGTTGATTATTAGGGCTGATAATAATTGTATTGTGAATAGAAATTGAAATTACAGTACGTTTAGAGTAATTGTTTAGCACAAAAACGGCGAATGACACCGAAAATGTAGTGCTGGAATAAATTAATTACTCTGAGGGTACTATGATTTTCAATTTTTATAAAAAATTCTACTATTTCTTGAACCTCAATTTGAAATGAACAGTAATTTATATTAATCATTTAATCCATTTACTTGCAATAATGTAATATGAACACTATAATTTTGGAGAGAAACAGTGGAAAATGGAAATAAACTTATAAAAATTTATCAATTACATATTTACTTCGAAATAATATACTATGCAGGAAGAAAAAAAATCAATAACATGGAAGAAAAATATAATCATCATCATTATCATCATCATCATTCATTCAATCAATAAATTGGTTCCTCAACCAATTTATAATAGAAGTCCAAATTAAGTCTGTTTATCAAAGTTCGCGAAATAAACAGTTGAAAATGGAAATGAACTGTTTTATTTTTGAGTGGTTATGAACTACTCAAATCAAAAGTCTCATTGTGGCTATTGATCTACGATTGTGTTTCCTGTTTAAATCACCATTTTGTAATGTTTGAATGAACCGCTAATCGGGGAGGAGCTTGTCTAGGCCAATGGCGGACGTTCACTGTGATTGGTTCAAGCGTCTACCAATAGCGGTGCTTTACCTTCACTTCAACTATTACTGCTACTCTGTACTCTAAGTTCCAGTTAACCAGATATTGATAATGGTGAAACAACCGGAACGGTAGGCTATCTGGATTCTTTAATAAATCAGTGGTTTGACAACAACTTGTCTTTTTATCTGATAAGGACTGTTTTATGATTATTTCCCAGTATATTTCCCCATTTTGTCAATAATTATCAAATTTATAAACTTCTTACACCGGCGGCTTGTACCCATGAAAAAGGTGAAGTGCTGTACAGTATACTCTTACTAGTATCATTGGATTTCTTAGCTCATTTTACATGAGAATTGATTACTCAAGTACTCTTATGAGGCTGGAATAGAATAATAAAATTGAAAGTTTGAAGAAAAATGTGGAATTTTACGCCATCTTTATCTCGGTAACAAATTATATTTGGATCCATGTTTACTGCACTGGCGGCTCGTGCCAATTTCACTAAAACATGTATTATAGAAGGTATTGCTCGTGCCCACGAAACTGGTGGAGTGCTGCACAGTAAAAGATACGGACTCTTTACTTGTTTCGTAAGTACGTGATTTACTGGAACGGTTTTCTTCATTTTTATGTGAGGAAATACCTGACGGAGTTTGTTGGTCTGTTCCAGATATTTCTTATACAAGCTAGTATTGGAAATATTTGAAACGAAATCAAAATTACATATCAGTTCAAATTTTACTGGCAATTGGTCTCTCGGTGAGGGTGATCTATCGGTGAACATGATGTTAAGTCACGAACACTGACTTCATGTCAGAACCCAAGACATGTCAGAACTCATGACTTCTTGGTCATGAGTCATGAACCAAGTGTGGACTGCACTTGGATGGGTGATCGGTTCTGGCCAAGTACACATTGGCGAGGTGGAACTACCCGTAGGGTTCTCCCCACCATTGAAAGCCATAAGAATATTTATTTAGTTCAAAATCAATCCACCCACCTTCCTCCCCAACTTATCGCTGAGAAACGAGGCGAATATCGAAGTGAAGAGCCAAGTCATGCCCAGCACTATCATCTGCTCGTTTTTCGAGATTCCGGGAATAGATTTTTCTGGAATGGTGATGGAGGAGTAGGCTATCAGTGGTCCAATTCCAGAAAAGCGTTGAATGATGGCTAACATCTCGGCAATCAGGAGAGCTCTGCGGTTGCCTTTGGTGGCGATTAGGTCTTTGAATTTGCCTCCTGGAAACAGAAAAAAGTGAAGATTTGTTGAGAGAACTCAAATTTATCACATGGATACAGAAACGTGAAATGTGAAAATTATATTATTCATATCACATGAATATTGGATACAAAAATCAGTAGTTGAGGAATGGTGGCTGGAAATATAGTTTGTGCAAGCACAGAAGACATTCTGGCAAGATTGTAAAATGACTCCAGTTCGGTCAATATCGTTTAGAAATTATAAATTTTGTTTCAAATCGTAGAAAACATTTTGCTCTACAATTGAGGCCAAACTGATGAATCAATATTGATTAAGTTATTGATTTGAGTCATCCATCCACCTTACCAAGAATGTCTTCTTTGCTTGATATTTATCTGTATATTTACATTATATTCGCTTGAATAGATTTGTGTAGATTAAGGTAGGTTTCCATCACTACAAACATGTCGCACATGTCGGGTACAAGATGCAATAGAAACAAGGAGTTGTACAGAGCAACGCACACTGGTCAGCTGATTTTTGATTTGCGTTGCTCTATACAACTACGTGTTTCTATTGCAACTTGTGCCCGCAACTTGTAGTAATGGAAATCTAAGTTTAGATGAGGTTTGTCTGTTTGTGGAATGGAATGAGATAAAAGCAGAAGTTGATGGAAACAAAATGATTTGATTGAATAAATCATTGATAAGAGATGTAGCTCTTAAGATGTAATGTTGAATGGAGAACTTCGTCAGATTTTCAAAGATTTCTTCTAGATTAATTAGAGTAAAACAGACTAAAGCCTAAAATTCAATAAATTGACATCTATTGATAAGTTTTGATATTTGAGACGAATAAGAAATAGAGGAGAATAAAAAGGAACAAATTACGAATATCTAGAAGAAAAAGTGGTTGAGATGTACTGTAGAAGGTACAAGCAAAATAAGGGAGTGTTGGAAGAGTAGAAGAAGAGGGGGGAAAAGATGGATCAAAAGAACGTGGTGAGATAACAGAATTAGGAGAAAGATAGCTAAAAAGTGTGAAAGAGAAAAAGCGACAGATTTCCAGAGGAAGAGTATTTGAGAAGAAAAGGATGCAAGCGAAAAAAAAGTGTTGAAAGCAGTAGAAGAAGAAGGGGTTAAGAGAATGTGTTAATAACAACAGAATAAGGAGAAATACAGCTGAGAAGAGTTAGAGGGAAAACGCGATAGAGAGAGAGAAAAAGTGTATAAAAGCGCCCTACCTCCATCCTTCATCTGTAGCTCTGTGGAAGTTTTGATTCTCTCAAATTCGGCATCCATTTCACATTGTCCCATGTCGCATCTCAACCATCTCAGACTCTGTTTTGCTGCATCTGTATTACCTGTTAAGGAAGAAAAATGATCATAATATTTTATTCAATCATTTACAATGGAGAGTACACCAGTACAACAGGATTACGAATTTCTATAACGATAGGAGTGCAACAGGATTTTTCTCAATTTTAATTCTACAAATAATGGGTTTCAGTGAGCTGATCTTTTGGAATTCAAGGTTATTCTGATATCATTCTTTTAAAAGATTGTTTCTTGATTATTTCTGAGGGTGATGCCCACATGAGCTCTTAGGCTGGAACGTGGTTGATGAGAGAGATGAAGATGAGAGATGACGACCATTAATTAGATAGTCAGGACCAACGGCTCATATAGTCATATAGTCATATAGTCATATAGTCATATAGTCATATAGTCATATAGTCATATAGTCATATAGTCATATAGTCATATAGTCATATAGTCATATAGTCATATAGTCATATCCTCCGAAAGACGGATTGGCCGTATCTATGTGATTGTGCTGTGGTAAGAAAATCGATCCCCGGTCAAGATTCGAACCCGGGTTCTCTTGGTTACTAGACCGGCGCGTTATTACTTACTTAAACGAGTCACCCAAAGAATACGTCCCATAACTTCCTCTTCAATATTATGAAAGCAGCCCAAAATTAAATTATGTTTTACAATTTTACTTAATCATTCATTGCTTCTTACAAAACAAACGTCAAATACTCGTAATTTTGAACTTAGAATTAACACACATCTCTCCTTGGGAGATTGGATGTCGTTAGTGAAGATAGTAAGTCATTTCACGTCTCTGGAGGAATAGTAATTGTTGCATTACACTCTAACTGATCAACTGGAATTGTTAAGAGGTGTTCTGTGCCGTCACTTGATTACGGAAGCTAGCTTAAGGTTGAAAGGATCAACGTGCTAACCACACGTTAACGTGCTAACCATCCTGGTTGTTGATGATTATTCACCTCAGCTGTATATTGCGGAGTAAACATGAAACTGGCAACCGGCTGGCAAGTCTAAGCCCTTCATGTACTGTTGAGCCATTAATATAACGATTTTCATAATACATGTATGAATAACATTATTTTTTAAAGAAACAACACTTTTTAAAATGAAACAAATATTTCAAAATTTGTTGAATCACCTGATTCACCAATACACACCGTAAATAAACACATCCAAATTGTCTCACTTCAAATTTTATTCGTTTAATTAAAAAGTAATTAACACAAAATCCAATGAAAACGTTGCTGAAATTGTAGTGTCTGATGGTACCAATCAACTAGTAGAAACCAGTCCTTTCTATGTGGCTTATGAGCCGGGATATAGGTCAATCGAGAATATATGGTGTGTTAGAGATTCTTCGCAAGACAGAGTGATTAGATAAAATGTGTGAAAAAATTGTGATAGTAACATAATGATTTTCATAATACAAGTATGAAAAATTATGTTATTCTATATTACTATTTCTGTTGAATGATATAATTTTACTGTTGAATAGATTTCATTTTGCTAACCTTTCATGACAAAGTAGTAAGGCGACTCCGGTATCCAAGCAAAAGTACACGCGAACAACACTGGCACAGTGACAGATACCATGCACAGTGTGTCGTAGCTCACGTAGGGACCCACGCAGTACTCTAGATTAGTGCCCACGTAGATCATGACCGACATGAGGGAGCAGACCGAGCCACGCACGTGGGTCTCGGAGATTTCGGCCAGATACATGGGTACAACTGTGTAGCCCACGCCGAACATGAGGCCCACCATGAAGCGGCCGATGTAGAGGTGTAGTGGGGAGGTGGCGTAGAGGAGAATGAACCAGGAGCCTGCGGAAAATTCGGGAAATTTGTTTATTTAATCAATGAAAAACAGTCACATAATCACGAAATGGTAGTAAAAGAAAACACTTTCATTAGCATCACTATTAAAAGGTATAGTCTGTCCAAGTACAGAAGACATTCTGGCAAGATGACAGAAATGACTCCAGCTTGATCAATATTGGTTAAAGAATTATAAATTTGGTCTCGAGTTGTAAAGAACATTCTGATATACAATTCGAGACCAATTTATAATTTCTAAACCAATATTGATTGAGCTGTAGTCGTTTTCTCATCTTGCCAGAGGGTCTTCTTTGCTTGGATAGACTATACTAGAATAGACTGAGACAGTATTTCTATTCAATATATAAATCTCAGTAGCCTTTTTAAAAGATTTTCGTTTTATCATGACATGTTTCAACTCGTTAGCGTAATTTTCAAATCTGTATGCTATACTCAATCCCTTATCTACTTAATTCACGGTAGGCTACTGCAGACCAACAAAATTTCAACGGAAGTATGCGATACAAAATATAACTATACAAGTAAGCTGGTACTGTCTTCAGTGCTCAACTCCCATTGGCCAGTTTCTCCCGGTGTTAAGAGTGGGAGTGGGAGGTATCGTCCAATCACAGAGCTTCATCGTAGTTTCTCTACCAATTTGTTCTCAATGGCAGACATTTTATTAGTTTCTCAAGCGTGTTGCTACTTCTTGTCAGAGTTTGACAAGAGAGATTGTTTTAAACGTTTATCTAATAAATTCTTGATAGAAAAATTGATTATTTATTGTAGTTCTGAGATGGAATTCGGTTTATATGCATGGTTTACTGAATGTTCACATGCAGGCACTGGCGGCTCGTGCCTACGATACATGTGAAGTGCTGTTCAGTAAAAGATACCGGCACTTCACCTGTTTCGTGGGTACGAGCCGCCAGTGCATGCAGGCTTACAATATGGAAAATTGAAAGATAATTCGAACGTTTGATGTTATTATTGGATATTGAACTTGAACAGATCTTACCTACTTCAGTATAATTCGTTGTATTTCCCATACAACAAGTCCCATATACACGCTATGCCTATTCCGAAGTTATATAGGTTAATGAAGAAGTGGCACAACTGAAATTTACAATTTGTTATGATTTGAGTTGCGTGACTTCTAGATCGCTCAAAATCTATAGGTTGAAGATTTAAATTCTTTCCAATTTTCACAAACTAAATCTTGAAATTTCATAATGTTTTAAAAACAAAAACTCACCAATAGTAAGCACATTGCAAGCGATCAGTGTGCACTTTCTTCCGATTTTATCCATCAACCATCCAGAAGGCACCGGACTGATAACATTGGCTATATAGGTGATAGCCACCACCCACGTGATTTCAACATCGTTGAGTTGGATGCGCGTTGACCCGTTGCGCAGCTTGGGGATGGCCGGCGAAGTCCACCCTATACTGCAGCCTATGGACATTACTGATAGGGAGCCTGGAAAGGAAAATGGAACAATGACTAATTGATATTGAGATTATTATTGATAAATGTCAAATCGAAATCTAAAACGCAAAGGTAGCTTTATTGATGAGAAAGCTTCATTGATAAGAAAGCTCCATTGATAAGGGAGCTCCATTGATAAGATAGCTTCATTGATCAGAAAGCTCAATTGATAAGAAAGCTGAAAGATTAATACTTGCAGAATTAATACTGCCAGTGCATCTATTGAGTGTCACACGTTATTGCTTAGCCAATTTGATTCCAAAATAATTTTGTCAACTCTCATTAGATTCACATTAAAAAAATACACAAATCATTCATTATGTTTAATCGTGACAATGGCTTCTCACCATTTCTCATTAACCTTTGAGTAGTTGTGAAGTTGATATTGTGGTAGTTATCCATAATAAATGAAAAGACAAGATGTTGTCAAACCACTGATTTTCTTCCGTGAAATCAGTGGTTTGACAACATCTTGTCTTATCATTTATTTCTCATCAACTTGAAGGTACTGAAGCACTGGCGGCTCGTGCCCACGAAATAGGTGAAGTGTTGTACAGTTAAAGATACGGGCACTTCACCTGTTTCGTGGGTACATGCCGCCAGTGTACTGAAGTAGAATAAGTAGTGACGAGACTAGTTGAAAGGTAGAAAAGTTATTTCAAATATTGTTTCTATTAGAATAATTCGAATATAAGTTCATGTTTGCCTGTAAATCCACATCAGAATATTGAAAAATTGAGCAAAAGTATGCCGTCTGGTGAAAAAATATGAATCCAGTAGACTGTTATGGAACGATTCACATCAATGCACTGCCCACAAAACAGGTGAAGTGCCCGTATATTCTACTGTACAGCACTTCACCTGTTTCGTAAGCACGAGCCGCCAGTGACCAATGATTATGTTTATTGTTTGTCACATTACCCTCGCACAAATCGGGAAAGATTACATTGAAAAAAGACCATTGGATTATCATGAGATAGATACTTTATCAATATCGATATGATTCCCATTACTTTATCACAAGCCTAGAAGTCATGATTATTAAGTCCTTAATAAGAGCTTAGACTCAAGTGAAGATTAGCCCATATCAGTTAAATGACTAATCTTATAACACATTGCTTAAATGGACTAGACATAAACATTGAATGAGATATCTCCGTGACTCTAAAGTGGGCTTCAAAATTAATCCAATAGAAATTTATCAATAATAATAAATATTTTAAACATATTTCAGCACTTGATGAACTATTGAAATATTTAAAAAAATTGTAAATGTGAATATTATTGAAGTGGGAAAACTGAATATCAATTTATTGTAAAGTTTATGGGATATCTGTGGAAAATATCAATGAATAGCCTACTAAAACATCATTTTTATAGTAAAATAATGAATTGATTCAATTGGAAAACGTATAGATCTAGAAAGTAGAAGATGAATACTGTATTGAAATAGTACATTACGCCACAAGAAATTAATTGAGAAGTAATTTGAGTTAAGTAACGAACTCGAGTGGATGAAATTAGGAAAACTGAAGCTAAAATTTTAAAAATGTTGTGACATCAATGATTCAATGCGAAGTTATGCTACACTGAGATAATACTAATACGATATAATTTAATTAAATAATGAAGATACTCACATATGAATCCAGCAGTATACTGCCTCAAGACCCGGTTATTGAAGAAACGTTTTTGAATCATTTTCGATAAACTTTTCTAAATCAACTTTCGAACTCCAGTTTACTTGGATGTTAGATATTGTTGCTTCTTCTCCCACAGAACTCAGCTCATTAGTGGAAGTTTTGTTCAGTCTTATCAATTTGTATAAAAAAAAACCTGTTAGAACAAAGAAGTGGACCAAATGATAATATACAATATTTTGAATTGACAATAAAATTTGGTGCTATGATAACTATCAATCAGTATAATTATATTAACAATAGAGATGAGAATTTAAACTCCATGTTACTTGAAAAATATTCTGTTGAAGATAGAAAAATGTTGTGATATTTATCCCGTATAGGTCTAGTCGAGCAAAGAAGACATTCCGGCAAGATGGGAAAATGATTTCAGCTAGGTCAATATATCGGTTCAAAAGTTATAAATTTCGGCTTAGACTGGAAGCATTCTACCCTTCAATTTGAAACAAAATTTAAAAATTTTCAACCACTATTGAGTGAGCTTGAGTCATTCTACCATTTTGCCAGAATTTTAACCATATTTTCCTCGACTAGACTATGATAAAGATATCATTCGAGTCCATGAGCTAAGGTAGAGTAAGTCCTACAACTGAAAAATAGATTTGAAAAATTCCGAAGTAGTATCATAGGCTAGTAGCAGTGTTACGACCAACAAACACATAGTAACAAATTTTAATTGTCACTTATTTTTTGCTACTTTAAAAATGTGGAATAGAATGACTTCTTTATTCTAATCACGTGGTGAAGTTTAGACAGTAGTGTCCACTCTACCACTTAATAAGATGAATAGGCTATTGCTCCAATTTATAATGGATAATACAGTATTTTTAATTTAATTGTTTCTCTGTCATGTAACTCATTTCCAGAGGTATTTATTAAACATATAAAACTATTATTATATGATGTGAAGTTATACTACTATACTAATGCCCGGTTTTTCCAAGCACACTCAGAGTTGAGGGACCCTCAAATTTTAATGAACAGCTGACATTTTCTATGATAAGTATAGGAAATGTAGTAAAGTGTAGTAAACTTGAGGGTCCCTCAAATTTAAGTGTGCTTGGAAAAACCGGGCATATGTGTCGGGATGCATTAGTGAAATGCTACATAATAGTTTAGAAAAGTAGTATTAGTATAGTAGTATAACTTCAAAATATTGCAATAATAGTTTTATTATTGTAATAATAGTAGGCCTATGTCAAGATTGTTGTAATAATATTTAGAAAGAATGAACTCTTTGCACTGTTAAAGTGTAATAATTTGTTACTGGTGATTCATTTTTATAGGGCTGCTATAAGTGTACGTTAGTGAATGAAAACTGAAATCACACTTCTAATAAGAAACGATTAAAAAAGGTTCTGTGATTTCAATTCTTATCTACTAAAATTTGTTACTGGTTATGATGTAAATTATTGAAACTTTTCTAGAAATTTCATACGCTGAGATGTTGCAAAATTTGTTGAAATAAAGATATACAGATTGTTGTAATTAGGAATTAATGAACTCTCGCACTACGTGTAAGTTCAAGAGCACACTAATCCCTAACTACACACAATAGTCTATCCAAGCAAAGAAGACCTCTGGCAAGACGTGATTCTGGCAAGATGGATAAATGACTGCAGCTCGGTCAATATTGATTCAAAAATTGTAAATTTAGTCTCAAATTGTACAACAAAATGTTGTCTACGATTTGAGACCGCATTGATGATTTTTGAACCAACATTGATCGAGCTGGAGTCATTTTCCTATCTTGCCAGAATGTCTTCTTTGCTTGGGCACAATAAGCGTGCTGTGTACTATGATAGTCTGGTCGAGCAAAGAAGACATTCTGGCAAGATTATGTGTTCTATGTCTGATTTTCAATCGTATCGTATTTCAATATTGTAGATAAATGATCAGAAATAATGTTGTCATGATAATTTTTAGTATTCAATTTAAATTTTTCACTAGAACGTGATCCCACGTTTGATACACTTCGATTAAAACAGTGTTTAGAAATCAGAAATTCCTTTTCACTATTTATAATTGACATGGCTAAAAAGAACAAAAATACAATACAATTGAATTTGGTGTCACATGAGTTTGCAAAGATTGAGCGAGACATCACTTCAGTTGAGCTTTACTCGAAAACGAAGAATACAGTTTTTAGATATCACCCTCACAGAACAAACAAATATCAAAACACTATAATAATACACTTTCAAATTCTTTGAAATCCTTAGAATTATAGTCTGTCCAAGCAAAGAAGGGCCTCTGGCAAGATGGAAAATAACTCCAGTTCGGTCAAAATTTGTAAATATTTAATAATTCTTGGTCAATATTTGTTAAAAATTATACATATGGTCTTAATAGTAGATCAATTCCTTTCCTACTATTTGAGACAAAACTCAATTACAATTTTTGAACCAATATTAACCAAGCTTGAGTCATCCTTCCATCTTCATCTTTCCTTCTATTTGAGACAATACTTACAATTTTTGAACCAATATCAACCAAACTTAAGTGATTTTTCCATCTTGCCAGAATGTCTTCTTTGCTTGTACAGACTATACCGTATTGAAATCTAAAATTAATGAAATTATCCTATTGGAAATGATTCTTACCTTAAACTTGAAGCCGTGATGAGTTCCTCATGAACTTGAAGACAGGCAATTCTAACCGCAATCAGCAACTCTGCAACAGCCTCAACCTCTCATCGATCTCAAATAGAACAACTCTGATCATTCTCGTACGATTCACCCCAATATAAAATAAAATTCACATTGTTTTCTAGAATATTTTAGAATCTTGAAGAAGCCGGCGCTTGAAATCGATTCAACAAAGTCCCAACTCCTTCCAACAATATTGAAGATGCTTTTGAAATCCATCCAAGTTGGTCACAAGTTTTGAAAATTGTCGAAAGTTGTAACTTCTGTCTACCACGTGTATACTACGCTCATGATGACAGAACTGCTTGAAATTATGACGAGTTTTGTAGGCCTTATCAGCGTGATTGGTACATGAAAACTTTCTTATCAGTTGAATGGAGTAGTCGTGATAGTTTTGTTATCTCTGTTTCACTTTTTCGGCTCTTGTGCCCTCTCCATTTCATTTTCTTTTCAACTTCTTATAAAATCTTGCTTTCTTCTTCTTTTTATTCCCCCTCATTTCTCTTTTTCTTCAGTTTTGATAAAATTGTGCTTTCATCTAGTTTTTTTATCATAATTTTATAATTTTATCCTCTTAATCGCAGGCAGGTATTTCGATTTAGCTTTTACCTGGCACTTTTTGATCTCATATACTATCTCTCTCCTTCTACTCATTTCACTTCTTCAATTCTTATAAAATCATGCTTCATCCTTCTACTACCTTTTCAAGATTTGATTTGATTTTATCTCCTCCATCGCAGGCAGATATTCTTGTTATTTATCAAAATTAAATTATTCCATCTTCACAGGAAGCGGCAGATATTCTGCTCTAGCTTTGTATCTGACGGCAAAAGGTTGGGTGGTCTCTTGTGCTCCTTGTGCGCTCCAACAGCTGATGTTGTCAATATAAAAGAGTTGTATATCACATTGAGCTATGTCTGGGTGATGTTTTTCAAATCAAAAGAGATAATAGATGCTTTGCATCAGATTTTTGTAAGTTTTACATGAGCTGTTAGTAGGTTACATTAGCTAGGAAACCGTCTAAATGTTTGGTTTTGACGACAGCTATTCTTACGTATTTGTCCTCTCGACTCCTTTCCCTCTTATCTCTTTCCTCTAACTCGTTTGTTTCTCTTCTTTCTTCTTCATTACTTAAACTCCTTTACTTTTCTAAGTGTCATTCTCATCTTTCTGATGAGTATTCGATTGTACTGATGATGAGTTATAGTTGTATTTTTGTGTGACTTATTTTTCAGTTTTGAATTTTATAGCATACACTCCTTTCGAACATCATCTTCTTTCTCAATTCTTTGTACTTTTTCAATTTTTCCCTTATTCCATACATACTTTTCCTTCGACTTTCTTTTGCTTTCTTCTATGAACTCCTGATAAATAACTGTTTCATTCATCCTTCACAAGCTTCTCCCATACCACTGGCGGCTCGTGCCCTCGAAACAGATGAAGTGTTGTACAGTGAAAGATACGGGCACTTCACCTGTTTCGTGGGTACGTGCCGCCAGTGTCGCACACAACTTCTCTTTTGTTCATCATTCTCTCTCTTTTCCTCTCATATTCTTTTATATTTTTAAAACATCATTTACTGTCATTGATAGCACTTATTTTTCTTCATACTGAATAACAGATTGTTGACCTGGTATGATGAGTGATAAAATTGGTTTTCTTCTCCCACTTCTCCTTATTCTTCTTCTTCTTCTTCTTCTTCTTCTTCTTCTTCTTCTTCTTCTTCTTCTTCTTCTTCTTCTTCTTCTTCTTCTTCTTCTTCTTCTTCTTCTTCTTCTTCTTCTTCTTCTTCTTCTTCTTCTTCTTCTTCTTCTTCTTCTTCTTCTTCTTCTTCTTCTTCTTCTTCTTCTTCTTCTTCCTCTTCTCCTTCTTCTTCTTCTTCTTCTTCTTCTTCTTCTTGATCATTTTAAGCACCACTTGATTTGAAGCGCATTCTTCAAGTATTCAAGTAGGCCAAATACTTGGGTTTCCAAGTAGCCTATTCAATTTTTTGTTTGTTTCATCAGTATAAGTCATGCCCTATGTCTAGCATGCATTTGTCTACAGTGATGCAACATAATCTATATGTATTTTGTATAACGTTCTAATAATCAGAAGTTGATTGGAAATGTTTTTTCATCTCTCATTGTAATCCGGATGTTAAACTTTTGTCTCAAGTAGCACTTATTGCATAATTGTCTCAATTATTAACAAATATTTTGAGAGAGTGCATGATTGTTGGCACGTCTCCCCTACTTGGAGTTGAAGTGAATAAAATATATCTGAAAGTTTTCCATTGATAATTCACTTCTTACTAATATTTTCTCGACTTATCTCACAATATTGTCTAATTACACTAGATTTACAATTATCTTATTAGCATTTGAATATTGATTATGATTCGATGGGATTAATTATTATAATACGTTTCAGCACTGGCGGCTCGTACCCACGAAACAGGTGAAGTGCCCGTATCTTTTACTGAACAGCACTTCACCTGTTTCGTGGGCACGAGGTGCCAGTGCGTTTCAGTTGAATCTTTTCAAATACCGTACTCTTTTCCATTATCTTTCAATTCCATCATCAACCATTCAATTCAATTATCTTATTATTCAATATTTTTTCATTTCTTATTTGAAGACTCGAATGGCGTAGGCCTACGGTACTTATTGTTTCAATTAATGTTTCGATGTTTCAATGTTTCAATAAATGTTCCAATGTACGTTTCAGTAAAAGTTTCAATAATTCACTCTGAACTCTGTTTAAAGTAATTTCTAGTAGTATTAATATACTTTGTCATCATAGTTCTGTTGAATGTTGCAAATGCTATAACCTACAAACTGTGTGAGAGAAGAACTTCTTAATTTCCAAATTTAATCAAACATCAGTCCTTCGATTATATTAATAAGGATATTATTATATTAAGGTTGTTCTCAAATTTCGAGTTTCTTTCTCGCTAGATAGTTTACAAGATCTTAACTTACCTCTTATTACAATCTTTTTCTGTCAATCTCTTTTATCAAACTCTTTATTATTCAATCTCTTTCATGAAGTTTTCTATCATTGAATCTATTTAATCAAGTTTTCTATCACTGAATATCTTCCATCAATCTCTCTCAACATTGAATCTCTTCCTATGAAGATTTCTATCATTGAATCTCTTTCTATCAATTTTTCTATAATCAAATCTCTTTCATCAAGCTTTCTATTATTAAATCTCTTTCATCAAGATTTCTATCATTGAATCTCTTTAACCAAGCTTTCTATCATTAAATCTCTTTCATCAAGATTTCTATCATTGAATCTCTTTAACCAAGCTTTCTATCATTAAATCTCTTTCATCAAGATTTCTATCATTGAATCTCTTTAACCAAGCTTTCTATCATTGAATCTCTTTAACCAAGCTTTCTATCATTAAATCTCTTTCATCAAGATTTCTATCATTGAATCTCTTTAACCAAGCTTTCTATCATTAAATCTCTTTCTTCAATCTTTATATGAAATCTCTTTTATGAAGTTTTCTATCATTAAATCTCTTTCATCAAGCATTTTATCATTAAATCTCTTTCATCAAGCTTTTTATCATTAAATCTCTTCAATCAAGCTATTTCCTATCATCAATTTTCTTTCATCAAGCTTTCTTCCATCAAATCTCCCTCCATACTTTCCCCTCCTCCTTCCCTACTTTATCAACCCTCTTCCTCCCCAATTCATTCTGTATCTCTTGCAGTGTCTTCCCGCTAGTTTCGGGAAGATGAAATTTGGCAAAGCATGCTATCAAAAAGCTGCTAGCCGCATATACCCCGAAATTAAACCATAATCCGAAATAGCTTCTAGTCAGGGGAAACGTGCAACTCAGCAGAAACGAAGTTAGAGCCGTTACGATACTTGTGATAGCTGAGCATTCGCCCTTAACATTCATTGGGAAAAGTTCGCTCCGTATGTTGGAGCATACGGTAGCTACCCCGAAAGAGAAAGAGATGCCGTGGATGATAATACACATAAGAGGTAGCCATCTTAAGGAAATTGAAATATTTCTTCGTAAATTACTCGAATTATGTTTTGAAATATTTTTTTGTAGATCTTTATTCATTGTAATATTTCTTTGTAGATCACTTGATGTATGTTCTTGTTTGGATATAGGCTTATTCATTCTATTGGTAAAGTCCTTTTCAGAAGGAATAGTACTCAATGTAGTATCATGATAATTATTTTTTGTTCCCAACATTGTATCCGTCGTATTATGAAAATAATTATTGATAGTATCAGAACTAGAATTTTTGAAATTTTCTGTATAAATATTATTGTTTTCTACTGACTTAGAATTTGTAATTTTAGTTGGAAAATTGTTTCTTACTGACTCGGAGTTTGTGATTTCGGTTCGGAAATTGTTTCTTACTGACTTCGAGTTTGTAATTTTAGTTGACAAGTTGTTCCTTTCTAACTGGAGATCTGTTACATTCTCATTAAACGTATAATTATTTTTCCCTGGCATAAAACTTGACACATTATTGTGATAGATATCCTTCTCCAAATCATAATCAGTAACATTCTCTAAATAATCATCTCTTTCAATCTCAAAATCATTTGTAACATTTTTCACATAACGGTTACTTCTCAATTTAAAATCTGTCATGTTCACAAAATCATTCATCTTGTCATGTTCATCATTTCGTTGTGAATCATGAAAATGTGTATCATTGTTGAAATAACCATTATTTTTCGAATATCGGTCACTTCTCAATTTGAAATCTGTGATCTTCACAAAACCATTCATCTTGTCATGTTCATTTCTTCGATTTGTCTCATGAAAATGTGTATCATTGTTGAAATATCCATAATTTCCAGACTTTATAACTGACATGTCTCCAAACCCATTCTCCGACGATCCATTTGTATAATTGATCAAGTAACCATAATTTCCCGATTTGATTCCATATAATCCATTGTTCCATATCTCAGGTTGTTCTATATCTGACATGTTTCCAAAACCATTTTTCCCCGGCATAAAATTTTGCTCATGAAAGTTATCAAACCAATATAATCCCGCCATTAACGTCATAGAACAACCGCAAACCATAGATGTAAAAATTAGAAGAGTTCTTCTCTGTAACTTATCAATGAACACGGAAGATGATAGACTACTCAACAATCTTGTAAACTCGATTAACAATACGAAAAAGTTTGGATTAAAAACTTCTGAACCAGGCAATGATTCTGCCACATAGTTTATGATGGGAGCAATACCTGCCATACGTAAAAGTACTGATAGTGTTTCCACGACAAACAATGATTTAAGGGTGGTTTTGGATTTGAATTTTTGTAGGAAAGTTGTTTTTTGTAGCTGCATTTGTTTATTGACTGCCTCTTTGATGTTTTCTAGTTCTTTTGTCAATAATTCTTCACCTTGTTCCGATTCCCTTGATTTTCTGTATTGTCCTGTATCTAATTGTAGACCTACTTCAATTTTTGTAACTTTCTCCAAGAAATCCTTTTGTAATTTTTCAGCCTCTTTAATGTTGTTAAGTTCTTTGTTCAATGATTCTTCATTTTGTTCTGAATCCCTCAATTTTTTATATCGACCTATATCTAATTGTACTTCAAATTTTGTTTCTTTCTCTGAAAAAACCTTTTCTACTTGTGATTTTTGTAACTTTTTAAGATGTCCCATATCCAGTTGTGCTCCCAATTCCGTAAGTATAGTTTCATTCCTCGATTTATAAAAAAACCTAGTTTCCGTTACCAAATTGGATTCTATTTTTCGTAATTCTTTCTCTGATTTTGTATCTAGTTCCAACTTCTGTTTTGTCCTTGAATTAGCTTCCAACTCCACATGTTGATTGAACTTTGGCACTCCATTTTGGTTCGTAACTCCCTCCATCTTGAATACTGTTGTTTGTAATTCTTTCCTTGGTTTATTTCCCACTGCCATTGAAGACTTATTATTTCCAATAGTTTTGGACATTGATTGCATTGGAATTATTGTTAAAGTCTCATCAAATTCTGGATTTATTTCATAGATTTTTTGTTCTGTGTTCAGTTGCGTAAGTGATACATTATTTTCTATTTCCTCAGCTTCTGGTTTGAGTTCTGTATCAAGTTCTATATAACGTTTCAAATCAAGTTCCGTATCAAGTTCTTTATCAAATTCTTCATCAAGTTTTCTATCAAATTCTGTTTCAAAATATGCTCTGTTCCTTACGTTTGTCATTTTTGGATTCAGCTCAATATCTATCCTACTTTGTAAAAGTCTTGAAAATCTTAACCATCTCAATGACTTCGCTGCACTTATGTATTCGCCCTTTTTCACGAGATAATACGGAGTTTCAGGTAAAAACGGAAAAATTACCAAGAAAACCATGGAAGTTATTGAGAGAACTATTGGTAGAATCTTGTAAGAAAATACCAGGGCAGTTAGGATTGTTAGGAGGTTGCCCAAACGGAAAAATAATCCTACCAAGGTATTCAAACGCCCTCTACAGTTTGGTTCTGCAATTTCTGCTAGATAAATTGGGGAAATTGTGGTTACTACACCAGTCCAAACCCCAGAAATTAGTCGGGCTACCAGGAGTAGATACCAGCTACCAGGAGTATTGGATACCAGGCTACTACTATTTGATACTGTATCAGATTCTACACGATACGCGTCATAAACTGTATAAGATTTTGGAAGATACGAAGTATTATAATTTGATACACTATCATCTTCCTTATGATACGATCCATCACTATTCGATATTTCATCTGGTTCTTTTTGATAAAATCCATCACTACTGGTCAGATACAGAGATACTGAATCAGATTCCACGCGATTCATTTTATGTACTGGTACAGAGTTTGAATGATACGAAGTATTATAATTTGATACTGTATCCGATCCTAGATGATACAAACTAACAGAACTTGATACAAATACCAATAGCCAAGAAGTCAACGGTAAAGTCACCCCTGCTATTAATAAAGTTCGTTTTCTTCCAAATTTCTCCATGAAAATCCCAGCTGGTATCGCTCCGAGAATGTTGCCCAGGAAATGTATTGACAGCAGCCAGGCGATCTGTGATTGGCTCAGGCGGATTGGCCAATCAGGAGAGTGTAAAATTGGCAAGATGGCGGTGGCCCAGCCAGTGAAGGTGCCGGTTGAGGCAGAGGCGAACATCACTGTAAAAAAATGGATAAAAATTGGACTAAAATTTTAAAGATTCAACCAGGTGAATCCACTATTCAAATTTAATCCAAATTCCACTATTCTCATCACAATCTCTGGGTCTCAGGGGTGATCCAGACTAAGGAATTTAGAGTGCAGAATTAACCAAGAAATTTAATGTGACTAGTTAGTTACTAGAACCGTCTTTGAGATAATCGGGAAGAGTATGCTAACAATTAAAAATTTCCAGCAATATTGGCTTACGAATATGAAATTTTCATGTGTTTGCGATTTCTGAGACTTGGGTAGGTTTTACACAAACACGGTCATTTTTCTTTTTCTACAAGATTAAATCTTCTACAACATCTATTAATAGGAAACTTGAGTTCATGATTACATATCTATATCTATAAAAGCGAAATGGCACTGACTGACTGACTGATTGATTCATCACCAGAACTAAAAATCCACTGAACCGAATGCGTTCAAATTTGGCAGGCAAGTTCAGTTGGACGTTTAGACGCGCGCTAAGAACGGATTTTAGGAACTTTTCAAGGATACGCCAGATATTTAAGTTTTTCTATAGTTTTTCGGCGTTTTCTCAATTTTTTCGAGAACTAATCGGTAGAAAATGTTGATATTTGGTAGGTAGGTTCAAATGAGGACTAGAAATGTTGTGTTAAGATATTTTTGAATTCCGTTCAAGATTACGCCAGTAATCAGGGTTTTCAAAATTGTAGATGTTTTGCGGGTTGCATATCTTCGGTCTTGATACGACCAATCCTTAATGTAAATTCAATGGTTCAGCGAGATTATAGATGAACTAATTTGGAAGATATTGAATCAAGTTTCAAACTATGTCCGATATAGTTCCCAAGGTTACGCTCAATATCAGCGTTTTAATATTTTTCGGAATTTTCAGAGTTTTTCTTGGATTTTTCGAGAATAAATTGGTAAAAAATGTCGAAATTTGCTGAACAGGTCCAGATTAGGTCTAGAAATGCTGTGTTCAATAAGTTTTGAATCCCTTCTGAACGGAATTTGCAGGCGAGCGAAGCGAGCCTGTCTGTCTCAGCTTACACTGACAGAGGTAATGCAGCAGAGCGAAGCGAGCCTGTTTGTCTCACTGACACTGCTGATACTGTCGGGGGTCCATGGGGCGGAGCCCCCTGGCTAGGCGGACAAGGCGAGCGAAGCGATCCTGCCGGCTAGTCCAGTTATAACTTGAAGTTGAATTTCCACTTATAATTAAAATTTCACTCAAAATTCTCATTTTCGCACATGTTTTCTCCTAATACTGGCAAGTTTACTGTCTGACTAGTCTACTGTTGAATCTAATGGAAAGAAGCACTGGCGTCTCGTGCTCACGAAAAAGGTGAAGTGCTGTACAGTAAAAGATACGGGCACTTCACGTGTTTCGTGGCTACGAGTCGCCAGAGGTAAGAAGACAGTTAACTTGATAAGAAAGTACATATGACTAATAATTTAATTGCGAATCCATAGTTCATTCAATCTGTGGATAAATTAGAATGAAGCAATTAGCAGATGCCTGAGCAAAGTTAATCAGAGATCCAATTTCAGGAAAGCAGTGATGTTATTTCTTATCTTGAGTAACGATGATTACGATTCTTAACTTGAAAGCAGTCTTTAACTTACTTGCGAATCCGGCAGTATACTGAGAACGGCAGTGTCTTTTTAACCAAGAAAACGAAAAGCACTTCACAATCATGTTTTCACTGTAAACCGATATAAAATAAAAAAATTATCACTGAATTATTCGAAGAGGAGAAAACTTTCAACAACAAAACTGGGCACAAAACACACTTTTAACAAGATATTCTGGGAATACATCCAATATTATGTCATGATTCTCAATTTGAATTTAGAATTCCGAATTTAGAATTTGTGAATTCACAATATGTCAGAATTTCACAATTTTTGTCATGGAAGTGTAGTTCATAAACTGGATAAAAGTAAAGAGATCTTCAAAGAACATCAAAAAGTTATTTCAAGCAAAGGAATCTCTGAAAAGAGACCGATGCGTAAAACAGCACAAAGAACTCGATAACTGATTCGATACCGAATAAGTTAAAGATAATATCTGATCATGAAACTGATTATAAACTGAACTGAAGCATTTGGAAAACTGAAGATTTTAACTAAAAATTCATTTGTTTTCTATAAGAGTTATTCCAAGCAGAGGAATCTTTGAAAAAATACCGATACATAAGAGACAAAAAACTCGATAAATAATTCGATACTGAATAAGTTGAAGATCAGATATTCTGATCTGATCATGGAACTGATTATAAACTGAACTGATACACTTGAAAAACTGTAGAATTAAACTGAAAATTCCATTGTTTTCTATGAATTATTCTCAGTTGGTAAAGCCAGCGCAGTTTATTCAAGACTAAAATCTGCAGCATCTTTGCCGGTGTATCATTATTATTATCTCAAGGACTATCGCCGGAGAAAAAGTGATATCAATAAAGAAAGAAGACAAGAGAAGAAGATGGATTGTGAGGAAATTGAGAAGTGAGAATAGGATGATGAAGAGAAGAAAGGGAGAAGTAGTGGAAAACGAAGAAGGAAGAGGAGGAGGAGTATAGGAGGAGATGGTGAAGGAGAAAGAGAAGGGGGGCAGAAGGAGAAGGAGAAGGAGAAGGAGAAGGAGAAGGAGAAGGAGAAGGAGAAGAAGAAGAAGAAGAAGAAGAAGAAGAAGAAGAAGAAGAAGAAGAAGAAGAAGAAGAAGAAGAAGAAGAAGAAGAAGAAGAAGAAGAAGAAGAAGAAGAAGAGGAGGAAGTAGAAGAAGAAGAAGAAGAAGAAGGAGAAGAAGAAGAAGAAGAAGAAGAAGAAAAAGAAGAAGAAGAAGAAGAATTAGTAGACGAAGAAGAAGAAGTCTGCCATTGTGTTGTAGGAATTTCCAAGGAGCGAGTTTATCCAGTTATTTTGCATTATTTTCAAGACTTATTGGAAAATTGTAGACAGATCACCTAGTTCATGTCTGAATCAAAAGATTTCTCAGTAGACTATTGATTTAATTCAATAATTTGAGGAATTTTGAGTTTGTAAGTATCTCTTTTCTATGTGGTGGATTCATGAACGATCGACAGTTTTGATTGTGAGTTGATTAGTTTGTGCTATCCACCCCTTCCTCCTCTCCTAGAGTAGGCAAGATAACCTCTCTCCCTCACCCCTCCTTTATCCTCCCCGTTTATCTTCTAATCCGGCACTTCGAGGAGCGTGCCCGAGAAGTCAAGACGTTTCGTTCCGTTTCTCCTGTTCCGTGGCGTTCAAGTTGGACGCAATATATTACTTCGTTCCGTTCCGTGATACATATGTTGTTAAACATACACATGCAGACAGGATATCAGCAGTAAATTCTACATATTCTACAGTCCACTATTCTCGTCAGTCCAAGGTTAGTACAAATTATTTCACTCACTTTCAGGGCTCTCGACGTTCGTTGAGTTTTTAATCTTAACTGTACCCCAATCCACCGGTTTGGGGACAGGACGGGATTACCACTATGTAAATATCAATATTAATTCTTAACGGTTCGTCATTGATTGGAGTTGGTTTTCTGATTATTTTAGATGAGTTTGAAACTGGTTTATTATGCAACACCGATACTTTTTATAAATACTTCACAGAATGTTTCTATAGTGTGAAGAACAAAGTGGAGTAAAGTATGAAAACATCTATATCTATAGATAGAGAATATGGTGATCAGACATTCATTGAAATACAGTATTTTGAGCTCTATGCAAATTTTAATGAATGATACTTACCATTGCAATGAAATTGATTAGATTATGAAGTTAAGATCACTTTTAGTATAGTGAATGATTAGATCATCGTTTGCATACCAGACAGGATCAAATCTAAGCCACTCATTGTTTAGTCATAGCCTTAATTCAAAAGGTTTCAAGTGAGTTATTGATTTCAATGATTAATTTGAAATTCTTGAATACATTACTGAAATGAAATAAATCTCCCCATTGAACTTCCCAGTTATGGATCATTCTATTTGAATTTAGTGATGTAAATATTTAGAGACTAAAAAAAATATTCTCATGGCTTTTAATGATAGGAAGAACCTTACGGGTAGTTCCACCTCGCCAATGTGTACTTGGGCAAATACCGGTCACCCATTCAAGAGCAGTCAACAGTGATCGTGACTTAACATCACGTTCACCGATAGATCACCCTCACCGAGAGACCAATTGCCAGTACATTTAGAGACTGATATCGTGGTATAAATAAACTAATAATACGGATTGTACTGTTATTATTCTATTAGTGGTTTTCGAACAAGTTTCGCCAAGGTAACTAACTATTGGTGATATTATAATAATTGTCCGGAGTCTGAATAAAACGTTTGAAATTATTCAATGGAAAAGGTTTATGCATGTTTTTTCTTCTCTAGATCATTATAAGATGATATTAGGCTATGTGACACGACAATTTTAATAAATGAATTGAATGAATTGAGAGGATACTATAGCCTACAATACAAGGAATTATATTTTTAAATAAATTCATAATTCTTGTTTTAGTTCTCCATGTCCTCTCTCCTTCTCTACTTCATATAGTTTTTCCTTTCTTCTTCCTCCTCTCCCCACTCTTCCCCAAAAACCACCCACATTTACTCTAATAAATCGATAAATTTGCTCCACATTAAGTAGCTCCCTCCGTACTATAGTCTGTCCATGCAAAGAAGACCGTCTGTCAGGATGAGAAAATGACTCCAGCTCGGTCTATATTGGTTAAAAAAATATTGAATTGGTCTCAAATTTTGTATCAGAATGCTTCCTTCGATTGAGATTGGATCAATAATAATTTTGAACTGATATTGATTGAACTGAAATCGTTTTCTCATCTTGCCAGAGGGTCTTCTTTGCTTGGACTGACTATACTAGGCAACGTTTTCCTTCCATTTTTCAAGTAATCTAGGGCAAATATTCTTATTGCTTATTTGAATTGCAAATCGCCAATTGTCACAAACCTTTTTGATATAGTATGTCCATGCAGAGAAGACATTCTCGCAAGATGGGAAAATGAATCCAGCTCGGTCAATATTGGAAATTCTATTTCAAATTGTAGATCAAAATGTTTTCTACCATTTAAGACTAAATTCATAATTATTGAACCAATATTGATCGAGCTGGAGTGATTTCACCATCTTGACTGAATATCTTCTTTGCTTGGACAGATCATAATAATTATTCAATCACTCTTCGTGCTTCTGTGTAATAACTCAGTAACAAAACTTTTGACCTGAAATTGTAGTAAGTTTTGTTGAACTTAGCTAAGTCCTGGCAAGTTAGTACTTGAACAAACTTCGTTCTGAAATGGTGTCTGTTAATAGGAGACTTCATCTGACATCTGGTGAGTAATATTACAACTAGTTATTGTTTTATATTTTCTAGTGTTGTAATTGAAATATTGTAATTATGTTATAATATTATGATGAGTGTATTTTTTTCTGATTGGTTTGTGTATTGATTTGATCTGCCTTCTTTAATAATACTAGACTTGTCAAAGGTCAAGATCTACAAAATACATCCCAATTCATGGTGAATTTATAATAAAGTTTTACACGGAATAACTTACTACAAAAAGTAAGATGGTTTTGTCTATTTCTTGTACGTTATGTAACCTACTAACAGCTAATGTAGAGCGTCTATTGATTCTTGTGATTTCGAAAACATCACCCACTAGGCCTGGATAAAAAGTAACTGTAATAATAATTATTGACAATATCAGCTGTTGGCGAGCATAAGGAGCAGACAAAACCGGACAACTTATTGGCGTCAGCTATTTGAAAATTGAACAATTTTTTCGTACGATATTCAATTTGAGGGATTCTTACAAGGTGTCGAATTGTCTGAAAAAATTTATTGAAATACTTGTATACTAAGAAATTGAATAATCTTTTGATGAAAAATATATAGATTTAGTACTCAAGATGTCAGATTTGATAGATATTTCGGTCATTGTTTTTTTTTCAATATACATTTTTTATCGATAATTTATTAACATTAAAAAATAACAAACAGTTATCAAAGTATAATAATATCACTTTATTCTTACATAACAATAATAATAACATTTTATTAAAATACATCGATGTATCCTACTTAATGCATTGATAATATGCTCAACAATAGATTACATATAATTTCATCCAAATAGCATAAAAACATTTACAATTGGGAT
Source organism: Sogatella furcifera (assembly GCA_017141385.1). NCBI lineage: Eukaryota > Metazoa > Arthropoda > Insecta > Hemiptera > Delphacidae > Sogatella > Sogatella furcifera. The sequence continues at coordinate 16,467,540 of CM029558.1, read as the reverse complement.
AGGGCAAGTCTATTCTAAAACTAACAAAGATCTTTCAAAAATCTTAAAAATTAATATTTGAAGATGTTGTTTAGTCTTCTAATAATATAAAGCTAAAATAGTCTCTCGCAACGGAGACTAACTTGGGATGTTAAAAATGAGAAGATGATTATAATACATTGAATTCGATTAAAAATAGTTAAAATGTGAGTAGCCTACACTTAAAATACACATTTTTATGAAAACATAAAGTTTTTAAAAATATGAAACTCTCAGGAGTTCTTTGATAGAAATGATATAATACACATCTACAACAATAAAATCACATATGAGTTATTGGAATACTTGTCTTATCAAATATTTATTAAAATTATGATAAACAATTCAATAGTTCATGAATTGAGCTTAGAAGCTCATTCTTATTCTCCCCACTTTTTTGAGATCACCATATTTCTCAAAACAAAATCTATCATCGAGATTTTCGTGAGATTCTCATAAGATGGATTATCATCATCCACTGGCGGCTCGTGCTCACGAAACAGGTGAAGTGCTGTACATGAAAAGATACGGGCACTTCATCGGTTTCGTGGGTACGAGCCGCCAGTGTCATCATCGTGTTATCGGTTCTTTCCGTTTTTTCCTCTCATTCACTCTCTCTCTATCACCCCTCTTCCTCTTTCCGTTACTGCTCCTCCTTTTCCGTTCCAATCGGGATTTTCTTTTTAAGGTTTTTCTTCTTTCTCATCTCTCTCTACTTCTCCTCCACCTCACCATTCTTCGCAATCTTTCCCTCCACTCTAAACCTTTACAATAACATTATTCTTTTAATTCACTCTCTCATAAGAATCCTCCTGATATGTCTCATCATCTCTACTCATTCTCGTTCAAACATTTTTGCTTTTCTTCTACTTCCTTTACCTCTTTCTTTATTTCCATTTTCTCCTTCTACTCCCTACCTTTCTTCACCCCTTCCCATTTCATTTCTCATTTCTTTCTCCACCTCCATCTTTTCCTCCCATTTCTCTCCACATCCTCCTGGTTTTGTATTCTACCTTTTTCTCTCCCTTCCACTTCTCAACTCTCTTCTCACCTTCTTCTTCCACTTCTTTCTTTCCTTTTTCCCTTTCCGTTCTATCTCGTTTCCCTCATCACTACTCTTATTTTCGTTGAATCATTTTCTGAACCTTTCTTCCACCTTTCACCTCCTCCTCCTGCTCCTCCTCTTCCCCTTCTCACTTTAGCTTTCATCTTTCTCTTCTCTCTTTCTCTTTTCCCTCTTTACTTCTCCTTTTCTCATCTATACTCCTCCCTCCTTCTTTCTTTCCACATCTAACCTCTCTCTTCATCACCTCCCTTTCCCTTTTCCTTATTCTTTTTCTCTCTTTTCTTCTCTAATTTCTCTCCTTATCGTCTTCTCTTTCCTCCCCTAAACCTTTATAACCTCATTCTTTGCATCGAACTCCTCCTCCTCCTGGTGCGGCGTATAGTCGTCGTTCAGTTCGTCCTGAATTTGCTGCAACGACTTGCCTTTAGTTTCAATCATGAAGCATGCGGCAAACAAGCATACGGCAAAGCATGAGATGCCGTACATCCAGTAGTTGTAGTGCATGCCCAATGTGTCGCCAATTGTGAGGTAGAACTTGTTGATAAGGAATGAGGCAAAGGCTAGTACGGTGCTGGTGACGGCTGAGGATTTTGCCTGGAAAAGAGAGTGGATTTTACTTTTTCCAGGTGAGAAATGGATATTGTTTATCTACAGGTGACACGAAAAAACGGGAACTTTTGAAGTAACACGTACGTGAATAAAGGAAATGTAATCATTAGTTTTATTGCTGAATATGTGAAGTAGAATACAGTTACCTTTTATAATTCTAACAAAAAAATGTCAATATTCATGGACAATGTCTTAGAGATGACAACCATTCAAACGTATACATTCCTGGAGGCAAACAGTGACATTTCCATGTAAGCATGGAATTTCGAAGCACTGTGTTTTACTTTTTCTTGTGGGGCCATTTAAAAAGTAAATCATAGCCTACGCTTCACGCTCATAAATAATTATTGAGTTGAAAACAAGGATTCACGAAGAAATCGCCGAGATTCGCATTGCAGTGATTCAACTTGCCGTGCAAAATCTCACTGTTCGCTTCCAGGAATCTATACATACGTTTGAATGGTCGTCATCTCAAGGACATTATCAACAAAAATTGGCAACTATGATAACTATAATATTTTTTAAAAATTTTCATTGACACAATAATAATTTTGACATAATGTATAATTGTTTGAAAAAACATAGGCCTAATGTTTTTTGATACAATGTATAATTTTTCGACTGGCGGCTCGTGCCCACGAAATAGGTGCAGTGCAGTACAGTAAAAGAAACGGGAACTTCACCTGTTTCGTGGGTATGAGCCGCCAGTAAGTTCACCCTCATAAAAAACATAATAGTTTTAAGTCAAATCAAGTGTTAGTAGGTTATATAATTTATAAGAGACGGACTTAACTGCCTGTATCGACAGTGTGAGGTATGTACCGCGAATGCCCCAAGGTATGTTGTTACTGGTGCGACTGGAACGCAGTCAATCATCTGTGGCCAATCACAGCTCTTCTTTAACCTTTAGCTTTAATAAAAAGTGTTGTGATTGGTCACAGCTGATGGAATGCGTTCCAGTACCACCAGTAAAAATGTACCTTGAGGCATTTGCGGGACATGCCTCGCACTGTCGATACGGGCCTTAACTTTTTGCCAATTCTCGATACCAAGGTTATTTTCATGACATGTAAATATTCAGTAGTAAATAGAAGCATTTTTGAGAAGCTTTAACAACGATCTGATCTTTCCCATCTAAATTGAACTGGAATTGAAATGGATTAGATTGCACTGGTGGCTCGTGCCCACGAAACAAGTGAAGTGCTGTAGAGTAAAAGATACGGTCACTCCACGTGTTTCGTGAGAACGAGCCGCCAGTGTTAGATTGTTCGGATTGTTCAAACTGAATCATCTCTCGCACCAAATTATTTGCAATTTCCATCATGGAAGTATGAGCCTAACTTTCATATTTCCTGCATTCTCCTGTATGAGGTTCATTCAGGTTTCAATTTCCTTTTAAGGAGATAATATAGATGACAAGATAATACATGAAATTAATACAATATATACATGCATGAAATTCACATGCATATTCATACTCGATTGAAAATTAAACTTTAAAATTTTGGGGCTATTTTAAAAATAATTGATAAATAAAATGAAAAAAAATCAAATACCCTTTTTTTAAACTTTAAAAGTATCATTTCCCATTATTTTTCATAATACTTTTAAAGTTTTAAAAATGGTGTTTGATTTTTTAATTTTATTCATCATACTCAATTCTATACAAGACTTTTCAATTCCAATTCGAGTAATGGTAACCACAATCCACCTTATTAATTTAGAAGAAAGAAGAACATGATTTTATCTTGAGAATCCTGTTTGAAGTAGTTTCTAGTATACAAGTTCCTAGTTCAGTATCTCCTGTAAAAGTTTTCTTTCTATCAGTTTCCTTGTTAGAAGGATGAAATCTTGCTTAAATGTGTAATGTAGGAGGGAGTGCGTCAATTTACGTCACAACTGGCATCCACCAATAGGAATAGCGATGGGCGGTCCGTCAAACTGCTTCTCTACTCCCATTGGTCGATTGTTTCGTCGAACAAAATGGAGTAGACAGTCGTGAAATGGCGTATTGATTGAAAGTTGTTTTGTTGTTTGCGATGATGGGAATAGGGTTGAAATATGTTTTAGGTGATTTCTAGTTGGTAATTTCGATAATAATTGACCAAACATATTGAATATTTTCGTGAAATTTGATTGATTAGAAAGTGGTAGTTGCATTGATCACTCCATAAAATCTAAGTTGAATTTGGAATACTAAATTTGTGGGCTTCATACAACTACGTGTTTCTATTGCGTCTTGTGTCCGACATAATATGTGTCCTCAACTTGTAATAATGGAAACCTATCTTTAGTACGACTGTATACGATATAAATCACTTCAAAAATTATACAAGACCATAAACAGAATTTTGCAAACAATGATGATAATTATTATTCTTTCATTAGTTTGATTCATGAATTATCATAGTCTTAACCAACAAAGAAGACATTCTGACAAGATCGGGCAATGACTCCAGCTCGGTCAATGTCGGTTCAAATTTGGTCAATTATAAATTCAAGTTGTCAAGCTGAAAGTTTCCTACAATTTCTCCAAACCAAATTGAAGTGTGATGCAACAATATTATAATATATCCTCAAAATACGGAAAACGACTGACTCTCTTTACTAACGGGAAGTCAATCTCCCAAAGAAGGGACAAGATAGACTTTCTGGATAGACAAAATGATAGTCTGTCCAAGCAAAGAAGACCCTCTGGCAAGATGAAAAAATGACTCAAACTCGGTCAATTTTGGTTAAAAAATCATAAATTTGATCTCAAACTGTAGGAAACAATTTGATCTACAACTATTGAGACCACATTTATAATTCATAAAGGATGGAGTTATTTTCCCAGCCACTCAGAGGGTCTTCTTTGCTTGTACAGACTATACAAACATAGTATAAATACAAAGTAGCATTGTTTAATTAATTCCATGGTCTGGATGTTTGGTGAGAGGGTTTGCTGTGTGATTGTGATGTTGAGTCACAAACACTATGTGACTTACTTTTGAATGAGTGCCCAAAAGAATGAGTGTAGAGTAGAATGTTTGGAAGCAAAATCGAACTAGCTGGAAACATTTTCCCATTTTGCCAGAAAGTTGTCTAGAAACTTGCCAGAAAGTTGTCAGAAAGTTGCCAGAAACTTGACTTGACTATAGCCTACCTTTTTGTTGTCAGCTATACAAAACCACACAATAAATTATTAAATAGTGAATTGTTTCATTATTTTTGATACATGAATCAGGTTCACCTTAATAGACCCACAGGCTCACTAGATCACATAAATAATAGGAATGATGCATTTGATACATGAATCATTGTCTCACCTTGATGTTCATGGGAAAGAACTCGCTACGGACGGCCGAGCACACGGGTCCCAGACCCAGGGAGAATCCGATGCCGTGCAGTAGGAGACAGGCGAAGGGCAGCCATCTCAAGTGAGACACGTCGACGAGACCCGTCGCGTCACAGTAGAACCAGGCACCGGCCACTGTCATTATAACGCCGCAAAACAGGCCTGACGTTATCAGGAGAGCTCGTCTGTGGACAGAGAAATATTGATTTTATATTGAATTGGGATAAAATGTAATTTGTAAGATATTAATGAATGCAATTAGGAAAAAGGGCATTGGAATGAAAAGGACGAAGAATAAGGAGGAGAATATGAAGAGAATAGTGGAGATAATGAAATGGTGAAAAAGAGGAAGGAGAAAAAGGAGAAGAATAGGAGAAGATGAAGAGAATTATCAAATTATGGAAAAGAAGATCAAGTAGGACATAGAAGAGGAGGATGAGGAGGGGGAGTGGGGAGGAGAAGGAGGAGGAGGAGAAGATGAAGAAGACGTAGAAGAAATATAAGAAAAGAAGAAAAAAGATGAAACTTGAACAAGAAGAAGAAGAAGAGGTGAATGAGAAAAAAGAATAGAAAGAAAAAAAGATGACGAGATTGATGTGATGATGAAGAAGGATACAAAATAGAACAATAATGCTCGATCAGAATTTAGACAAGATTAGAAGAAAAATAAGACGGAAATGAAGAAATAGGAGGAGAAAAAGGAGTAGAATGGAAAATAAAAAGTGAAGTTGAAGAATATTAATGAAAAAAATTAGGAAAAGATCATTATGAACTGATGGAAAAAGGAGACAAAGTGGGACAAGGTTCGAAAAAGTGAGGATAGAAAAAGAATAAGATGGTGAGAAAGAAGCCAAAGTTAAAAATAAAAAGTGAAAATAAATAAATTTATTAAAAAAAGTGAAATAAGAATGGGAAAAGGAAGAGAATGGAAGATTTCTGAAATGAGAAAATGTGATAAGATAGGATGTGGAAAAATGTGAGAGGAGGAGAAGGAGTAGGAGGATAAGAAGAGGGAAAGGGGGGGAATAGAAAGAAGACTTTTTCTTTGGAAGGAAATCAGAGTTCTTGAATAAAATATGAAGATGATAATAATTATGATGAAAAAGAAGACAAAGAAGTACAAGGATGAGAATGAGAGGAAGAGGAGGAGTTGTTGGAGGAGTAGGAGGTGGGGGAGGAGGAGGAGGAGGAGGAGGAGAAGGAGGAGAAGGAGGTTTCCTGTTTTCTGTTTTATAAATGCATGGATTGAACAGTTACTATTCAAATTAAAGTAGCCTACTTTTGTGAAACAAATCTTCAAGGCCTCTCTATACGAAGTCCAAAATTGATACATACCTGCCCAAACAGTCGACCAGCATAGAAGACACCAGTCCACTGGCAAGTCGCACCAAATCGATGACCACCACACATGCGGCCGGGCCCATGCGCTGTAGGAAGTCGGCCAGCGGGAGAGTGGTACTGATGTAGCCCATGACAGGGCCCATGCTGGACAAACGCTGGAGAACGGCTAGGGTTTCAACTGTGATGAGGGCGCGACGACTGCCCTTGGTCGATATTAGGTCTGTGAAGCCGCCCTGGGAAGGAAAACAACAATTATTGATAACAGAAAATTTACTTTTCAAAAAATTGTTTCATCAAATTATATTGTGAGAATAATATGGAGAAATGAATAATAAATTCCAAGCTGAAAAAGGTTGAAGTTTCCACAATGATGAGAGTGCGACGACTGCCTCTAGTGGAGATTAGGTCTGTGATGCCGCCCTGGGGAAGAAGAATTTGTTATTGAGTTGAAAAACCTTTTTAAGTTAAATTGTGAGACGTTTTACAAAAAGGAAGCAACCCAAAATCAACAACTTTTGAGATTCCCTGTACCAAAGTTGAAACCTCAATTATATAGTGTGGCCAAGCGGAGAAGACATTCTGGCAAGATGGGAAAATGATACCAGCTCGATAAATATAGGTTGAAAAGTTATAAATTTCAACAAATCAATCGTTGAGACAATATTAACCGAACTAGAGTCATTTTCCCATCTTGCCGGAATGTCTTCTTTGCCCGATCAGACTTTACCTATGAACATTTCATCACTCGCAACACTATACAAAATCGAACATCAGAAGAATAACTCAGTGGATTGAATCAATAATGTATCATTCACCTGTTGAATTTTCTAATTCATAATGCCATTTGTTCATATTGCCATCATACCTATATGGATGTTCACATATATCATTTCTCTCTTCTTGATAATATGAATTCCAAACTAAAGCAATCATTTCAAATAGTAAGAAACGTGAGTCCGGTTTCACTCACCACAATTTTCGGACGTCTGGTTTCTTGTTCTCTTTATACATACATTCAAATAAATGTAGCATATCATATAGCTTGTGCAAAGTCCATAGAGAATGGAATCAACTATTAATTCACATCACTATTAAGGCACATAATGTGTTTGTTAAGTTCTGCTCAATCAAGTAAAATTTATTAAGGGTCTACATACACAAGTCAGTTCTGACTGAAAGTTCTGAATGTGACAGTCAATAACTGTGAGTTGATGGAAAAACCGGCAGTCCAAAACAGCTGTAAACCAGCAGGCTGATCGTCAAACGATCGAACTGACAGTTGTTTTGGACCCTAATGAGACTAAAGACCGGACGTCCAAAAACTGTAGTTTGTTTTGTCAATGCGATTCTTATTTTTGAACTGTCTTGTTACTCGTCGCCAGTACACAAACCAGGAAGGTTTTGCTCGTAACGTCAGCTGGTATCAAATTGCAGCTCATTTGACTTCGACTACACCTGCTAGAGACCTATTTATCGGAATTATTTTGCCTCGTCTTTCGGAAAAGACGTAGAGACGTCACCACCCATTAACACCCCTCTTTCTCTCTCTCATTACCCGCGCACACGCTTCGACCACATAATATGTGGGTATCACCCTATGAGGGATGAAATGACCTTGATTTTGACCTTGACCGACCTTGTTGCGCATCTGCTTATCAACAGCTGATTCAAGTTCGCAGAGTTCGGCTTCCAGCTTGTCTTTGCCTCTGCCGCTGCCTCGCAGCCATTTTAGTGCTTTTTCAGCTTTGCTGCGATCCCTGCAAAACAAAATTTATTCTTCAATTATCAATTTACGAAAAATATACCTTGGATATAAAAGTAATGCGTCCGAAAGGCTAACGCCCAAAACTGTTCTGCTTCTGTTCAATAAGCAGTCCAAAAGTAGGATCTTATAATGTGTATCTTACTTATTTCACCATCATCATTGATTGGTCATGGTCATTGATAATAGTACTATCTGTTATGGTCAGTTATGCGCTGCAAACGGGGACAGTAGTGTCAGCCAGTTGAATATCTGTAGCCAATCACTGCTCATGTTGTTTGACTCAATGACAAGACAAAGGCTGTGATTGGCTACAGATATTCAACTGTTAAACAGTACTTACCCCGTGGACAGCACGATTTAGAGTTTCTTTTTGGCAATACCTAGATAATGGTTTTACAATCAAAAGATTCAATGGATACTTTACATCAGCTGTAATGCCTATACCCTATTCACGATCACTTGAGACAGAATGAACAAATTTTTTGCGCGCGTGTGCGGGTAAAGGGAGGTATTACTTCATACGACGGTCGGCCGCAGTCGAACAGCTGTAGTCAATCGCAGTTCTTGGCTTTCCTCAAGCTCAAACAAAAATAGCTACCTGTACATGCAAAAAGTTTCTTTATTTCGTCTCAATAGGGTATAGTTTATACGTTGTCAATTGTCTTCTGAAATTTACATCAGGTGATGTGAATAGTATCTATTGAATTTTAAAACCATCATCTAGGCATGGCTTAATGAGTACTCTTATCGACAACATCAGCTGTTTTAACCCGGCATCAGTTGTCTCATGACAATTGTCTCGCCAATTGGCATCGTATAAACTGGGAATTTGGAATCCCAGTGAGAGAAAAATCTTCGTATGGCTTCTATTGATGATGAGGGACCAGTAAGTGCATTTTACATAGTGGTCACCCTTACAAGAGGAGTCTCAAGTGTATGTAACTCAACTTCACGTTCACTAAAAACTAAACAACCACTCTCTCCAAATGCTTTGATATACTCACATGATTTGTGGTTCCCATTTCAACTTTGACTAGATAACAATGATAGTTTCCGGTTTCTTCATTTTTCATAAACCTGTAGTATGACAATGTCTGATAAGTTTACCTTCTCATGAGATGATAGTAGGGTGATTCGGGCACTAGAGGGAAGACTAGAATGAAGAGTAGGGGCACGGAGAGTCCGACGAGCGCCTGCACGCGAAAGGGCAACAGCACGCCCATGGTGACTTGTAGCACGATGCCCAGGCGGGTGATGACTGATGCGAGGGTGATGATGCGACCGCGCACGCTCGGCTCGGCTATTTCACCTGTAAAAATAGATAGAAAAGTAATTATAGTGAGGAGAGAATGATGACTGAGATGACAATTCAAAGGATTGATGGCAACTGAGAGGAAAGAGAGAGGAAGAGTGTATAGAAGAGAGAATGAAAATGAAGATAATATCATAAATTACTACGTTATAATTTTCACTAGAAGAACAGTACTCGCTATTTCGTTATGTGTCGGACGAGTTTCGAGGCACTGAATCACATTTTCAACAGACAAGTAGTATCTAGATGTTTGAATACTCCTAGATCTAGATATTCTAACAGGGACGAACCCAGGAATTAATTCCGTAGGGGATATGAAAAAATCAGAAGGGAACCTACGGAAGCCCCTCCACCGGGAGGGGGGCGGCTGTTTGTTGTTGCTGCCTTGAAATATCTATAGTGACTTAAGTATTTATAATAGCCTTTTCTAAACAAACATTATCATATCTTTTGACCAAGTAAACTAAGTTAAATAGATAAATTTACCATGTAAATATGTTTTCTTTTTGAAAGGATAGTACATAGTAATAGAGCAGATTTTATTTACTAATTATTGTTGTACAGGAATTGATTATAACAAGAGCTTTTGGACTCTTTCAGTCGTATATATTGAAAAATTGTTGATCAAATATTGTTGAACGAATTGTTGATCAACAATTTGATCAACAATATTTGATCAACAATTTGATCAACAATATTTGATCCATTTCCTTATCCAAATTGATTCCCCCGTTACAGGAAAATTTTTTAAAAAGAGCACAGTGAAACTATATTTTTTGAAATTGAAATTGTTATTGAAGTTGTTATTGAAATTTTTCGCAACTCCTTTAAAGAGAATTCTATTTAGTGTAGGATAGGTTTCAATTTCGTGGGGGGGGGTATATATCCCCTCAATCCCCCCCTGGGTTCGCCCCTGTATTCTAAGTACTTCTCGTACTCTCCGCTGAAGATGTGGCTCAGTGCCCCTAAATACGTCCGACAAGCAACGAAATCATTAGGGATGTTGTTAATGTGGAAGTTAATTCATTATAATAATAATCATCAACAGTTGAAGTGGGATGAAGATAGAAGAAGAAGAAATTAGAAGATAATTGATATTTTATCAATAGATCATCTTCTAATTACATAGAAATGGAAGATGATCTATTGTATCAGCAAACTGTTTTGAGTTTTAAATTGAATGAGAAGACTCGCTATTGTCAAACCATACTGATTCGCCAGTTAATCAGTACAATATATCAACCTCAATTCTTAATCAATGCACTGTTGGCTCGTGTCCACGAAACAGGTGAAATGCCCGTATCTTTTGCTGTACAGCACTTCACCTGTTTCGTGGTACGAGCCACAGTGCATTGATTAAGAATTGAGGTTGATATATTGTATTATCAGATATAGGAAAATGAAAGCAATGTATGTAATGTTACGAAAGAATGGAGATTCTTATTCCTTAGTTCTCCCATTCTTTCGTAACATTACACACATTTTCCTATATATTTCGTATGTTATTGCAGCCTATCTATTCATCAATCTTTCATAATTGTGTTGGCTGTTTAAACTTTGGATCGCCATTGTGTAACATTTGTATGAACCGCTAATCGGGGAGGAGCTTGTGTAAGCCAATGACAGACGTTCACTGTGATTGGTTCGAGCAACTACCAATAACAGTGCCTGACCATTGGTATAAGTACTGATGCTCTTCACTCCAACTTTTAGTTTACCAGATAATCAATATAAGTATAAGTATTGTATAGTATAAGTATAGTATATATATAGTAAGTATAGTATAGTTATAAGTTATAAAGTATAGTTATAAGTATAGTATAAGTGTAGTAACCGTGACTGGTATCTCGATTTTTAATAAATCTGTAGTTTGGTAATAATTTTTCTTTCCATTTAATATGGATAACTACCATCTATAGTCTGTTCAAGCAAAGAAGACATTTTGGCAAAATGGGAAAATGACTCCAGCTTGATCAATATTAGTTCGAGAATATAAATGTGGTCTTAATAGTAAATTAAATTGTTTCCTACAATTTGATATCAAATTGATAATTTTTGAATCAATACTGACCGAGCTTGAGTCATTCTCCCATCTTGCCAGAATGTCTGCTCGACCTGACCATAGTAGCCTATAGAGTGGAAGTTAGTCATCAAGGACTTGTTTTAGAATGAAAATTGATAACAAAAATAGATAGAACTTACCTAAATACATAGGAGTGACAGTATAAACCGTGCCAACAAACAGCCCTGCTAGAAACATGGCCGCACTGAGTGCATACACGTCTTGTGCGAAAAACATGAGCACCCATGCGGCCAATGGGAGGACGGCACAGTAGAGCATGGTGGGCTTGCGACCTAGCCTGTCCATTAGGTAACCCGAGGGTAGAGGGCTCAGGGTTTGACCTGGAAAAAAGAAATTCGACATCAAAATATGGAATGGAAATTAAACTTTAAACTTAGGGCCATTTAAAATAATTGATAGATAAAATGAAATAAATCAAATACCCTTTATAAACTTTGGAAGTATTATTTTTACACAGACATGTTTCAAGCTTTAGCCCATATTATTATATTCACATTGAAAATGTTCTAAAGCTTGAATCATGTCTGTGTGAAAATAATAACTTACTTCTAAAGTTTTTAAAAGATGAGAAAATTTGACTCATTCCATCTTATCTATCAATTTATTATGGAATGGAAGTATAGGGTCTGTATTATCAATATCTAGATATGGTCACATTTTATTCATACATCAGGAGGTAGAACTTACTAAAAACTACTGAACCGAAAGCGTTCAAATTTGGCGGGCATGTTCAGTTGAACCTCTAGACTCGCACCAAGAATGAATTTTTGAAAATTCAAGGTTTAATTTTCATCGTTTTCTTAGATTTCTGGAGAACCAATTGGAGTAAAATGTTGATAACTCGAAATCTCGTGAACAGTTTGAGACTAGATTTAGTGATGGATGTAGTGATGAAATATTTTTAAAATCCGTTTGAGATTACGTTACAATTCAGGTAACGAGACTCCACTCGATTAACTTCTTTTTCTTCTTTCCCTCAACCCCCTTCTGCCATCACAGCGTAGGGGTCCACTCAATCATAATTGGTTCAAAAATGATAAGTTTGATCCCACATTTTATATTTGTGAGTCAGGATATTTATAATTCTTGAACCAATATTGACAAAGCAGGAGTTATTTTCACATCTTGCAAGAATATCTTCTTGGCCTGGACAAGCTAGGTGGGTGAGGCGAGCAAAGCAAGCCTGTCCAAGCAAAGAAGACCCTCTGGCAAGATGAGAAAATTACTCCAGCTCGCTCAATATTGGTTCAAAAATTATTTATTTTGTCTCAATCTTGGGAAAAATTCTGATTTACAATTTGAGACCAAATCTTATCTGTAGTCTTATTAGTAGATCAAATTGTTTCCTACAATTTTGGATCAAATTGTTTCCAACAATTTTGGATCAAATTGATAATTTTTGAACCTATATTGACCGAGATGGAGTCATTTCCTAATCTTGCTAGAGGGTCTTCTTTGCTTGGACAGACTTTACGCACTAGTCAACAATAATTACTTAGCCTATAATAAAATAATAACGGTTTATAGCGCACTGACCAATAAACAGCTGTGACATCATCCATGATGCATCGACCTTGGTCAAGGCCGCCGGAAGCGGAGTGTGCTCCTGACTCAGCAAAAGTGGCAGACATGGCGTTGGCCATCCGCTGAATGTGCCGTTTATTAGAACTGCTAGCAGTGCTGGAAAAATAGAGGAAACATTAGTAAAGGAGGGATAATATCAGTAAAAGTTAGCAGAATTGAAGTTCTTATTCTACACTTTTTCAGCAACATTTTCAAAATTGCTTTTGTCTGCTTTAAATCCTGATTGAGGGGGGGTTTGAGTGCGTTTTAGTTTTAGGCAAAAACGTTACTTCGTAGATTTTCCTTTAGGGTAAGAATATGTGAAAAAGGTGAGGCTTAAGCTTGAGGTTTTTACTATACTAAGATATACAAATCATATGATATGATATATGATATAGATGTGGAACTTTATACACTATGGAGCACCCACAGCCTAACCCTGAGCCTCATTTTATTTGACATGTTCTAATTGTTCTTACCGTTAGAATTGAATTTTCTACAAGAAAGTATCTTCAAATGATGGTATTTGAAGATACTTTCTTGTGGAAAATTCAATACTAACGGTAAGAACAATTAAAACATGTCAAATAAAATGAGGCTTAAACAAATACTTTCTATTCAAATACCGGTCAACAATGATGTACGGTTTCCTATTTTCACCCCTTTGAAGTTGGAAGATTGATATTTTTACTATTATTTCTGTAATAATCAAAGTTACAACTTCTTATTACTGGTTTAATTAGATTTCTTAGCTGATTTTACAAGAGAAATGATCACGCAGGTAGTCTATCAATTCACGTATCAGTTATCAAGGGTAACTATAACCCTTATGAAACTCACATCAAATTATAAAATTGAAAATTTGAAGAGAAATGTAAAATTTACTGAAACGTTTCTCTTCATTTTGATGTAAGGAAACAACTTACGAAGTTTATTGGTCTATTTCAGAAACAGTCTGTATAAAGCACGATCAGGAAGAATCTACATCTATTTTGAAAAAATTTACACTCCTTTAAAAAAATTAAATTTGATTTTTTCAAATCAATGAAATCTGGGATTTTTTGATTGAAGGCAATTTATATGGAATATTTATATCAATTAATGCGTTACCCAGTAATTCAAAGTCCATAGAGTAGAAAATAAAAATATTCATTCTCAACATAAACTTGATTTTTTTCAATTCATTAATTATATTTTGATAAGGCTAGAGAAACATAAGATTCCGCAATCATTAAATAATTATAGCCCAATTGAAACACAGTTGATAGTAATTAAAATACATTGAAACATACCTGCGGATGCAGCCAAATACTGTTTCAATATGCTTGCCAAATGATCAGCTTTCTCATTTTTGTTATTCTTGCTGCATCCCATTACTCTATCATTTGTCAATACGCCTGCAAAAACGAACAGAAATTAGAAATTAGATTATTTCAGCTATAGTCTGTCCAAACATTCTGGCAAGATGGTGAAATGACTCGAGCTCGGTGAATATTGGTTCAAAAGTTATAAATTTGTTATCAAATTGTAGATTGGATTGTTTTCTACAATTTGAGATCAAATTTATAATTTTTGAATCAACATTGAACCTTAACGAGCTGGAGTTATTTTCCTATCTTGCCAGAATGTCTTCTTTGTTCTACCAGGCTATGATGATTATTGCACGCTTATAGTAAAGTTTGAATAGAAACAGCTTTTCGACCGGTATTAAACAGTCTATCATTTAGCCTATGATAATATGAGATCTAATTATAATATGAAAAGATATGAGAATACGAAAAAATATAGTGATCCCATTCCATTCTTATGATAAAAAACATTACCATGTAATACCAGCCTATATTGGAAGTTGACCTTATCAACGCTCAACTGTTCTTCTGTGAGGATTTAGAGTTCGTTTGGAAGTTGACCTTATTGGAAGTTGACCTTATCAACGCTCAAACTGTTCTTCTGTGAGGATTTAGAGTTCGTTTGGAAGTTGACCTTATTGGAAGTTGACCTTATCAACGCTCAAACTGTTCTTCTGTGAGGATTTAGAGTTCGTTTGGAAGTTGACCTTATTGGAAGTTGACCTTATCAACGCTCAAACTGTCCTTATGTGAGGATTTAGAGTTCGTTTGGAAGTTGACCTTATTGGAAGTTGACCTTATCAACGCTCAAACTGTTCTTCTGTGAGGATTTAGAGTTCATTTGGAAGTTGACCTTATTGGAAGTTGACCTTATCAACGCTCAACTGTTCTTCTGTGAGGATTTAGAGTTCGTTTGGAAGTTGACCTTATTGGAAGTTGACCTTATTAACGCTCAAACTGTTCTTCTGTGAGGATTTAGAGTTCGGTTGGCCTATATTCAGTTTTATATATTTTATTCGTTTCTATCACAACTATCCGCAAATTTGCTGCAGCCAATGCATCAATAAAAACACACTCTTGTTCAATACGACTTGACTGCTAAAATTCACGGAGAATAGTGACTATTCTAAAGAAATTATTACAATAAATCAATGTGATTTTATTTAGAGGAGTACATTTTTTCTTCTGAATATACATTGATAATTTTCTTCAAAGTTACCCTTTATTTCCAGTGGAGTGGTTTTAAAAATTGTAAAATTATGTACTGTACTCGTAATTTTCTTATTTGATCGAAATTAAATTTTGATCAATTTAGAAAATCATTAGCTACTTATACTTTATTTATGTTATCAGCTACTTAAAATTTTAGCTACTTATTCACATATATTCACAGTTCCATATCCACTTGCCCCCGGACAATATTTTTCGACCTTGACATTTTGATTAAATTTCACGAACACTGAATTCATACTTATACAAACGCCTTAAAAAATCGTTTGACATGCATCACATCACCTCCATTGAATGCACATTTCAGCCGGTTTCACGCTTCCAATTCTATCATCATATTCTAGTCTAATATTCTTGAAAAGTCAATATTACACCAATGCAAGAGTTTATTCAGCTGATAGTGTATTGACTTTGAAATAATTGTTATTGAGAGATAGATTGTGTATTGTATTGACTTTTAAATATAATTGAAAGATAGATAAAGAACATAGCATAATGAAGATTATAGGAACATAGTCGCAGTTCAATAATATTTATTAATAAATAATTGAATCCGATTATACTTCATGAATCACGAGATGATGAATTGAAGTAGAGAAATTGAAGAAAATCAATAAAATATTATCTTGAATCAATAGATCTTTAATTACCGTGCCGGAACGATGGAGGGGTAATTGAATGAGTCAAGGATGAATTGAATTTTATGGATATATAACCCAAGCATGAATGAATGAGTGAAGCTGACGCCAAAAAGTTAGGCGGTTTCGTCTGTCTCTTGTAACGATAGAAGCATAATTTAATGAAACATATGAACGATAAAAAATGATTTCATGGATATTGAACTCAAACATTAATGGGTAGAGCTGACGCCAAAATATTGGGTGGTTTCGTCTGTATCTTATACAAGATGTAATCAACTAACAGCTGATGGTAAAGCATCTATTGTCTCTTTTATTTCCAATGACAACTCTATTTGAGAATCGGATTTTATCCTATTGGATGCATTTTTTGGCCAATTGTTTAATTCGATGATTAAAATTCCATTCGAAATAAAATTGCAATAGATTAAATCTATATATTTTCAGTAAAGTCTGTCCAATCAAAGAAGACATTCTGGCAAAATTGCAGAAAATTATTACTCCAGTTCGATCAATATTGGCTCAAAAGTTATTAATTTGTTCTTAAATAATGGTAAACATTCCAATCTACAATTTGAGAACAGATTAAAAATATTTGAACCAATATTGATCGAGCTGGAGTCATTTTTCCATCTAGCCAGAATGTCGTCCTGCTTTAACATAGGCCTACAATACAAGTAGAATACTATAGACTGTGATCCACCAAGAGATGAGGTATTAGATGATAAAACACTGAAAGTAATAAGTTATATCTTTTTATAAAATGACTTTGTGAAAATATTAAAAAAATGTAATTCAAAGTGGTGGATAGAACAAAAGTATGGAACAATCCCACTGAAAAAAAATTATTCAACAGGAAAACTACTAGAAACTAAAGCTGATATCACTTATCACACAGATAAGCCTAGTCAGTCCAAGCAAAGAAGACACTCTGGCAAGATGGGAAAATGACTCCAGCTCATTCAATATTGGTTTAAAAATTATTAATCTGGTCTCAAATCGTAAATCAGAAAGTTATCTCCAATTCATAATTTTTCAACCAATATCCACCAAGCTGAAGTTATTCTCCCAGAATGTCTTCTTTGCTTGGATAGAATATATAATTTGATAAGTTCTTACCGTTATCCGTATCCTCCACTGTTTCTAGTTGTTCTAAATTGAGATTTAGCATTGTGGATTGACACATCTAGGGGTTTCTACAAGAGTTATTGATAAAATTCAAATTAATGTTCCGACTCTACTGGAGAATAGTAGGCTGGTACGATTTGTGGATTCAAATATTGGGAAATAGTAGGCTATTATGGATACGTCGACTTTATGGGGAAATAATATTATTCAGCCGTAGATTGCAATTCGCCAGAAACTTTATAGTCCTCATATTATTCCTGAAACTTTTACATTCGAAGTAGCCTACTACACCTGGATTGTGCTATGATTATACTTGTAGTAATCTGATTATAATTTTATCGTTGAAACTTGTGAGAATTGTATTTGAAATCACAGAATTTTCAAGAGAGATTGTAGAATCCAGTTTTGAGCAGCATACAGTACTTTAAGTTTACCAAAACTATTCATTAATTCAAATCTACTACACGATATTCCGTGAATGATGTAATAAATTTAAATTTTCACCACAATTATTTCAAACACAGAAAAATTAAGAATTTGCTCCTCAAATCAGGTTTTGAATTAACTCAAAGGAAAATCTTTAAACTGTCCTTCACTCAAAACTATCACAATGAGAATCACAGAACATTTGAAAACTTACAGAAGAATCGAGACTCTTATGTTCTAGCCAGGTTTCCTATTTACTCAAACTATCAATAATTGAAAAATCACAGAACCTACAAGTATATCACAACTTATAGAAAAATTGAGAATCTTTCGTTTTAGTCGAGTTTTCATTCAAGCTTACTTAAAATATCACAATTGAATAAGATGCTTTAATGGAATGAGATGCCCTATAGCCTATTGTAGAAGTTACGAATTTAATTTGAGAGCAATCCCTTGTCTCATTTGTGATCAAATCCGTGGAAAAAATTATCGGAAAAGCTTTCCGGGAAAACCCTCAAAAAATATTGAGTAAAATCTTTGACTGACTGTCGGAACCGTTATCCCGATCATGATAATTCTCTAATGAAGAGTTGTAAACTCCACATTTCTAGTCTTTACACTGTCTACAGTGAACAGTATGTGTGTAAACTCTACAGTCTATGTGTAAACAATACAGTTTCAGTTATTTCACAGTTATTACAGTCTACAGTAAACAGTCTATGTGCTCACAAAGTGAAAGAATACTGTTTAAGGATATTACAATTTCTAGTCTTACAATTTGGTTTTGATAACTAACACCATATCACTCACACTATTGAACAGAACTTTGAAAATTGAAATTAGGCTATGTTAAATTGTAATCCGCAACTATATCATTGTAATAATGTTCAAAATAAAATCACTGAGAGGTTTCACTTGTCATATTAATAGCCTAGTGATGAGAGATTTTATTAACTAATCATTCTAATATCAAATGAAACATATATGAATACTAATGCTAATGCTACTGCTACCAGGCTACTGACCGAAAATCTAGAAAGCAGGAGAAAACTCGTAAAAATTGTTGTACAGAAAAAACTAGCACTAGGAATTTATCAGAACTGAGTCAAATGATTCGTCATAACATTAATGTTTATCAACTTTAGTAAATGTACATGTGCTGAAAACATTTGATGTGCTGTTATCCTATTGCCTATTGTTGTCTATGTAGTATAACAATTTAATTGGAAATTTATAGCCAATTGATTCAGATTTAATCTTTTTTCTTGACAAATTTTTATCAATTCAAATAAAATGTATCAATTTTGTGTTATTATTGATAAGATTCAAACCTCATGTACATGTATCTAATTGATAATATGGTTGTGAAATTGTATTAAAATTATTACAATTAATTGATGAATCAAATGGTTATAAAAATTCTGTCATTGAGATAATATTGATAGTTATTATAACTTTTTATGATTAATGAAGTTGGTTGATCCACGATATATATCTATGGGTTTTCAATCTATCTATATATTTTCCTCGTTGATACACGTTTTCCTCATGGATCTCAGCGTGATTTGAATTGGAATAAAATTCGTGATTTTCGAAAAAAATTGTAGTACCGATAAGTTTTTACCTTATTGAAATTGGTAATCTCTCTATAGCCTGTCCAAGCAAAGAAGACAATCTGGCAAGATGGTGAAATGACTTCAGCTCGGTCAATATTGATTAAAAAATTATGAGATTTTCATTATTTCTTTTATTTATTTATGTTACAAATGACACTGACATTGAGAGATAAAATACTAAGGTAATTCTTGTGCTATTATATCTTTCAAATTTATAATATGATACAGTCCAAAATGTAGGTTAGACTATGTTCAGTTATGTTAGTTTCTTCACTTCTCAATTTTTAATGCAAACCCTTTCAAACATAAAATTTTGAATTACACTCTATAAGCTTAAAACTATGAAATATGAGTTTCTTTTGAAACATTTCAATCCAAAATTGAAAACAAACTCAAGATTACATTACATTTGTTTGGTCTCAAATTGTAGATCAGAGTGTTTCCTACAATTTAAACTCAAATTTATAATTTTTCAACCAATATTGACCGAGCTATAGTCATTTCCCAATCTTGCCAGAATGTCTTCTAGGTCCAAGCAAACTATACAAGCTAAACAATTCAACACATTGATTTTCAATTGTTTTTACTCAGTTCTAGAGAATAAAATACGTTCTAAAATTATTCAACTGTATGCTAATGACTAGTTTGAAGTAAATTGCTCTTGTATTAGGCACTAATATATACGGGCACTTCACTTTTTTCGTGCCGCCAGTGGTATTAGGTATGATGAATAGTGGATAACATTAAAATTCGCAGTAGCGGCTTTCTCAAAGCGCGTGGAACCAAATAGGATTATTGAAGTTCAAAGTTTTTGAGAAGTGTGAATAATTAGTCAGAAGTTTGAGGATAATTGGACTCGAAAATTAATCATTGTGGAAGGATTATTAAACCAAATAGGATCATTGAAGTTCAAAATTTTTGAGAAGTGTGGATAATTAGTCAGAAGTTTGAGGATAATTGGACTCGGAAATTAATCATTTTGGAAGGATTATTCACGTGTTACAAAAAATGCGTCTACATTTAAATACAATGAAAAGAGTTGATCACTTCCCGTCACTGACCCGTCTTTCGGAGGAGACGATAAGCCGTCGGCCCCGACTACCTAACAAGTAGTCGTCATCTATCGTCCATCTCATTACCCACGCACAAGCCTATGAGCTCATGTGGGCTTCACCCTCACAAATAAGCAAACTTAAAGTTAACTTTGGCGTATAATATTATTGTCTAGTTTCGACTTTAAATGTATTAAGAATAAGAAGGACCAGTGCCTGAATAGAATTTATTTGAAACATTTTATAGGCTGTGAGTGTGAGTGAATGAAGAGACTGAGGGTGTCGAAACTTTAGAATTGATTGAGAAAAATGTGTCTTTATAATTTCAAATATGCTTCCAAAACTCGAATCAATCATTCCAATTTCCAAAAATTTTGGATGGTAAATCGTCAATATTAGCTCCATAATTGATGGAATTGAAAGAGGATTGATAAAATAAACTTTTTCTCCATTACTTGTATTAAATCTGTTTTTCCTTCAATTTGAATTTTTACACATTTTTCCTATTTCAATAGTTTACTGGGTAACAATGTATTATTTTATGTAGGCTATTTATAATATTTTGAAAGGACAATAT
The DNA here is from genome assembly GCA_017141385.1 of Sogatella furcifera. Classification (NCBI taxonomy): domain Eukaryota; kingdom Metazoa; phylum Arthropoda; class Insecta; order Hemiptera; family Delphacidae; genus Sogatella; species Sogatella furcifera. The sequence goes on along the minus strand of CM029558.1, from coordinate 16,446,430 downwards.
TAATAATCAATAGTTTTTTCATAGATCAATCACCAGTAATAATTTATTTGATAGTACAAAGTACACATAAGATTCACTGGCGGCTCATACCCACGAAACAGGTGAAGTGCCCATATATTTTACTGTATAGCACTTCACCTGTTTCATGGGCACGAGCCAACAGTGATAAGAGTGAAACAAGCTCATGACCTAAACTGAAATGAAATGAAAAAAAATGAAACTGCTCCTCTACCAATTTATAATACAGTTCAAGAGCAGGTCACGTTAAATCCTAAAACTGAATTCAAAATGAAGTCCAGTCAATATTCTCAGTGGCTTGGTTAGAAAAAGCACGGTGAAATATTATGATAAAAATCTGCAATGGAAAAATTGAAATGTCTGAAAGTCAAATCCTGCTATCTATCGGAGGAGAAAGTAAGCAAGTGAGCTGCATTTAATGCTCGATTTCTATTGGCCAGTTCCTCCACGTGTTGAAAGTGGGAGGGAGAGGTCTCGTCCAATCACGGCGCTCTAAATCGTAATAGGCCTACTAGGAAGTTCCCCTATTTTACTCAGTGTTGAAAAGCGTAATGGCAATTTCTTGGAATGGTATTGCGAGTGGAATAGTTGAAAAAACATTATTTTGATAATGAGTATCACTCACTGACAAAACCGGAAAAAGATTGAATTTTGACAGGAAGTATTATCAGAAATTTAGTTTGTGGATAAAAAATGTGAATTCATTCTACTGCTGAACGCTATTATCAATGTAGTTACGAATGCAGAGTTAGTTTCTTATCGTAGATTCATGACTCGATGAATTCTAAAAATATGAATGCTCTACTCTAATTGTATTTGACCATAGCTTCCTTTAATATGGCAACGTCGCACTGGAGGTACAGATTTTATAGAATAAGTAGTAATCACATCAGCTGAAAGCATTGAATCGATTGCAAAGCTGGTGTGTTAATTTTGTTTTCTTAACTTTGATTTCAGTTTTATTAGATAATAATCTTTTTGAAAAACCTTTCGAATATAATTCAATGAGATGTCGTATTTCTGCTCCATTCTCGGTATTGACAGCAATAATCTACGAAAAAGAAATGAATTTATTCAAATTCTTACAATGTCATTTGATGTTGAGCAGCAAAACCAGTGGCTACGTGCAATACAATGTCATTTGATGTTGAGCAGCAAAACCAGTGGCTACGTGCAATCACAAGAAAGGAGTTGATTCCTTCAGAAAAATTGAATGTGTGTTAAAAACTTTCTAACAAGGATGTATAGAGTTTTGTGAGGCGAATATCAGGACAAATATGGAAATTGGATGTAATGGTAGAGATAGATAAGCCTAATTTATGAGAAGAAGCGCTGCCCCACTCTCAAATGTTCATGATGATGGACTTCGGTTTAATAAGTAAGGGGACGGATCAGCAACCAATGTTTCAACCAAAGAATACAAAGATGTATTCCTGACTACTAAATGTCGAAAAGCTGTTCTGTGTACTTATTAACGATAAAGTTAGATAGTATCGGTTTGAATGTATAATGGGATGAACAATGAGAGTGTAATCACTGCTAAAACAGTAGACTATTGCATTCAAAATAATTCTAACATTGGCTAATATTGCTTTGAACAATTATTCAAAACAGAAGAAAACTTTGTTTTTTATTATATTTATCCCAATAAAAATTATTCCTGTTTCTTATATCTATTCAAATTGTAATACAATCTTGATTAAAATCGGTTGACAAGCATTTTTATTGGAGAAAAGTGAATCAGAATCATTTGACTGTATCGAAAACATTTCTTCCTGATGTTGATGCCCACATGTGCTCCTTGGCCGGTGCGTGGGTAATAATAGGGATGATAATAATATAGCGAAGATTACTATTCGATTATGTTACTATACCATTACTAATAATGATTATGACGACTATTTCGGCAGTTTTGGGACTGGCGGCTCATCGGCTCCTCCGAAAGACAAGGAATAATTCAAATAATCCAATTCTTATATTTTTTAATATCTCTCTATTTCGTCTTCTGTTGTTACTGGGTCGTAGTAACAATTGTAGCTTCAGGAAAAATATCCGTTGTGAATACTAGTAAAAATCTAACATTGTATTTTTTCACATTTAATTCATTTTCTCTATTGATTCAATTCAATTAATCCTGCACCTCATCATCAATTAGAACATTTTTGATCAAATTAATTTCAATCTCGAATAATTCAAGAGGAACTAACAACAACAATTATTATGGTAAATGTATTCTCCAATACTTTATTATTGGAATCGGTGCGATTATGCAACTAGAAATACTCATATCTTAAATAAATATAACTTGTACAATGAACTCAACGTTGCATGATTATTTCCACGTTTATTCTGTGTGATCTACTAATTATTACTAGAATTTACTAGTTATTCGAATGAGAATTACTAGGTCCTATTTTATTTTATTCAAATTTCTGAAAGTTCGAGGCATTGAAACATGCAATTTGAACTACAATAGAACGCCGATTATCCGAACTAATTGCTGGGACCGGGATCAATTCGGATAAGCAAAAATGCGGATACTTAGACATTAAAGGGGAGCAATGTGTTAAACTTCATCACATTTGAAAACTACAGTGTAGCGATGTTGAATTAATATTGAAAGAAAAACAATAATACTGTACCAAACTACAGTACAGTATAAGTACAATTCGAAAAAATAAGAAAAGCTATGATCACGTCGTGAACGGTGTTTTTCAATAGTTATTACTACGCTTGAGACCGATTCGGATAATTGGCAATTCGGTTAATCGGCGTTCTACTGTGCACTTATCATTGTGCTGGTAATGACAAAATATTGTGTGATACTTCTATTTCCTTCACTATTGTTTAAAATTTTATATTCTCAAGTCAATTTTTTCTGAAGATGATAAACATGTATATCTAATGCCATAATTTAGACGGTTTCGTCTTTCTCTTGTGCGTGATGTGACCTACTAACAGCTGATGTAAGGCATCTTTTAATTTCAAAAACATCATCTAGGCATAGATTAATGAATAACTCTAATATTGACAATAACTTGGAGCGTTCAAGGAGATGACGAAACCATTTAAACTTTTAGCATTAGCTGTATAGAACGAAACTACCGGAAACAAAATCTAATTTTTAAGTTGAAACAATTCAAATTGATAGTTCTCTGATACGTGTGTGTATCATCTTGAAAAGCTTCGTCTATTTCATCTTGTAAGGAAATTGAAACGTATTCACAAGAGCTGTAGCAAATTCAATAAAATTTAAAGTATGATCTTAGTAGTTTTACTAACATATCAGTATTTATTAATTTTATATAAGTATAATATTTAATAAAAGGAGAATACTCACAGAAGTAGGTAAAAATATCCTCCTGTTCGACTACAAGCACTTATATGTTTTGAATTTTCTCCCAGTCCTAGAGATGATTCATCAAAAATGAATGCTAGTTACCAATACCAATAACACTCATGAAGTTTTCAACATCCAATATTCCTCAAAGTTAAAAACACTTTTTTGAAATATCACTTTTCAGGATAACTCCTCACTTCAACCTTAGTCTACTATAATTTTATTATAGTAGGCTTATACATCTATTTCTAGTACCTTTTGTTGTAGCTTGTATCTTTGAAACCTCTTCCGAATATTGTTGAGCCTACACGAAAACTAATTTCGTTGTATCTTGTAGCTTTAAGACCTCTTCCGATTATTGTTGTGCCTACACGAAAACTCGAAACTTTTACTGGTTTCACTCAATTTTCTAAAATTTTTACTTGATGATTCACGAATTTTGATAAACTTTGTAGTAAAATTAACAAATTTACAACAACTCAAACCTTGAAAAAATTTCCGGTCACAAAAAGTGGATTTCAATAAACTAATCTTCAAACAAAGTACACAGTTTTCTAAGGCTAAAATCTAAATTTTCTAGCGTTTCACGTGAATTTTACCAACGCCCGTGTGTTTGTAACCGATTTTTGAACTATTTAAAGCCCTAGAATTGACTGGAATTGAATTTTTTGAGGTGAAATTGAGTTAATTCTAGTATCGGACGGAGGATTCGACAGGCCCTAACCAATATTAACTGAACTACAAGTTTAAGATGGTAAGAATACTCCCCACTACTTACTATTGGAAAATATTATCTCTCACAGCTTCTTTCTCATCTTCTCAATCACTCCCTCTCTCTTCTTCTTCTTCTTCCTTTTCCTTCGTTTCTCTTCTTTTTCTACCCTATTCTTTTACTCAACTTTTGTTATATTTATTTTTTCTTTCACCCTTATTCAATTATATTCTTTTCTGCTGAATTTCTCACTCATTTTCTTCCTTTTTCTTCTTTCTCTTGTATCTTTATCTTCGTCTACTGCTTCTCCTTCTTTCTTCCTCTTCTTCTGCATTGCTGACTTCCAGTTTCTGTTTCACATTCTTATCTTTGAAGATAGTGCTCACTGTAAGTCCAACTCAACTAGGAAGTGAATAGCTTTGGATCAAATAGATGAACTACCTCTGAACCCCTATCCGTTGAGATAAGATAATCAATATTCACAATTAGAATATTGAAACTATTCATATTTTCTACTTCTTTTTTCTGTATTATTACAACGGACATTGAGAAGTTAGGTGGATTTGTCTTTCTCTTTTACGCGATGTAACCTAATAATAGCTCCTGTGAAGTATCTATTGTCTCTCTTGATTTCAAAAACATCATCTAGGCATAGCTAAATTCCAACTCTTATTGACAACATCAGCTGTTGGAGCGTACAAGGAGCAGACGAGACTGCCTAAATTTTTGGTGTCAGCTCTTATTTTCTTCCTCTAGGCTTACTTTTCCTTCTAAATATGAATAACCCTTAATAGAAACCAAAAAATCACGCCAAATATAGTCTGTTCAAGCAAAGAAGACCCTCTGGCAAGATGGGAAAATGACTCCAGCTTGGCCAAGAATTAGAAATGTGGTCTTTATAGTAGATCAAATTGTTTCCTACAATTTTTGAGATCAAATTGATGAACTTTGAACCAATATCGACCAAGCTGGAGTCATTTTCCCATCTTGCCAGTGGGTCTCCTTTGACAGACTATAGCTGAGATGTCAAAATTAGAGGCTGATGGAAAATGACAGTTAGCCCATTATAATAATGCTCAGCACTGTCAGGACAGTGAGAAGCGGTCTTTGAAAGAGAATTATTCCAGCTAGGTTAACTCTCGTTTTGATGCGAACTCTTGCAGACAGCTAGCCGACTGTCCTAACAGAGCTTGGAAATAGTTGAACAGTCATTCGCCAACCGCTGGGTTTTTGACACCAGCTTTATCAATAATCAATAACTTACATGTTAATAGCATCAATTAAATCTTATCAATCAATTATGTATAATCAGTTCTTACAAAAATCGATCGAAAGCTTATTACAGACTCATTCAACAATTATTAACAATTTCAATTCATCAACTGAAACGATAATCTACTCTTTTATTGTTTCAGTCTGTCCGAGCAAAGAAGACATTCTGGCAAGATGGGGAAATGACTCCAGCTCGGTCAATATTGGTTCAAAAATTATACATTTGGTATTAAAATTTAGAACAGAATGTTTACCACAATTTATAATTTTTGAACCAATATT